>CP092867.1:11582808-11628259 GCA_030710605.1 Cordylochernes scorpioides | reverse complement strand
ATATAAGGAAGTAGGCGGGAGAGAGGGAAGAGGAAGTAAGTGATCACTTCTCCCTCCACCCCCACGAGCGCCCCTGAAGGCCAACGACCCAATCTTCAAGGGTCGTCCTCCCCCCCCCCCCCCCCCCCTCCTCCACTTCAGGCGTCGTCTGCCAATCATCTCAAAGAGGAAGAAGAGCTGCTGCTCCGGTCCCCAGGAATGAATGCGTTCGATAGATAGTCTTGTAGGAAACACTGTTCTGATAGAGCGAGCAAACAACAAGAAGGAATCTTGGTATATATGGGTATATACGATTGGAGGATAATTAGCACATTTCCAGAGAAAAACGCAACAAACTGGGAAAAGAAAGAAAAAAACATGCATTTATTAGCATCATACGCAAAAAATATTGATATTTTTAGTTCTATTTAAAAGGTCGACGCATAAAGAAGGTTGAAACTGAACAAAATGAAGCTAAACCAATATAACTAGACCGTTAAAATCAGAGAACATTTGGGATGTAAGAACTCATGTCGACACAGAGAAGATAGTAGTGATGGAGTAAATAACATTTGTTCAAGGTATGGTTGTTATAAGAAAAATGACCCAGATGGTGAGACTGAACAAATTAGAGAGCAGCTCGCTGGACTGACAAGATTTTCCAAGTTGGCCGGAGACAGAACGCCAGAGAGTTAAAGACGACACAGACTATGATTCTATTGTTATTTAAATGGGTCGTTTTTTAAGGTATTAAAGATGGACAGAAACTTAAGAAAATGGTTATGATATCAATGGAAAATGGAATTAAGGTTAAACGAACGTTTGAACGAAGAAAGTCGCTTATGGGAGGGAGGAAGAGAGCGACTATGAGAGGTTGTGACGCTACAATATAAAGAGCATCCACGGAGAAATGTAGATTCCACGAACGACCTATCAGCCGAGGATGGACGTCATCCAAGGACGCGACAGTTATCGAGGCGATGACAGCTGCCGTGTAGGGATTATGTCAGGGTGCGGTGACGTACGTATAGCCGCTGACAGACATGTCGCTTTGGGACACGCAGGGATGGAACAAATCGTAAAACATCCATAGAGATGGGAGATTATTACTTACATTTCTAGCGGTGCAGAGACAACACTGAAAGTTCATGAAAGTGATATAATAAGTCGTTAGTTGAGTAAAGGCTTTTAAAAATATGTTCCTAAAAACGCATGCCGTATCATCCTTAAGAATAGACCAATCTTCTTTGTATCAATCCTATATTAATCCAAGTGGTACCGCGCCGGCCGAACAAATATAGAAAAGTATTTGCTTATCTTCTCTGTATCTTCCTCTATGGTAGCAATTCGAACAAGTATTGCAAGAGTTATGCTAAACTGCTTTGTGTAGCTCCTATTGCAGCCTATAGTTGCAGAGCAAGCAAAGTCCAATCGGCAGTTGCCCAACACAGCTAATAAACAACCTTTGGGGAAACTCTTCCTCAAATACGTTTCCAAACGTCTTTTAAACCGATGGATGTCCCGAAGACGTCGAGAAAGGTTAATAATTAATTCAAATGCGGAGAATTTTATGGGGAGTTGATTTTACACAATGGTAAATCTTTTTTAATCTTCAAAATGTCAACTTACCATTATTGGTAAGCGGGAAGAACTGATGAAACTGGTGTTTTACACAAAACATATCCATCCTTTATTATCAACTTTCCATCATTTACACATTACTGCTAGACGGGGGGGAGGTTTAAGATGATAGCTAGAAGTACTTGAAGTACCAGTTGCCGTTTTGACCCAGAACCTATCCTTTATGGGCTATAAACAGGTAAGTAGTCCCTCTTAAGTAATTCACGGTAACATTTTTAGTGGGCAGGGTGCTAGGTTTCCTTCACGGGATAGGTTTTAAATGAAGGCATTGCGACGTATGTTCTAACTGCAGCGCATCCAGCTAATTAAATTCTAACTAACGACCCAGAAAAGGCTAGGAGGAAGATGGGGCCAAACATAAGGAACGAACCAACAAACTGGTTGTTTGCGAGAGGTGAAGGAGCCATTTCGACACTAGTTGAGAAAGTTTCGCGACGAGGAAAGGAAGAAAAAATATATTTTAAAACTTGTCTTCACACACAAAATTAAAGGGGGAAAAGCTCCAACTAAGGATAAAAATACAACTAAATAAAGGCAATTAAAATTATTTCTTAACTCCTTCGCATCTCTATTTGCATATTACAAAAAGGATCTGAGAGAACAAATTGAATTTTTTGGGATCACCATCTTCTCAGAGGGTTAAAAAAAAAAAAAAGAAAGAAGAGGAATGCCAAGGTTTGCATGCAAAACTATCATTTACGACAAAGAAGGAGAAAAAGAAAAGAGCGCGTGGGGGACAAATTCGAAATATTTTTGTTCTTATCTTTTAAATGATTAACCAAAAAAAAAAAAGTTGGTATGAACGGAAAATTTTCTTTGGAGCCAGAATGAACGGAATGTCCAAAAAAAAAAAAAAGTCGAATTAATGTTCTTTTCAGCCATTTTTTCCCAGCTTGTCCTAACGTATCGAAAGTAATTCTCCCCCTATCATTACCAAAACCATGATGATCCATCAGAGGATTGGCACATCCATCGAGGAAAGAACCTCGAGCTGGTTTTTTTCCAGTCCACCTACACGCTGTTGGGAATGCGATATCATGAAATTCGGGTAGGTTTTAAGGAGGGGGGGGGGGGGGGGATGTACGAAAGAGTTACGTCGGAGATTGCATCGAGCGTCGCAACATCCTCTTCCTTTGGAGTCAAAGAAAGAGAAGTTCTGGATGGAGGAAATAATAACTCTTTCATTTTCAAATAAACACGTGCGAATGCTTGAAAAGAGGTTATAACACGTCAAACTGTGGCGAAGATATAGCTATTGACAATAATTTCTTACTCTTTGTAGAAGCGATGGTTGGCAAACACCTGGGCTGTCCAGCTGACTGACTAACCAAGCAGTTGACCGGAAAATTCCAGTAATGAAGAAACGCGATATATTCTTAGAGCTCTCGGCCCTCTCTATACTATCAGCTCCTATTACAATTCAGACAATCCTGGCAATGGTGGACCGTTATATAAACACCAGACTGAGGCCATCCTGTAGAAGCTAACGAAATCTTTAGATTGTGAAAAATTGGTTAGTTGGTACAAACCTGAGGCTCTTAAGAAAGAGAACAAGTTCTTAAAGTGATACGAAGGCGTTGTGAATTGCATTAATCGACAGTTCCCATGCCATTGACCTCTGGCATTTAAAGCCAAAGTCCACAATGCAACAACAACAAGAAAGAAGTACAGTATACTGGGGTTTATCCCTATATAGGTGCTAGATTTCACCAGGAGTTCTGTTAGAGGCTGTGCGCGAGTCAGCAGCTTGTGTGTGTCTTGGAGAAAGTCTTTGGATAAGAGTGACCTCATTTAATCTTGGAAGGAAGACGTCTTTTGAACAAGTCACGTTTTAAAAACATTAGCTGATGTAATATAGCATAGTAGAAAGTACTTTTTATGCGGTAAGTACCTCACATTGTGGAAAAAAATAAAAAAAAATTCCAGAGGGATAGATACCGGTAGATGGTGTTCCCTCACTAATGCCTACCGTTGTGAGCCTATTTTTATGATGCTCGAATCGTCCTACAACAACAAAGAAGAAGCAGTAACTAAACACAAGCTTGTGTGTCTCTATCCCCCAAAAAAAAAAAAAATTAAAGAGGCGTAAAAACCCACAAAAATATATAAATTTAAGCAATAAACTCTCGTTCTTACGTTAATTACCAAAAATAATGTTTCAAATAGTATTCTAGTATACAGCTCTCTCTGATCGTGGAAGTCTTCAAATTGACTAAACTAGTTGGGGCATGATGCACCGTCGTTAGGTTTGTACTCTAGATTTAAAAAATAATAACAAGATAGTCAGTTAGTTAACTGTACACAATAGTCCCGGGTTTCGGCATCTTTTTCATGCCTTAAAATGCTTGACCGAAAGCATGCAGAAGGCAAAATAATAGTATATATGTACACAATAGTAGACACACAGAAATTACGTCAAAATAACTTTATATATAATCAACATAAATCAACATTTACTTGATGATTCCTCCGATAGATGGCAGCAGCTACCTTAGTCGGGAACTGTCTTTGCCATCGCGATCGTGTTGAGCAGGAATTTTAAACAAAAATATTCAACTGAATAAGCCATCTCTCTCAACTGTAATTTGTATTCCAGAGTAGTGGGAGAGGAAAAACCTTTATTTGATCAATCCGGAAAAGCTAACCACGTACGCGTTTCGGGCTGTTGGCTCTCGTCAGCGTGATATAGGCTGTAGCTCAGAGGCCAAACAAGGTGATCGATCATAAAGGCTTCTTAAAGGGGGGAAAAAAGGTATTTTGGAGCGAAAAAATTGCGCGCGCGAGTGCGTTTATATAGGAGAGAAAGAGAGAGAGAGAGGGTTACACTTGTTGTGTGTTCTAGGCAACAAGAAAATAACAAGGAGAGAATACGGAAAATGCCAAATCAGATTCTCTGGGTAAATCCTCTGCGAAGTTAATCCTCCTGGTTTCGTAGGTGATTTCCCTCGGCCCTGGAAGGAAAATCCGTGAGATTTACGCGAGCGATTTCTTTAGAAGGTTATTTACCGAAGAATTGGATATAAAGAGAGGATTATGGCGCTCGCATCTTGCAATCGGTTCGTAACACGTAGTCAGGTAAAAGCAGCTTTACTACATCAAATTGGTTTACTAAAGATTGAAAGGGGAAAAAGACGTCTTGCAAAGGACTAGTCTTATGTCGACGTAGTTCTCTTGAACATCCAAGGGATAGATGCATCCTGTTGAATTCAATCTTGTTCTAGACTTTGAAAAATAAAAAAAGGAATGTGGGTACGTGACCCAAGTTTATTAATTGGAACAAAATAAACGACTTAGGCTAACAAATAAAAGCAACCTATATACGTGTCTCTCTATAATGTCAAAATTAAAGACAATAAATAGAGGAATAATTCGATGACCCAATCAGACATACGCTTCAGAAAAGAAAAAAAAAAAAAGAAGAAGAAGAAGCAGAGACCCTGATGCCCAGCCAGCCATCCAGGAAAGAAGCAGCTAGCATTGAATTCCGATCATGTGATAACAATCGACGGGGGGCAGGGTATGGAAGAAGAGAGGTTCTGGGGAAGTGGGGCATTCGGTTGGGAAGACCGCAAATGGAGCGGGTCAAGACTTCTTCCTAGTTAACACATCTTGTTGGTACCTTCCCCGGGAATACATCGTACACTATGTGTCCTCCTACACTAACGTCAGGAACAAACTATTAGGCGATTCAAATCTGAAGTTGCACTACTTGCCCCTACAATGGCTAGTTCAATGTCGATAACGAAACTCTGGAAGGAACATGAGCCAGACCCTTCCAATATCTTTCTCAGTACGGCAGGAAATGTTTGTGATATCGTTAAAGTGTTGAATTATTAAGATAGAATGCTAATATTTTATGCAGAACCATAATGGATTAGATTTGAGAGAATTCACCACATGTCTACACATGCTAAAGGAAGTTTGTGCACTTAGAAAGTGTGAGAACCCCCTCCACCGTCCGATTTACATACACTCCCTAAGCAACAATCGCTGATAATGTATTAAAAAAAAAAGCTGCTCTAATGACGCTTCTTAACCTAATTTTAAAAACCAAATTTTAGAGAAGGAGGTTAACTCAAATGTGATTGACATGGTCATAAATGGTCGACCACGTTGCCAAAAAAGGCAACTAGCCAATTAGTACAGCAGAATTGACAGACAGAACACTAGAAAAGAAGATACACAAGTTATATAAGAGACGAAACAATTGAGTACAAATTTGTTCTTTTATAAAGAAAGCACAAACTTCCTACTTGTCCTTACTACAATGGAAAAACATTGGGATGACTTAAGCTCATTAGTGGTACACCACCCTCCTAGCAGTTTTGCCAATCCTTCATACCGCTTTTTAGAGCTCAAATTGTATTGGGCGATTATGTTTATAATATCTGATTTTTTTCATCGCATTGTCAGTAGGACGTTTGTTTTATTTGAAAGAAAAAATGTGCTTAATAGTATCATCTTTAATAGATGGCACGTAATGCTCAATCTAAAGTGGGGATGTTAGAAGCAGAGATTTACCTATTGTCCAATTACTAAGACAATACGAGAGGTAAGAGAAGAACTTCGACAAAGTCCTCGTGTCTAAGGTGGAAAGGAAGAAGAAGGCTAAGTGAGTGCACGGAGGGGGGGAAATACTCGAGTTGAAGGGGGAAACGATGAAATTTGCCTAAAAAAGGTTAGCTCAGTCCAAGGTCGGATGTGATAAGATAAGGAGGCTGTCAGATAGAAAGTTGCATCTCCTATCTCGCTCCCAATTTTAGCCTGACGTATCACCCCACTCACCTTCTGTCGCAATGAGCGCGGGTTACGTACGTTGTAGTTCCCTGATTGGTTGGTTGTCCAGGCTAAGTTCCTACGTGGACAGTTTTATAATTTACACAATCTCTTCGTTGTTACACACAGGAATAATTGGTCCGATTTTTTTTTTTTTTGTTATGTTCCTAAGGTCGAAGAATTGATCCTATTTGTATCAAGTTCCAACACATAGGATAAGCGCGGTTAGTGCTACAGTTAGTACTTTGTATCAAAATCCTTCAATTCGAGCTGACTCCTGCCATCCCAAATTTGGTATCCCCTACAATACAGTCGTATGGTAATTAGCGGGCAGTGATGAAATGACTAAAAGATGAAACTCTCTTAATTTAGACACACACACACACAAAAAAAAAAGGATGAAGGGAAGAAGGAACAAATCATTAGGGTGTCGAAAGAGGATAGAGAGAGAGAAAAAAAAAAAGATGAAATATATACCGAACATTTTCCCCCTTTTTATTTCGAAATAAATGGAAAACAGAGAATCTCTTGTATATTTAAAGCATTCATTTCTAGACAATACACCATGGATAAGCTAAAGATATGGGGAAGATACACGATGCATTTACAAGTACAGGAGAATTATTTTATCACATGAAGATGTCATACGAAGAGAATGGATGGTCGCATACTTTATTGAGAATGTGGCGTCGCCATCTCAGATATGAAAGTCTGCCATTGTGAGAAATGTCATTTCACCCGTTGTTCTAAGCGAGTTTTTTTCCATCTCTCTCTATACCAAAATTTCCAGAATCTCCATTCTCTATTAAATGATCGAACCAATCCTTTCAATTCTTCAAGATGTATATATCCTCCTTCTGGAGGTTCAATAGACTGGTTCAATAGACGATATATTTCGATGATCCTGTCCTGAAATTTTCCATTTGGTCTCTCTTTTGGTTATTTTGATATATACACTCATGGACATAACTTAAGGAAGTTTTACCTTTTACCATGCATATCTGGAGATTCAGACATAACAACTCTTTGATACACATATTATATTTTATAGGCTAATCCCTTAATAGAATGTTAAAAAATCAAAAAGCTTGAGGGATGAATATCTTTAGCAAAAAAAATATTTCAAGCTTTCGGGCTCGACCGCCCTTCGACAGGAAAATTACGCTGTCGAAGGGCGGTCGAGCCCGAAAGCTTGAAATATTTTTTTTTGCTAAAGATACTCATCCCTCAAGCTTATTGATTTTTTAACACATATTATATACATTGATATACATATTTGATACACCCTTTAACGTAGATACACGAGATACCCAAGTGAGAGATAGATAGAAACGGCGACATCAAAATATGAAACGTCCTTAAGTTTTGTCATCTACTGCTCCATGACAATCTGATTAGGTGAAGTAAGTTAAACAGTTATCAGTGGGTGACATCGCCAATTTAGATCTTGCCTTCAATCATCGCCGATCTCCGGGGTGATGAAATAGGGCGATATGAACCAATAGATTTAAAACTTAAACACCTCGCATTAGTTTTTAAAAAAAAAGAGCATATGTAGATAGCAGCAAGCTTTACGTACTTTGAAGAAAGCGTTAGAAATTCATAAGAATTTGTGAAACGAATCATTTTTCTAAGAGTTTTTATTGTAATTTCGAAACGCTATTTAAATTCATCAAAAAAACGGTCTATAGAGAGGTGGAGGAGTATAAATCAAATTATAATTAAATTAATAAAAAAGAAGAATTTAAAATATCAAATCTATATAGATATGGATACAAATAAAGATAAAATACCCATTTGGTGGGAAAGGGGAAAAGTTTTGATCTTAAAATTAATCGATAAATTTGAATAATAATGCAGTAAAACCTATCTTAAAAGTCGAGTGTTGTTTTTCCATTTAGTTTTCTAGGCATATGTGACCTTGTCCCCCCACCACCAATATTTAAAGCCCCTTAAAGCTAACTGTGTTGAATAGCCTATATTACGTGCATCACTGAATTTGCGTAAGAAAGATTTTTAGGTTTATTCCAAACAATTTTATTCTCAGCCTTAAGGAGTCAACCTGTCTCGCGAGTGCATTTTTAGCTTGGAACCAAAGGGAAAACTCCAAAGACAGGTTTTACTGTAATCTAGTTTAAAATGTAGGTCTTTAAAAAAAAATACGATTCGGTGTTTTAAATACGGTATAGATGAGACTTGAATCCCACGTGAATAGAAAGAAAGAATAAAATACCTTGATTACTAGCTATTAAAAACTGCTGGCTGTTCAACAAGAAATTGGTTAAAAACGTAGAAAACGCGCAGCAAAGTTCCCTTATGTGATCACACACCGATAACCAAGTTTTAGAGCTTCAGATATTTTGTACATTTTTCAGGACCAACTTTTTTGGTCATTGAGGTACAGCCTGGAGCACGCTGACGCGTAGATGCTTGATTTATCAAGAAAGAGTCCAATATTCTGCAATAATTACAAACCAACTATAAACGGCGCAAAAACCATCAGCTAATTTCGTTTTACGATTTGTACAAAGCCACGTAGCGCTAAAGCATACGTTGTAGTAAAATAAAGAAGCGCATGCTGGACGTTTTTAAAACAAACCAGCAAACAAAAAAAAGTTTCCTGAAAGTAAGTCTCACCTGATGCCGCCCGGAGCGAGGAACAACTAACTCGGCACGACCGACCGAGGAGAGGACGGAAAGGTAAAGAAGGAAATGTAAAAAGCAGCGCCGCCGCGGTGGCCGACATCTAGAGGTCGCCACGTGCGTCACCGGGTCGTTGTAGATGGAGCGCATGGCAGTGTCCGTGATCGATTAATATTGGATTCTTTAATATTATTATTGATTCTAAAATCTCACGATATCGCATCCTTGCCGTGAATGTCCAGGAACAACAGAACACGGCTGATGACTGAGGGGAAAGTGAATAGCTAAAACATTGCTGTTTATGGCCGGCCAACTGTAATGGTGCCTCCATCACTGTACAAGTACAGTTCGATTATGTATTAGTATTAGGTACCATAAACTCTCGGGTTGTAAGTTACATAGTAAAAAGCTCGAGTTAGACTTGTGAACAACAAAAATCGAGAGGCAACTTAAGGAATTTAACAATATAAAAAGTCTGCTTTGATGTTGATTTCGAATAGAGTCCTAGTTGACAAAAATCGACCGTTTGAACCGCCACTACCAGCTGTGATGCAGGAACTACCAGTACTGACAAGACAGCAGGTAATACGTACAAGGTGATGATGGCGGAGAGCTTGTATTGTCCGCACCTGCAGGGGAATTGATCGAGTCATTCAGAATGACAGGCTGAAATTGTTAAACCTTTTCTATCATTTCTCACAACAAAATGAGGGAACTGTGCCATCAATTGTTCGTCTCTTGTAGACCTCGTGTGACTGATGAAGTTCCCAGTTTGGTCGTTTTGAATTTGCCAAAGCTGTTGTCATCGAACTGAGTTGGCTAGTTTGCAGAGACCACCAATTGGTGGCTCAAAGTTTTGCGTCTATTTTGTTGGGGGGAAAGGGGACCATTCTTTTTCCAGTCCAGTGTATCTATTCCAATGGTAGAGATATAAACGAGGTATGACGTAGTTATTTTAGAAAACTAAGTCTTTGATCCATTCAGGATCCTGGTCAAGCGTTGATGCAAACTGTCGGGGGAGTGACCCATATGAAGTTAAATCAGAAGGTAAAGGATTGTGACATGCTGTTAAGTACATCACATGTCTACAACAGGTAGTAACATGCCATGATTATCATGGTAGAGGTATTGCGAGTCATTGTTTTGAAAAGGGCATGTATTTTACTCCAAGTACGTGTGCAAAGTTACATGTACACTGAGAAAGAATCCAGATATTATCATATCACCAATAATCGGCCATTGTCAAAACAAACACAAAAAAAGGTTGTGAACAATTAGGAATTTCCTCAGAGACAAAAAAGAAAATTGATTTGGCGTTTTAAATTACCAAACAAGCGGTAGGGGAAAAAAAGAAGACATGATTGAAAAGGGGGAAAGCCAAACAATTATTACAGCTTAAATAACACGCAAAAAGGAAATAATATTTCCAAAGACTAAAATAAGATACCGTAAAAAAACAAAACGACAGATGCCCAAAATATTACAAAAATGCACATGTCTCTTCCATTAATATAAGGATGTAACAAGTTCGTCGTCCGTGCGTCTAGAAATTTTTTTGTGTCTAGTCCTGGTCATAAATTGTACGAGGGCGCGAAACCATAGTGCGTACAGGTTGTTTGAATTTTCCCAAATTGATGGCACATCCATTGATTTGAATTTGTACCAAGAAATGGATTGTTTTAAATCATTTAATAAATGCTTTGTGTTAATGCTATAATTGCACGCGAATTGCCACCCTCTCTTATTTTTAAAATTACAAAATATTTCCTCACAATGAATTTCTTTTAAAATGCTAGCTTTCAAGTGATAATCGCTCTTCAACGGGCTTTAAAAATATCGACTATATCTAAAAAGAAATATTTACAAATACAAACGCGCGCATTTTGTAATTTTAAAAGTTTTTTCACACTCTTATTTTGCCATTACAAAGCTTCCACAAAAAAACTCAACCAATGTAATTCGATGTTGCCTCCTTCATATGTCCGGTATTCCTGTCCACCAAAGACAACCTTGTTTCATCTCGAGATCACCTACATCAGCAGCAAGTAGTGATTATTCCTCCTGCGAATAACATCGATAAACGTGGGACGAAAGAATAGAATACCATCATCTTGAAAATGAAAAAAAAAATAATAATAATAATGGGATGGAGAGAGAGAGAGAGAGAGAGAGAGAGAGAACGCTTCACGATTTTGCGTGTCATCCTTGCGCAGGGGCCATGCTAATCTTCTCTGTATCGTTCCAATTTTAGTATATGTACTGCCGAACAAGCGTGAGAGAGAGAGAGAGAGAGAAGTTCGGCTAAAACATCTCGAGACCTTCCCGGCCGATACGACTGAATCAAGTTCCATGAAATTCTGAAAAAAAAAATCAGGGAATTGTTGCATTCATGGATAAAACTTAAGGAAGAGGAAAATCTTTTATCTCGACGGCCGTCTGCTTTTTTTTTTTTTTTAAAGAGATAGAGAAAATTTTGTTGATACCTGGTTATCTCGCGTGTCTTCAATAAAGTAGGTCACTGTAATATGTTTCAGAGTTATTGTCACGATATACATGCTAAAAGGTACAACTTCCTTAAGTTCCATCAGTGTATGTTAAGACGTTTCTCATGGAAATGAAGCAGAATCCCGTATATAACGCTATAGTGCGGTCAAAAATAGACTCGGTATAACGAAGTTTTACAGTGTTACCTACCAAGTATCGAACATGTATTCCTAAAGGATTGGTAGCGGAGTGGTAAACTCTGTTTGACAACCACGACTAGAGATCGATTCTCACTTTGAGCACTTCTTTTTTGATATTGCTGTTTGTGCGTCTCTTCAATAACCCCCCCGATTCTTGTAAAAGTCGAATCGCTTTCTACGTGTGGAGATATTTAGATAATAAAAAGGCTTTTTTTTTTACACACAAAAGCCTTTATTAAGACACACAGGTCTTACAGAGGATTCTCCTTGGGGTTACAAGACGGAGAAACCTATGAAAGTGGGAAATATACAAAGGGGTAAAAATGGAGAAAGAGTAAAAAGGCATATATAATTGGATTGAATAAAAGATATATTTGCCAATAGTCCGGTGGCTGAACGCTAACCTTTATCAAGGCATTACAACGTTATTATTTTGTGGGTGTAGATATGTGGTACCTCTTACCGCTAACCACCATGATTATCATTGGAATATACCCCGGATAATTTGGATATGTAAATATATCAGAGGTATACTTTTATAATAAAATTGATTAAAGCCTATATTAGTTAGTTTTGACCCCTAAAACTTCTTGCGGGATACCGCCTAAAAAAAAATAACTTTAATCAAATGGATAAATTAAGAAGAAAAAAAAAAGGTATATTTTGACCGTGCAAATAAAATTTGCTGATGGTTTGCGCTATCTGCATGATCAGGAGATGTCTTTTTTTTTAAAGGGGCAGAAACGAACAATTGGAAGGTATGGTTTCCATTGAGGTACATTGGTACAAGACACGTGGAGTTAACGAGGAAAGGTTAAAAAAAAAAGAGAGAGAGAGAGAACGTTTGCCTGGGTTGTGCGGTCGGGAATCTTTTCATAAAAAAAAAAAAAGAGGAGCTATTTTTATAAAAAGAGGAAGATTAAAAATAGAAGTTTTAGGAGAGAGTGTGATTGGAAAAGGTATAAAAGGCGGTAGAGGAGGAATAAACACTAAAAGTAACTATTAAAAATCTTTTAATAGTTAGCTAATTGGTAGATAATTAATTAGCATGGAGGAAATTAAGAATTTATATATATATATAGGAATAATAACTATATTTATCCTATATTTGGGTACGCCGTTAACACGTAAACTTTTATTGATGTTGTCGTGTCCAATGAAGAGATGTCCCCATGCATCTCTATCACAGAAGTCGCAATGTCCTCTATCTTGGATGTGTAAAGCTGCTGTTCTGAGTCCGTGTCCTTTATTGGTAAATGGACAATAATATGAATGTGAATTTATTATTATTAATTTAGTTAACACACCGGTTCTTGAAGAGAAATGGGATACATATATTGCCAATCCCTCACCAACAATTTTTGATAAATATCAAATGTTTATACGGGAAAAATAATACAACTATAACAATTTAGGTTTACATAACTAGCGTGGCACGAATCTTTAAATTCAATAAGGCAACAGATTTCTGGAGATGAGTTTCTTTATTTAAAAAGAAGTAACGGTGTTTCATCATTGTTTTCAAGCCGACATCGCCAGAACCTCCAAAAACAACGACCCCGTATGCCAACACTGTCACCAAGAAAATCAAACAGTCGACCACCTCCTATTCAGTTGCCCATCCTACCGTCTTCAGAGATTCCAGACTGCAACTCTACTTAACACCAGCACATTCAACCAAGAAGCATTGAAGAACCTCCCCAAAAATAAAACAGCCTGGCGACATCTAATCAGTTGGATGTCAACTGCAACAAATAGACAATAAGTCAGAAGACAAACCCGGACAGTTGGCGACTTTCGTACGCTCCAGGAGTCCGGGTTATGTACAGAATAATAATAATATTTCATCATTGTTCATTTTTGGTATTCCTGTAGAAGGGCTCTGTCTACACTCGCTTAGTATCGTAGATGCTCCAACACAGCGGCGACGTAAAGAAAAACGAAGATAACCAACAATTAGCTCCGCGGCGACCAATCTCCCCTGTACTAAATGATCCGTACTGGAGACATGGATTGGTGGCGATAGTTCATCACATGGTCGACAGTTGCGGATAGAACATTTCAAAAAGATTCAAGGCCTGGTTGAAATGAAAAGGTGAAAGTAATAGAACTTCTCAATAATGCACACCACCAAAACAATTATCTGGCACACAATAAAGGGGATAATACAGAGGAAAACTTGAGATTACAATAAAAAATGAAAAGAAACTCACATATCTCCAGAAACATGTTACCTTATTTAATTCCTATACACAGGAGATTCACACATCTAACGCATTGACACGTATCTTTCCCAATACACCTATCCCCCGATTTACACGGTACTTGTTTTACACGGTTTTCCAAATAAGTATTTTTTTTTAACGCACTATACTAAATTCTACTGTGATTGAACACATGCGCTGTGTACACATCTCACGAGGAATCCCGAGCTTATGTGCTGACTACATATTTTAACCTGTCAATGCATTTTATTTTTATTTCTGTGTACACCTATCCCCCGATTTACACGTTTTTCTCAGGAACGTATCTACCGTGTAAATCGGGGGATAGGTGTATTTCAAATTAAAAAAAAAAAAAAACATCGCTGTGATATCTAGAACGGTGGGATTTCTAGATTAAAGTTTCTAATGTATGTAGGGGGTTTTACCATATGCCACCACCACATGTCGACGTGTGTAGAGGCAGTTCAACTTATCAGAAGCCAGTTTAATTGGTTACTCAACTGGTGGGGTTACAGAATTGTACGGAACCTCTCCTCGTGGTCGTCGCAGTAGTTTATTATTTGTTTAAGCTGTTCGCTGATGATTTCATTCCAAAGTTATTTAGATATGCCGGAACAAAACAACGGCTAAAACAACATATACAGCGGGAAGGATTTCTATATTACGAAACAGTACTGTATAGTCAGCAACAACGTGCGTGGACAGCAAAAGAGCCTCTTGGCCTAACAAGATAAGGTAGAGAAGAGAGCCATCAGAAACTTGGGTATCAATCAGCCAGTGGTTGTAACAAGTCACCGCCTCAGTTCACCTATAGTTGAAGGGGAGGAGGGGTTATAAACCGTTGGTTTTCCAAAGTAACGACCCGGGATCGAATCCCGCATTGGAGGGTAGTAGGGAGCCTCCTTTTTCTGAAAAAAAAAAAAAAAAAGAAATTGCTTCAATGGCCTCCTTATTTTTTCAAAGTCCAACCGCACCTGTGAGTGCAAGTAACCAAACGGGCACATATCGGGCAAGTGCAAAAGTCGAGTTGATTTCTATGTGAGTAGACATGTGACGCACTTACTACCCACCATACCGGGTAGTTGGCGTTTGATAATTTAGGAACCCGGGTTATGTATCTCTACCCACCATGATTATCATGGTGTACTTGGGATAAGTACCACTACCACTTATATCTGAAGGGAAAGTGAAACGTGCCCACTCTCAGCTTTTTAAAGTTGATACTTCAAGGTGCTTCGCAAGTGCTACTCACTACTCGGTGACTGGATCCGCACAAACATTAAACACTTTGTTCACAAGCAGACATCATCAGACAGATGTAGAGCGGGCTACACTCCCTACCAAGTAGACACTCTGTCTACATTCGCTTAGTATCGTAGATGCTCCAACACAGCGGCGTCGTAAAGAAGACCGACGGTAAGCAACAATTAGCTCCGCGGCGACCAAACCCTCTCTCCCCCGTACTAAATGATCCGTACTGGAGACATGGATTGGTGGCGATAGTTCATCACATGGTCGACAGTTGCGGTAGAACATTTCAAAAAGATTCAAGGCCTGGTTGAAATGAAAAGCTAAACGTAATAGAACTTCTCAACAATGCACACCACCAAAACAATTATCTGGCACAATAAAGGGGATAATACAGAGGAAAATCAACATCGGCCCATTTGATGAGAGAAAGGATAGCTTTTACGGAAAGGTTAAAGATTTGGCCAGTGTGATAAGACCACCTCCGGGAGAAAAACAAGAGAACACGTGTTTGTCTCTCTTATAGGTGGTTCTCCTGGTTCGGTAAGAAGAAATCTGTTATCGGATATGACGGAGGAGAACTTACTGCGGCACACCAGCGGGCGACACCACGTGGTACGATGGCGCGGCACCACGTGCTGAGTCCGCCGTCGTGTGCAGTACGTAAACACCACGTCACCGCGCATTCCCACCCCTCACACAGCTAGAATTACCGCGTTACGGCGATGCGTCCCCACATTATCTACTTCGTTAGCACGCTTCACGATTTTGCATGTCATCCTTGCACAGGAGCCTTGCTGATCTTCTCTGCATCGTTCCAAATTTAGCATATGTACAGCGTGTACTTCTTCGTTAGAGTTAAGAGAAAGAAAGAACTTACACCACCAACCTAGTCACGCGACGTAATATCTATGCGCATTGGAGGAGGTTGCTTATCTTATCCTTCCTCTACTACATACGGCCGCCGGCTTTCGCTCGATTTCTCTAAGATATCGCAACAATCCTCCTTCAATTTTTTTTTAAAACTGCTTCCAGGCTTCAACTTCAGCGTGCTATTTAAGAGAATACCGGCTTAAAAAAATTACCGTAGAACGCCTCTCTTTGTAGCAGCTACGTTTCTTTTAACGATCTCACCATATAAGTACAACCCCGGATAGGTGGCGACTTCTGTACGTGGCGAAGTTCTCAATTCTCGACGTTAAAATAATGTCTGAAACAGCGATCACACACACACAACACCTCTCCAATCCAACAAGACATGAACATCCTCTACTAAGATGCCCTTTTCCCACTAAAGAGCTCTAAGAATTTAAATTTATAAATAAATTTCACAAATAGCGCACTGCACTGTCCTGGTGTGGAACTAACACCTACCCATATTATCATGCCCAGCAATGGCCGCATACTTGCAGAAAATTGACATGGACCCAGAGCAGCAGCTTTACACACCCAAGATAGTGGACATAGCTGCTGCTGTGATAGAGATGCATGGAGACATCTGAGGCTTTTCATTGGACACGACAACAACAACAACAAATAGCACAAACTTTTTTGTTTTAAATCATATTAAAGCAATTGTAAGGATTTTTTTTTTTTTAGGTTGTTAGCGAGAGGAGCGTTTCTTGCACAATTCCAACCTTATCATCAGGAGGGAAAGAGGTACAGGACACAAGTGTTACAAGATACCGAGGTTGGGTTACACGGTTAGACACGTGACGTATTACCCCGGCTTATACGTCGGCCCTTGACTTACATCTCGCTGTAGATTTCCCTTGCTGAGGAGGAATACATACCAACTCTGCGTGCAACATTACGGTTTTGAGAAAGCTTTGCTATACGCTTTCTATATACCGTTTAAAAAATATAACCATAAAGCTTAAAAGAATTTGTACCCGCAACTTGGGTGATAGAGCCTAGGAAAATCTTCTAATTTCGAAGACACTTGGAATAGCAGATTGTCTCGAAAAAAAAAAAAAAAAAAAGACAACAACCAACCAACCAAATAATTCCATTGTAAGATATCCAAGACATTTGCAATTAGAGGAGGCATTGATAAAATTTACCTTTAAGGTCCCCTTCAGTGCTTAGGTCAATTATTTGAAAGTTCATCTGTGATAAAGCACAATTTGGATTATATATTACTAGACGGGTGACCCGTGTGCATATCTACCCGTACAAAAGCTACATACCTATACTTTCGATATTTGCGGACCTATAATGAGGTATTGTTAACAATAGATTATTTAAGGAGCGACCCGCTCCAACACAATAGTTACAAAAACCAAAAAGCGAGTGGGGGGGGGGGGGGGGGGGGGCAAAGGTGGCGTGATCGTAGCCAACCAATAGGAGAGCGCCATTCCAAAAAAAAAAAGCAAACGGTGACAGAGATGAAGAATTATTAAGAACGCATGACGCTCGTAACTGTATATATATTATAATAAAAGAAAATAAGACCTAATCCAAATAATTTATTAGTGTGTGACGTTTCGGCAACAACATGGATTTTATTCTTTTGTCTGATGATGGTGACAATGTTGTTGCCGAAACGTCACACACTAATAAATTATTTGGATTAGGTCTTATTTTCTTTTATTTTTTGATAATTCATCGTATTGGAAATTGTAGAAAAATATTTTAAATATTTAATCAACTACTCCGCAAAAGGTTTCCAAATTTATTATATTTAGCAAGTTTTTTCGAGTTTTTAAGAACTCTTCTACTGGTATCTCATCCAAATTGATAATTAGCTGTTGAAATTTTTGCTAATATAGGGGGTAGGGAGATGGCCTTAACTTTCCCAAACCCAGATACTTCCAAAATTTAATAGATTTTTAGGGAACATCGAATTTACAAAGTGATAAGAAAAGGGCGCATTGATTTAGTATCGGACGGGAATAATTGTTGGCGCTAATTGCAACTTTCTATCAATATTACAAAGCTTCAGTGTGGCACATTTGATTTCAATAAATCATTATAAAAACACCAATTGTTTATGAGCAATAAAATATGCTTCTACCTTTTTAATAAATGCATCAAAAGCAGCAATACATGGTGGTGTGGATCATTTACTAATCAACGCAGATACGATTATATATTAACACAAAGCAATAACGCGCCATCTATACATATAAAATGAAAGAATTTAAAAACACGAATGTTTCTTTTATACACATAATACAAACTTCTACTGTCCTTACTGCGATGCCCTCCCAATACATATTTTTTCATCGCAGTAAGGGCAGTAGAAGTTTGTATTATGTATAAAAGAAACATTCGTGTTTTTAATTTTTTTCATTTTATACGATTATATATATTCGTATTTCCTTCTTGGGTAATAGGTACCCCAAAATAGGGTACTATAGAGAGGGTAGCTATAGACAGGTCACTTTTAATGTAAAATGTATACATTTTAATGTTTAAAATCGGGCGCTATAGACAGGTTTAACTGTATATATATATAGTCAAAATATATGACTACATCAAAGGGGAATTATTCTCCTGAGGAGAGTGAGTGAGTCCCTGAAACATCAGGAACTGAATAAATAATTGGTTGATGTAGTAGCGCCACATAGTTTTCTCAAACCAACTTCCAACCAACAAATAATCTTCAAAAAGATGTATTGATGCATGCGGTGATATTATTGCCCTCCAATACCCTCCTCCTCCTTTTACAATAAAACGTTTTCGTGGCCGCGCAAAAACTACGATGAACTTTCTTAACATGCCTTCACCTCCTTTCGGGTAAAAACGCAGATTCAAGGAAAATGGTAAAAGAGCAATAAAGAAGAGCAAGTCGAAAGCCTCTGGCAGAGTCATTAACACGTGTAATAAGGAAGCTACACGTTTGTGGACCAATTAGAGGGAGCCTGGAGATACAGATGTACCTCTCTCACACTTTCACTGGGTGAAAAGGTTTCTTTAACGTTAGGGACCTGGTTCAAATTCACATAAATAGGTACCGCTCAACAAGAGCAACCTAGTTCATGATAATTGAGACAGTGAATAATATGTGAAGGTTATTCACATATTAAACAAATTTTAACGCGGGATTTAATCCCGGTTCATGACTGTCGGGAATCGAGCGTGTTTCCCTCTCATCCACCGACTTATTGTCGGGAATCGAGCGTGTTACCCTCTCATCCACCGACTAAACGTTAGGGACCTATGTTAATTTAATTGTTATCTATCCATAGAATATTTGCAACAATGAAATTTTGCCAACATATCCCTTAAATATTATCAAATATAATCTCTTTTAGAGAAACCTGCTGAGGGTTCAGCACTGATGAGGAAAGCCCTCTCAACTAATTATTTTTATCCTTAGTGAGGTCAGTAGAGAGACAATTGACAACATATTTTATTGACATCTTGTCAATACAGGAAAGTGCACAGTCCGCACTAATTAAGAGAAATTAACAATAAGGTCAGTAGAGAGACAATTGACAACATATTTTATTGACATCTTGTCAATACAGGAAAGTGCACAGTCCGCACTAATTAAGAGAAATTAACAATAAGGTCAGTAGAGAGACAATTGACAACATATTTTATTGACATCTTGTCAATACAGGAAAGTGCACAGTCCGCACTAATTAAGAGAAATTAACAATAAGGTCAGTAGAGAGACAATTGACAACATATTTTATTGACATCTTGTCAATACAGGAAAGTGCACAGTCCGCACTAATTAAGAGAAATTAACAATAAGGTCAGTAGAGAGAGAGAGAGAGATAATATATAACAAAGACCAAAGATTCAAGAAAGCCATCGTTCTAAGAACCACGTAATTGAGCCCCCATCATCTCAAGGAAAAATCTTCCAATAAACAAGTGACGTCATTTCATGAATTGGACCTCTCCACTTGCCTTGTAAATAAAATAATTGAAGAGATTTAGATCTAAAGGAAAACCCAGGAAGTTGGCGACTTCTGCAAGCTCCAGGAACCCGAGAGACTTATTCGAATAAATAATATTCCAAAACGATTTCTATATATTTCTAGACGATAAAAGGAATACATTCAAAATTAAGAGACAATAAGCTTTTTGCAAATGGACAAAAATACGAAGTCGTGGATGGTAGAGTGGTCGGTGAAAAGGGCTCTACATCATAGCAGTTGACGCAGCCCCGAAATGATGTTGACAACTCAGAAACTTTACAGAATAAATTACAAAATAAAATACATATAAATAAAGATTCACAAAAAAGTTTTAAGACTATTAGCATTAAAAATCCAAAAGTTACGGTAGACACAATAATATGCTGGAATATAAATGGACTTTTTAGGTTGCTCTCTGTCTTTCCACTTCTCGAGTACATTAAAAATTACGAGATTTTCGCTATACTTGAAACATGGTGTTCAAACCTCACAAATATAACATTAAAGGATTTCCAAATTTTTGAACAGCCGGCAACTAAGACCACAGGAAGGGGAAGGGGATCAGGAGGAATAATTGTGGGCGTCAAAAAAGGGGGGAATTACAGGTTGCACAGTACAGAAAAGGATAACATCTGGATATCGATTTTTTTATCACAAAACATAGGAACCGACAAACCCACCACCTGCTTGTTATTTGTATATCTCCCTCCAAACGAACTGTACCAGAACAACTTAGTTAGATTAACTAAATATATGGAAAAACAGATAACTGACGGGAAAGAGCTAATTCTGATTGGGGATTTAAATATTAGAACTGGAGGGCTCGGGGGACTGTATAATCCAACAAATCTTCGGCTCTCTTTAGTTTCCGAAAGAAAAGCAAGAGATCTAATAATGTCACCACTGGCTGAAGGACTCCTTGAGTTTCTCGAGGACAATTCGCTGACAATAATCAACGGACGATCAATAGGAGACAGAGAGGGTGACTTTACATATGTTTCGGAGAGAGGCTCATCAACTATTGATTACTGCATAGTTTCCCAAGGAATACTGGAAAAAATATCAGACTTCAGGATAGAAACCCAGATGTACTCAGATCACCTTCCTCTTATCCTGAAGTTAACAGTCCAAAACACCTATGAAAACAAATCTAAGGGAGAAGAATATGGTGTTACGAGATACAGATGGACAGCTGGGGGAATTAAGACATTTAAACAGGAACTAAAGGAATTGCAAGTAGTAAAAATATCAAATCTCGATAGCTCCGTAAATACTTTCACTCAAAGAATTACCGAGGCAATGTCAACATCTGGAATAATGTACTCAACTAAGGGTGCCACCGGAAAATCTAAGCCATGGTTTGACAAAAACTGTTACGATATGAAAAAGCTAACAAAAGAAAGTCTGAAGGAATTCCGTAGAACCAACAGGAAGGAAGACCTTGAAAGCTATGCTCTACATAGAAAGAAATATCTCGGTTTATTAGATGATAAAAGAAGGAAATATATTCAGGAAAAACAAGAAATATTGAGAAATATTAAAGATTCAAAGTCCTTTTGGAAGACCATTGCACTATTTAAAGGAGCAACAAAAATTCAAGGAGAAATTACTGTACAGGAATGGCACGAATTTTATTGCGAATTAATGAGTATTGAGGAAAAAGAGAAGATCTGTAATATAGAAGTGAGGATCTCGCCGAGCGACCCAATACTTGATCCAGAGATAACTTCTGAAGAGATAGGCAGGGCAATCAGAGATTTGAAAAATAACAAGGCAAGTGGACCTGATGACATCCCCAATGAAATAATAAAAGTACTCCCAGACTCATACATGGGTTTATTAGAACAATTTTACAATAGAGCTCTGATAATGGGAAACTATCCTACAATATGGACTAAATCGATCATACATCCAATCTTTAAAAGCGGTGACAAAGACAACCCTTCAAATTATCGTGGTATAGCACTGATAAGTAATTTTTCGAAACTTTTTACAACAATACTAAGATCAAGACTGAATGAATGGGTAGAAAGAAGAAACGTCATTCCAGAAAATCAGGCGGGTTTCCGAAGGGGCCGATCGTGTGTGGACCTGATATTCACGTTGACCTCTCTAATACAACTTTCACTGAGGAAAAAGAGAGGAAAATTATATGTATTTTTTGTTGATTTGAGAAAAGCATTTGACACAGTTCCTCACTCATTACTCTGGAAGAAATTAACCAATCTGGGCGTGAGCTATCAATTTATACATGCAATTAGAAATTATTACGAACAGGCGACTGTGGCAGTCAGATGGAGGGGTTCAATTACAGAAAATTTCAAGATACATTCGGGCGTTTTACAAGGAGAGCCACTATCGCCATTACTTTTTATATTATTTATGACGGACCTGATTAAAATGTATGACAACTCAGATCTGACGAGTGTATACCTTCCGGAATTTGGTGATGTTCACCTGCTGATGTATGCAGATGATATTGCTATTATAGGGGAGTCGAGGGTAAACCTCCAAAAAAAGATTAATTTATTGAAGGAATATCTTGGTGTGAACGAAATGACACTGAACGAGTCCAAATCGAAGGTTATGGTATTTCGCAATGGTGGTAAACCCTCAAGAGAAGATAGATGGTACTGGAATGGTAAACCTCTGACGGTAACAAGAAGATATAATTACTTGGGATACCCTCTGGTCAGTACAACTAAAACCACTCAAGCCGCAAACTTTTTCAAAGGAAAAGCACTTGCGGCAATAAATGCTACAACCCCAATATTGGCGAAATCAAAAATTAATTCACTAAACTCTGCAATGAAACTGTTTGACTCAATTGTGATGGCTGTTTTGATGTATGCTGCTCCAATTTGGGCAACAGAGTATAAAGATTTATTAGACCATATACAAGATACATTTATTCGTAGGTTTTTGAATTTGCCTAGATATACACCAGGATACATAATAAGACCAGAAACAGGCCGCGTCTCATTAATAATAACAGCTCTGAAATTGACCTTGAAATATTGGCTGAGGGTGCTGAGTATGGATACAAATAGACTGCCTCGAATTTGTTTAACTAGAATGAGGCAATTATCCTGTGCTACAGGTGCGCCCATCGGTTTTATAAAACAATTAAGCAATTTACTTAATAATAACGGATCCTCGTGGCTTACTTATTGTAATGATCCTGACTCACTAAGGAATGCTATCCCTGGAATATTAAGAACTGCGATAGAGCAAACAATACAAAACGACCTAACAAGAATAACCCAATCAAAGTTATATTCCCACTATAGAGACATATATACAACCTTTACCACCGAAGAATACTTCTTAACTGAACTCCCTTTTCCTATCATCAGATTAATTGCACAATTTAGAACCCTTTCAATTTTTTTCAGAGAACACCATTTGGTTTTATTGAGGCGTGAAGACCTGAAATGCACTTTCTGTGGATCAGGAATAACAACGGAGATGTTGCATTACTTATTTGACTGTGCTGCTCTGTCTGAGGAAAGACGAAAACTAAATGATAAAACGGGGCAACTTTGTCCTTCATTTCCGGCACTGATTAATGAAATATCAAAGAATAGGTATATAGCGATGGCGATATTTGGCTTCCACAAGACTATATCCCGGAAAAAGGCCTCACAGTGTTCTCCCTATCCCTTGTGAACTGGCGAATCCTGTATAGGGCGAGTGGCCCTAAATAAAGGCTTTTTGTTGTTGTTGTTGTATATTTCTAGACGACGCTCTGCCATTTAAAAAAAGCTCGTGTGAGCGGTCAGGATATTTTTGGTTTTAATAATACACCTATCCCCCGATTTACACGGTAGATACGTTCCTGAGAAAAACGTGTAAATCGAGGGATAGGTGTATATTAAACTGTCAAATCTGAATAGGTGTTCGCCCCCTCATAAATCAGAGCCTCCCAATATTCTTTTCAACATAGGTAGTATAGAGTAGAATATCGCATTTTAGTATAGTGCGATAAAAACAAAAACTTATTTGGAAAACCGTGTAAAAGCGAAAACGTGTAAAACAAGTACCGTGTAAATCGGGGGATAGGTGTACTATTTTTTTGTATTATAACGAATTGCTAAAAGTTGCATCATCTTTTAAAATAATAAATAGATGGCGCTAATTTGGTGATTAAAAAAACTACATGATCCCATTGTCAGTCAATAGATGGAATTGTACTATCTTACCTCGGTATCCTGAGTGGGTGGTGACACGTCGTCTTTACTGATCAAGAGAACCGAGACAATCACAGAAAGAAGAAGAAGAAGAAAAAAAAAAAAAGGGGGGGGGGGGGGGGGAGGAGGTAAGATAGTAAATGAGGGGGGTATATATACACTCTTTGTCAAAACTTAAGAAATTTTTACCTTTTAACATGTATATCGGGATTCAGACAATAACTCTGAAATATATTTGATACACGGTGACCTTTATTGAAAACACACGAGATAAACTAAGTGTTAACAAAATTGCTTGTCTTTTTCGAAAAGAAAAAAATAACAGAGGACCTGCAACATCAAAGACTTTCCACTTCCATAAGTTTTGTCCACATGAGACCATCACGCCACCCGTACGGAGATTGAATGAAGCAAGTTGGACAAAATCCAGATGGACGGCGGGTTTATAAATAACAACAACTTCTCCGAAATGTACCTGGGCTCCACAGACGGGCGGACCTCCTACATCTCAGAGTGTCAAGTTCAAGACCGGCTCTGGGAGGCCATTTGCTTCTAGGGAGCTAAGTTCAGACAACGCTACCTTCCTTTCCATAGAGCTGGGCGGCGGGCGGGTCCTTTCACCATAGGGATTAACGTGGGCGTTCTTGCCGTCGTATATAGCTCTCCACCCCATGGCACAATTCGGGATTACAGGTGGATATGGTAGTAGTCGAAATTTCCATTTCTGAAATTGTTCGAAACTCGCGCATCGAAGATTAATTACCAGAAAAAAAAAGTTATATTATCAAACGTGCTTCCACATCATAATTTTGTCCGCGCCGATTCTTACACAAGTCAAATCCCACCAGTGGGTGCAAGTAACCAAACCGTGGGCAACTTGTAAGGGTAACAAGTTGGACTGTTTCTAAATGGGTGTGCTCATGATAAGTAGTCGCGGCGAACCCACCCACCGGGGTTAACATGCCCTATATACCAAAGATATGACCTAAGGACATGCCCGCTTGAGATCTGCAAAAGCTCGGACGGTTACACCATCTCTCGGAACAGATCAGTAAAAGGCAAAGAGAGGACACAAGGTATCTTCACAAGAGTTTCTCGATGTCCACAACAGGAAAGGGTGAATGTTCAAGAGACACAAGTACATGGGCGGCAAAGAGACTGCCCCATTTTAAATGCTAGCAAGGGAAAGATTCGGATTCCTCTACCTAGGTATGCAGCAGGTGTTCTCATCAATAGGAAACATTAGGAATTCTACTCATTCAGCCTAGAGGAAAGTGGACACTTCTTCAACCAAACAACCAAAAAGCACCAGCAGCAGAAAGAACATGTAATCCTTGCACAGGGATCCTTAAATAAGACCTCTATCAGCAAGATAGTTTTTAGGATGTTCGTAATATAAGCCTACCTAGTCAGCCAAACCGGGCACCAGATATTGCCGATCAACAAATCTGAAACATGTATTTGTGACACTGACTGTATTAGAGATGAAACATCCTTGAGCGTGAAAAAAAAAAAGCGACATTCTTTTAAAACGATAAAGGAAAAATTAGGGTACATGCAAAACAAGGACATCCTCCTCCTCCTCCAAAAAAAAAAAAGGCTTTAACACAAGATCGACTCTATTTTCGGAACAACAACGCGACAATGTTCTGTATCGTTTTAATTTTAGTACTTCCGAACAAAAAAAAAAAAAAAAAGGTGTAGAAGACAAGAAGAAGGTAGATGTGACACGACCGAGACGGCGGTTTATTATCTCCTTTGGCTTCCTTCACCCATCCTTGGCTTTTCCTTCTTCCCTCTAACGTCGAACACCGCGTGCGAAGTTCGTTGCTGACAAAGTGGTGGAATTAACTAATTGGACAACAACAACGAGAAGATAACTTCAATGTTGAAAGTGTTTGTTCCTAATAATAAACGAACAGTATAAACACATATCCCCACTTTTGAGGGCACAAAAAACTAACAAAATTGATTTTATTCCAAACTCTGAAATGGAAAAAAAAAAAGTCGTTCTTATATATTGCAATCTTCCATCTACAAATGTAAAAAACAAAGGGAATGTATTTAAAAGAACAAGGTTTAAAAGTCACGATGAGAAAAATATAAATTTTTACATTTCTTTTTTTTTTTTTTTTCAAAACTCTACAAATCCTTACGTCTACAAGACGAATGGTTTGCCGACTTTTTATCTCATCAGCAACACTCGCAACATCGCTATTGTGTGGGATGTAAGACAGAATGGAAGGTCGATTCGTCCTATGGGTGTTGAAGAAAGCATTTAATTGAAATGAACGCAGCTTTCTAGAGAGACGCATTATTTCAAAGAGATCTTCATTGATTTTTTTTCTTACATCGCTTTTTAAACAAAGTACATTTTCACACTATACGAAGAAGACATCTCGTTAAAAAGAGGCCTAAAAAAACTGAATCATCTATATTTAGACGACCAACCTCTCACACAAGGAATTCTCTTGGAGAATTAGAGAGTTCGCCAACAATGAGGAAAAGAAGATCCGTCCAACTTGGAAAATGATGGCGGCGAGAAGGTAGAGGGACATTCTTCCAGAAAGATGATGAAATTCCTCGGGGCAAGCAGTCCAGATAGGATCGATGGGGTGCACCTGCCCCACGTGGACTCTTCAAGGCCAGGATCGACGAGTCCATAAATCAATCACAGTAGCGCCTCACGGCGGACGACTTCTATGAATGCTCTCTGTACGAAAACTCTTAGAGCGAATCTCTTTCTAACGAAAAACCTCGATATATAACGACAAGATTTATTGAGAAAAAGGCATCTCCTTATCGTGCAACTGAAAGTTGCTGATTTATAGATTTATATCGGTTCATTTCAAATACAAACTCAACTTCAAAAACAACAAAACTCAAGGTCCCTCAGACTTCCTAATACAGTAGAACCTGGATAATTCTAAAAAGTCTTTAATTCGAATATTTATCTTGTTCACTAGACCTTTTATTCAAAACGTTTTTAATTCGATTTTTTTGTCTCTTTGGCTTCGAATTATCCAAATTCGACTGTAAGTTTTCAATACATTTATGACATTGCTTTTTTTTTGTCTATTCAATTAATGCTTAATTTCTTTGAAAAAGCAACTATTATGTAAGTGACCATATTATGGACGACAGCGCGCGAGTCGTCAAGATTAAAAAAAAAAAAACAATGATGAGGAAAATAATACGTTATTCTAAATAATCGGTTATTAGAGTTGAAGTATAGGTAGGACAATGGCAAGCTCATCTTTCAACAGAACACTTACAATTCTTTATGTCTGGGCTTTTATATAAGTTTTTTTTTTTTTTTGTTTATCCCTAGTACACGTGGTACAGGTCATGATAAGCATGGTGGGTAGAAGTAGGCGACTGCTTTTACTATAAGTATACCACATGCCTACACATGTGAAAAGCAGTTCGACTTTGCACTTAACAAATGTGCCAGGGCCCCGTTTGGTTACTTGCACTCGCTGGTAGGGTTGGACTTTTGCAAGAATCGGGGGTAATTGGAGCAATTTTTTTTTTTTAAGTGCCCAATGCGGGAATCGAACCCGGGTCGTCGCGGCCGAAAACTAACGGTTATATAATGGGTAGTGAGTATAAGTGAGGTTGGGAATTTTGATGTAAAACACGTTTTACCCGGAATTATATATTGCAACAAAATACAACTTAAACAGCTGATTGAATAATATTTTGTTAGTCTGAAGATTGCTTTCTATATGCAAATACGATTCCTGACCGGCTCCAGGAACATGGATTACACCTAATTCCAGGTAGTTGGTGTTCTGAGCTCCACCTGCTGTGTGTCTGTTATATCATTCTAAATAAGTTGGGATTGTATAATGTTCCTTGTATTCCTGACGTTTCCTAAGTTTTCTAGGTTACAATATAAACATAATTTACTAGAGGGATAGTAAGCAGTTTATACCGCTAACTACAGCGATTTCATTTTCCGTTTTTTTTTTTTCAATCTTTTATTGCCCTTTATAGACTAAATATTCGGCTACATACACGTTTTCTTTACGATTTACTCATGAGTTCCTGTGAGAAGAATTAAATAAACATCAAAATCCAATTCAAACTAATGTGTGCAATAGATGGACAGAAATGTTTATTACACACAAAAAAAAAAAAATAATAATAATAATAAAACAAAAAAATAGCGTCTGATAAAATCCCTAATTCATTTATTATATACTCAATTTTTTACCGAACGACTTGATGTTTATGAGAAAAATTTCACTTAAGAAAGACAAAATATTTAGGGAAAAAAATAATAAAAACGGACGCTTGCTATTTTGAGGCCCCCTTCACTTCATTGTTATTTAATGAAACTTTTTTACGGTGATTGTTAGAACTACTTATCTTACTTGAAACGTTTTTTTTTTTTTGCTTATCCCTAGTACCAGACCGTAGTCTTGGACACGGTCGACTATACCTCCAAGATGACGGAAATACTCAGTGACCACACCACGTTTATTCCCATTGCCCAGTCTGATGTATCCACCTCCGTTAAATCATTCAGATTAAAGCTATTGCGATTGAAAAAATCAGGTCATATCACACCGGTTCAATATAGTTCTTTCATTTCCGATCTTAACAATGTTCCCTATATTTACGGACTTCCCAAGACCCATAAGCCTGGCATCCCCCTACGCCCCATCATAGCCTACCACCTTTCCCCTGCCTACAAACTATCCAAATATCTGTCTAGCTATCTCACACCTTTGGTGAAAGCCAGCCCACAGTCCTCTGCCATAAGGGATATCTCGTCCTTTGTGCAATCTGTTAATTCTCTCAGCCCTGTCCCCAACTCTGTTATGGTATCTTATGATGTTAATTCCATGTATCTTTCCCTCCCCCACCAGCTCATTATTAGGCAATTGACAAAATTCTTGCAGGATAGCCACGTAGATCCCCATACCACTGAATCCATAATCGCACTGTCCTCCCTATGTTTAGACTTCACTACGTTCACCTTTAACAACCTGTATTACAAATAAATCAGGGGCTCGCCCATGGGCAGCCCGCTATCCTCCCCCCTTGCAGAAATAGTCATGGCCACCATTGACCACTGGATCCAACAGCAAATCACACCGGGCATTCACATGTGGCGGAGATATATTGATGATATCTTCTGCATATGTGATACCGGACAAGAAATAAGTATTTTAGATTGTCTTAACTCCTATCATCCCGAGATTTCATTCACTTTAGAATTGGAGGACAGGTCCGTATTGCCGTTTCTAGATATACTGGTCATACGTACTACCTCTCATTATCACACTACAGTATACCACAAGGTTAATAATCCCACATTCTACACAGACTTCAATTCTTCATGCCCCCTATCACATAAAATAAATACTGTTCGAACGCTTACCAAGAGATTGGTCACCCACTGCTCCCTTCCCCTATTCAGAACTATTGAATTTTCTCTAATCATAAAACAGCTGGCCCTATCCCAATACCCTCCCCATTTTATACATAAGTATAGATATAACCCTCTTTCCGTTAGGCCTGCTACAGTCAGCAGAAACAGTTGTCTATTGCCCTTCTCCGCCCAATCAGTCGCCATCTCCCGCATCCTCAGAACACACGGGATCAACACCTATTTTTCTAATAGCAATAGTATTGGTGCCATCCTCAGACATCCTATCACCAGACTACCCAGATCTACCGTTGCTCAGTCCTCTGGTGGCTCGGTCTACTCAGTCTCATGTAACGATTGCAGCGCGTCTTACATAGGCGAGACTGGTAGGTCCATGGCCATCAGGATGACTGAGCACGGTAGATGCATCACCAACAAAGACAATAGATCCCTTATATTCAACCATATTGACACCACTGGCCACTCATTCAATCTATCCTCCCCTACCACCCTATACTCTAATATATCAACAGCAAATATCAAAGGTTAATTATCGAAGCAGTATTATCCATCAGTAACAACAGTATTAACAGACACATCGATATACCAATACAGTACCTAGATATATGTAATAATCTTTAGGCCGGCCACTTCATTTCCCTGATCTTGCCATAACCCCCCGCAACCCCCCCGACCCCTATTTTTCATAATCCGAGGATTACGCTGATGGCGGGTCAAACCTATTTTCCTCTCTGTTAATACTTTTTAGCGTTACGGTGTGTATGGTATTTTTCAGTTGTTTGGCATCCAGAGATGATCACGCGTTATTTTGTTTCGCAATAGTTCTATTAGTAGTATGCTAAATCTATCATAATTTTGTCAATTATCATATCCTACATTTTGTTAAATATTTCTAAAAAAGCCTTCTTTCCATATCTTATTTTGATATTTTTGCCTCATACATAGTTAAAATATGCAGATTCTTCACATATCGATTCTATATATAGCTTTAGTTTCTCACAATACGTTGTACCTGTAGAAGGGCTTGGTGCCCGAAAGCTTGTAACCTATATATTTTAATAAAGAAAACTTTTTCTCTTCATTTTATAGCATTTCATAAGCCATTAAAGAGAAATTTCGTGATGTTCGTTTTAATATATATCTTATGTTGGTGTAAACGGTATTATATTCAAGGCTATTTCCTTTTTTTTTTTTTTTTTTAGGAATTGGGAAGGCTGGGTTCCTCACCCCCCTTAGCGGTTTCACCAATTTACATTCCACCCTAGCGCTTTTTTTTTTTAGAGCTAAAATATTATTTTGAGCGATTCTGCTTATAAATGGGGAGACACTGTAGAGTGTGGAATCTCCTCCAGTTATGGTATTTAGGCAAACTATGAACACATAAGCTGTGGATGACATTATTCTATATACAGTTACGAGCGTAATTCCTCATTGGCCTGTCACCGTTTGCTTTTTTTTTTTTGAATGGCGCCCTCCTATTGGTTGGCTATGGCCTTTGCCCCCCCCCCCCCCCCCCCCCCCCATTATGCCTCCCCCACTCGCTCTTTCGTTTTTGTAACTATTGGTTTGGAGCGGGTCGCTCCTTAAATAAATGCATATATTAGTTAATAACCAAATGGAATCCTCTCTTTCTTTTTCCCAGTAAGAGACGCCTACGGAAGCCAACAGTACATAGACAGATAAAGCACATAGGCTATAGTTATTAACTAACATATGCATTTATTTAAGGCGCCAAATTATAATTGTAACAAATAGTATTTGAATCAAACCATTCAATCGGGTAAAACACGGGCGTTGCCCGGGTCATTCGGCTAGTAAATAAATATAGTTGAGAAACCAGGCCCTCCCAATATTTATTTCATGACAGTTAGAATATAGTATGAAGTTTCTTTTATTTAAAAAAAAAAAAAAAAAGAATGGCGCATAATGGTTTTATTTCTTATACCTAGCTGGCATATATACTATATTTAATACATACATATATTTTTTGAAAATAGAGCAATCCATAAATAAATCTTTAATTAAAAGGGCATATATTGGATCAAAATATCATTTATTTTACCAATATTTCAGTTGGCTGAACACCAACCTTTTTCAAGGTTGCACATTAATATGTTATAATACCTTGAAAAAGGAAATATTAAAATTATATTTAATCGATTTAAATACTCAGTTAAATCAACCGCCAGAGGTCACGCTTCCCTATAAAAACTCATTTTTGTTGTTTCCTGATGGCCGGCTCAAATCTTTTGTACATTATGTAAATAAGTTTTTCATTTTTTAGATTCTTAGGCCTTAAGCCAGGCATTACTTTTATCAAATTATGTTTTTTATATATTCCTTTAGCTCAATTAAAGCTATTTTTGATAACTAATTTAATTTAATCATTGCCACGACTGCAGAACATATCACATGCTCATGGATTCCGGGATCAAGCAAATGACCAATAATTCCTCTACAAGCAATTAATCTCATAATCAAGAGGATAGATTCTCTTCACTGAGTGGGAAAGTGTTATAAAAAATTGATATTCTGAGAAACAGAAAATAATAAGGTAATTTCAACAGGGAAACTTGACATGTTTTGATGTGAAAGTGGGGAGGGGAAAAAAAATATTAAGGAAGAAATTGGCATGGTCAAGAATTTTAAGAATTTTTAATGTTATATTTTTATTTGAATGTGTTTACGTATGTTTGGGGGAGGCGCAAATTTATCAGGAAGGTCTGTGGAATTATTTGAAAAGTGTCCATGAGCAAGCTCAAGTTAAATAGGGTAGGGGTAGGCAAATTTTTGAGTCGGAAGAGTCAAAAATTACAAAATTTCTAAGTTTTTAAAGAGCCACAAAATATTTTCTTGCCAACAATAGATAGTACTCGGATAAATAAAGTTTTTATGTGAATACAGCTTCACATCCATGTGGCTCACAAGCCGCAGTTTGCCGACCTCTGGGGGATATTGGCCACGCTGTGTGAGATATGAACTCTCAACAAACACATCTGCTTTGGGGGGTATTAAAGAGAGGCAGTAGCTACATATGGTATTTCTCAGAAGCTGATATGTAAAGTTACAAAAAAATAAGACCAAATCCAAATAAATTAATAGTGTGTGATGTTTCTGTAACAGCGTTGTTACCATCATCAGACCAAAAAGATTTTCTCTCTTTTTCTCTCATTTATTCTTTTGTCTGATGATGATAACTGTTGGATCCTATAGTTAATAATTTCCTTAAATTCAATTTTATATATGAAAATTAAGCCAAAATATTCTAAATTCAATTGTACAATATAAATCTTTAATATGTAAATTTTAAAGCAATCAACATGTATGCAAATTTCTAGTTTGGTTAGTTAATAGCTTTTTTGTTCTCTCTCTCTCTCTACCACTAGTATCAAAATCTAAGTAAAATTCATGTATTCTAAAATCATGTGGTAGCTACTCCTAACTCTAAAACCAAAAGACAATAAAATAATTCAAGACAAGTGGCAAAGTGCTTCTTAGTATTTTTTACTGAACATTCAAGCCACGAACATTATGGTCCCTCATCGAGCCGGATACTTTAAAAAATTAAGGTAAGCCATTTGAAAACTTAAAATTCTTAAAATAAAGTCATGCCCAAATCAGAAGTTAAAATTCGGCACAAATTCAACTTTATTATTCAGGAAATAAAGGATCTGGAATCAGAGAATAAAGCTATTGTAGAATCGAAAAACATACATGGATTAAAGCTATTCCAACAAGAAGTTAATGAAAGGAAAATTAGCCTAAATCAAGTTATCAACACATTATTAGAATCAGAGTTAGATGATACACAATATGACGATTATTCAAAGGCCAAAAAGGATATTTTTAATATGTTGGTGTCTATTGAAGAAGCTTTATCTTTGATTGAAACCAAAGAAAATACTCATAGTGATAAACAACTGCCCGAATCCAATGTTAATTTACCTAAGATAAATTTACCCATTTTCAATGGTGATTCAGCCAATTGGCTTAGTTTTAGAGAAATATTTAACTCCACCATTAATTCAAATCAAACACTAACTGAAATACAAAAATTTCAATATCTAAATGCATCTGTTAAGGGTCCTGCGGAAAAGTTGATTCGGGGTTTTCCCATTTCTGACAAAAACTACCAGCAAGCATGGGATACCTTATGCAATAGATTTAATAACAGAAGAGAATTGGCTTTTTCACAAATCAACAAAATATTCTCCATAAGGCCATTAAAATCTATTTCGGCTGGTTCTCTCTATGAAATCCTTGATGTTTGCAATGAAGGCATTAGAAATCTCTCAGTGCTAGGACTTGAGAAAAACACATTAACAGATCTAATCCTGATCAATTTTTTTGAAAAAAGAATTGGTGAAGCCCTCAGGAAAGAATGGGAATTAACCCTTCAAAATGAAGAATATCCAACATTTGAAAACTTTGTGAATTTTTTAGAAAAACATGCTAGAAGCCTGCAAGGTATGAGAATTCCTTTGTTCCAGGAACAAAAAACCTCTAGCAAAAATATGATGGCTCATGGCCTTTATGTCAACAAAGGTCAAAATTGTATTTTATGTCATCAAATTCATAAACTAAATGACTGCCAGAGATTCATAAATCTTCCCTTGCCTAAAAAATGGGAATTAGTTAAAAAACATAAACTTTGTCAAAATTGCCTTAGAGCAAATCATGAGATATCCAAATGTCTCATCACATCAAGATGTAAAAACTGCAAGCAGAACCATCATACTCTTCTGCATGAATACAACTCTGAACCATCCATTCCACAACCAACAACCTCTCAAGAGATGTTGATTTCAACAAATACCATCTGTAATGCGATGCCTTTGGAAACGGAAACAAATATTCTACTGTCAACAGCCCTTATTAAAGTCAAGGCGAAGGATGGCTCATTTGTGCTATGTAGAGCATTAGTGGACAATGGGTCCCAAATAAGCCTAATTTCAGAACAATGTTGCCACAAGTTGGGACTTGAAAAAAGGAAAAATTCTTATACACTAAAAGGTGTAGGTGACATTATTGTCAACAGGACAACATCGCAGGTTGAAATAGAGTTCACCCCACATCATAATGATCAATTATTTTCTGCCAGAGCATTTGTGGTTGGGAGGGTAACTGCAGACCTTCCAAACTTCCAAATTCAGTCAGCAGACTTTCCTCATTTAGAAAATTTGCTCTTGGCAGACCCAGAATTCTATGTCACCAAGCCCATAGACCTAATTTTGGGTGCAGATACCTTTGTAGAAATAATTCTAGGTCATAAAACAGATTTAAAGCACCATCCTATAGCACTTAATACCAAGTTAGGTTGGCTTGTTTCTGGGAGAATCCATTCAAATATTAAGTCGAATACTTCGGTAATCAATCACTGTACCACTGAACTTGATTCCAGCATAAGAAAATTCTGGGAAATTGAAGATGTCCCAATTTCTAAGGCCCAGTTGGGTACAAAGAATGCCTGTGAGATATTATTCAAGTCAAACCTCCAAAGAGACATTGAGGGCAGATATTCAGTCAATCTCCCTTTTAAATCAACACCCAATTTAGGTGATTCAAGATCTCAAGCATTGGAAAAAGGGCTACAGGAAAATCCAAGTAAATCTGAAGATAATTCAAGTAAATCTGAAGAAAATCTAAGTAGATCCGAAGATAATCCAAGTAAATCTAAAAAGTCACGTATCTCCAAGTTAATTCCACAAATTACTTCTAAACAAAACCAATTACTTCCTTCTGAATCAAGTCAACCATCCACTCCAGAACAACCTCTCGCTTCTCAGTCAAGTGAACCACTCTCATCTAAGAAAGAAACTTCGATTATTCCTAAGATAAAGCCACCACCCTATTATAGGCGAAAACGTCAACTTCCTGCTGAGAAAACTTCATGGGATGAACCAATTGAATCAGATATAAAGTCAAATTGGAATAAATTCCAAACTCAACTATCGTGCCTAAAGGAAATCAAAATACCAAGATACCTGAACAGTTCATCTTCTGAAATAGAAGAATTACAACTACATGGATTTTGTGATGCATCCCTTAATGCTTATTCAGCAGTTTTTTACTTGAAAACTAGATTCAAAATTCAAAAGATCAAAATCAATCTGATAACCTCAAAAACTAAGGTTGCACCATTAAAGACCATTACAATTCCAAGACTTGAACTAAGTGCAGCATTGCTTTTGGCTCAACTGAATCAAGTCATTCTTGAATCATTTCCTTTTCAACCTGACAAAACCTTTTTGTGGACTGATTCACAAATCTGCATAGATTGGATAAGATCAGATGCCAGCAGATGGAAGGCCTTTGTTTCAAACAGAGTGTCGTCAATTCAAAATTTGACTCAAATCACTGATTGGTTCCATGTATCCAGTCAAGATAATCCAGCTGATTGCGCATCAAGAGGAATCATGCCTCAAGACTTGGTCAATCATAGAATTTGGTGGCGGGGTCCTATTTGGCTTTAAGAAAATAATGTTCGATATATTCCTTCTTCACCAACCCAAGTAAATCTCAATATCATTCAAGAAGAAGTCGGTGAGGGTCAAGTGTTGGATCAAACAACCTTAATTCAAAATTCAGAAACTATGTTAAATCTAGAATTCATTGTAAGGTATTCCACAATGACCAAATTGATCCGAATCACAGCTTGGTGTTGGAGATTCTACTACAATTGCCTCCTCTTTGATCCAATTCGTCAGAAAGGACCTTTGACAACAAGAGAATTAACAAAGGCAATTCAAGTCTTAGTCAAATCAATTCAGCAAGTTGAATTCTGCACGGAAATAAAATTACTGAAGTCAAACAAGCAACTACCTCTGTCCAACAAGCTAACTCCTCTAAATCCCTTCTTAGACACTCAAGGACTTCTAAGAGTTGGAGGTAGACTCAAGTATTCCTATTTAAATGAAAATAAAAAATTCCCTCTCTTACAACCAAAATCCCCACGCCAGGAATCACTTATCAAAAATCTCTTAACTGAGAATGCCGACATTCCTGAGGCTATTGATGAGAATCAAGAAGATTCTTCAATTTTAGAAACCACTTTTGTCATTGAAGACGAAGAGTCTAACAAAGATATCGGGACTCCAAAGATTGAAATCTCCGAAGTTTCGGTTATTGATAAATCGGAAGGCAAATATTCGAAAGAACCAGTGGTCAGTGTAGAAGCTCTGGATAAGAAAGAACTGTGCCATGATGACTCAGCTCACCTCAATGTAGTTGAAGCTGATCTTAATCGACCTAAAGAGGCTACCAGTGGCATAATCAATGTTTATACAGAAGCTAATGAATCGTCAAGCAAAGAGAAAGTTGTACCTGTTGAAATTGTGGATACATCAACAAAGGATTATCTACAGAGCGGTGAAAAGGCAAAATTATCCCGCTGGAAGCCCATCGATTCTCTATGCTTAGAAGACGTCAAGGAATCTGAAGACGACGATGAAAATTACAGTTCATCGGCATATATAGAATGGCCAGAAATCTTGAAGAAAGAAGTCTTAAGACCCGAAGCTTTAGAAAAGGCAGTCAATCTGGAAGATTTTGAGAAGGTGGCAGAAAGTCGACAACTCTCCAAAGAACATTTAGAGGAATCGACCGAACAAGGCTCATGCATAAAGGCTGAATCAAAACCTTGGGAAGATCCTATTGAATCCGACTTAGCAGCCGCAGAGTCTGATAATCCAGCAGTTCCCGAAAGAGAACTGGCCAACGAATCTGAAAATCTCATCCAAGATTCACCTCAATCGGATACTCAAAGATGGAAGCTGATTCCATTACCTTTCAAACAATGAGAATTGTAATCTTAGCTACATAGTCGGAATCAATTAGTCCAGCATCTATACTATTGGAACTCTTTTTTATTTTTATTTATTTTTTTTTATTTTTTATTTTCTGGTCATCTCTTCCCAGCCGGGGGAGTATGTTGGATCCTATAGTTAATAATTTCCTTAAATTCAATTTTATATATGAAAATTAAGCCAAAATATTCTAAATTCAATTGTACAATATAAATCTTTAATATGTAAATTTTAAAGCAATCAACATGTATGCAAATTTCTAGTTTGGTTAGTTAATAGCTTTTTTGTTCTCTCTCTCTCTCTACCACTAGTATCAAAATCTAAGTAAAATTCATGTATTCTAAAATCATGTGGTAGCTACTCCTAACTCTAAAACCAAAAGACAATAAAATAATTCAAGACAAGTGGCAAAGTGCTTCTTAGTATTTTTTACTGAACATTCAAGCCACGAACAATAACAATGCTGTTACCGAAATATCACACGATATTAATTTATTTGGATTAGGTCTTATTTCTATATATATATATTTCTATAATCTATAATACAAATTGTGCTTTATCAGATATGTTTCTAACTATTTCTAATGCTATTGAAAAAAAGGGAGATTTACAAAAGCACTTTCTAAAAGTGAGAAAAAATTGTTAGTGGGATTATTGAGCCTAATTTAGTTCATTTGTGGTACACTTACACAGTAAAAGGCAGTCCGCAACCTCGACTACCATGACTTCTGCCATATGTACTTAGAGGGGATAAGTTTAAATAAAAAGTACTAAAGAGGTTAGAAACCAAGGTAATAAGACCAGGTACAAATAAATAAATAAATAGCGTGTGACATTTTAGTAACAACTCTGCTACCAAAACGTCACACACTAATTATTTATTTGGTCTTATTACCTTATGTTTATAATCTATTTCCCGGTCCCTGTGTGCCGTGTCATCCTGAATTTTGTCTTTCCTAATTTTCTACATTACAAAATCATCGTTTTATCTACATATTTTCCCGGTCCCTTGAAAAATACTCGATAAGTTGAATAAAATCATGGTCGTTTATGGAAGATGGACGTAGTTCCCGGAGGTCACCCGCCCCCCGCTTGCGAGTTAAAGCTACAAATCTGCAAATAACTCTAAGGATATTTAAGATATTCAAGAAATTATTTTTCGTAAACCTTTCCGGGGATATGCCTAATAATATCCCAAATTTTCACGGCGATTGGATGTATGGTTTTTGAATCCATAGAGGACACACACACAGACATTCAATTTTATATATATAGACTAGCCGAATGACCCGGGCAACGCCCGTGTTTTACCCGATTGAATGTTTTGATTAAAATACTATTTGTTACAATTATAAATTGGCGCCTTAAATAAATGCATATATTAGTTAATAACTATAGCCTATGTGCTTTATCTGTCTATGTACTGTTGGCTTCCATAGGTGTCTCATACTGGGAAAAAGAAAGAGAGGATTCCATTTAGTTATTAACTAATATATGCATTTATTTAAGGAGCGACCCGCTCCAACACAATAGTTACAGAAATGGGGGGGGGGGCAAAGGTGGCGTGATCGTAGCCGACCAATAAGAGGGCACCATTCCAAAAAAAAAAAAAGCAAACGGTGACAGAGATGACTGATGAAGAATGACACTCGTAACTGTATATAGAATAATCCTAATTGTGTGCCTTAACAAGAGTGCCACTAGAGTATGTGTGGAATGAAGTCATCACTCGCTCCATTCCAGGGTCCTCCCTATCACCCTATAAATCTGCAAATTTCAAGCCTCCACTCTCTTTTCTTTCCTTATGACCTCAATTACTTGCTCTAGCTTTTTCCTCACTTCTCTTCCTCCAAACATCACCTGGAAGGAATGCTAAAACCAATCTGGTAGACAGAGAGATGAAATAACAACCACAAACTTTTATTTTTATCGGTGGATTTTAGGAAAGATCTTGGTATGGCTGGTATAAACCGTTGGTTTACGACCGCTACGACCCAGGTTTGGTTCCCGCATTGGGCACTTTTTTCTGTTTAAAAAAAAAAAAAAAATGCTCCAATGTCTCCCTATTCTTGAAAAAGTCCAACTCCACCAACAAGTGCAAGTAACCAAACGGGGCTCTGGCACATTTATTTGTAAGTGCAAAGTTGAACTGCTTTTCACATGTGTTGACATGTGGTGCACTTACAGTAAAAGCAGTCGCTTTCTTCTACCCACCATGATTATCATGGCCTGTACCACGTGTACTAGGGATAAGCAAAAAAAAAAGGAAAGCTCTAAAAACACAAAGTATTAAGACCAAATACAAATGAATGTGTGACATTTTAGTAAAAGTGTTGTTATTGAAACATCACTCACTATTTATTTATTTGGTCTTCCTTGTGTTTCTTATCTATAATTCAAATTGTACCTTATCATAAGGAAGCTTCATAATCGCAACACTCACAACGCAACAATTAACCAGATAGGTTGTTGTTATCTACTTCCATAGAATAATTGATATCAGGACATTGGTTAAACTTTTAAAAGAAAGGTGCAACAATGGGAAGTCCAATTTCACCAAGTGTATCACAATAGGCCAATTAGAAATCAAAAGCTCTAAATTCACTTAAAAATGATGTTTATTATTTCAAAAGATATGTAGATGACTCCATTTATTTATTAATCAGGGAAGTGAACAAAAAATAACCAGATAGGGATTTAGACATTGAAATATCCGGATGTTACAATCCTAGAACAACAACTTGTGTCTGGGACATTGGTTAAATATCAGCTGAGATTAGGCAGGTTTATTTGACCTGGTCTCTCTCACTCTCTTTTAGATAGCGGAATGTGTGGTATCGCTGGAGACCCGTTGGCGAACTTCCATCAAACTCTGCAGCGGTGGTAGAGGCGCCATGTATATATTCATTGTACATAGCATATATTTTATTGTATTTTTTATTTTATTTCTTTTTTATTATAATAATCATCATCATTTAAAATTTTTCATATCTACTTGAATAGTACAGACTGTGCACTTTTGTCTATATTTTGACAGGATGTCAATAAAACTGTTATTTGTCTCTCCCTCTCTCTCTTTAAGATCATGTAGATCATGAAATGTGTGATTTCACTGGAGACTCGCTGGCGATTTTCAACCAAGTTCTTCGGCGGTGGCTGTATGTACATAGTCATTGTACATAATCTACTTATATATTTGCCTTATTCTGTCTGTTTTTTTGTCTGTTTGTCTGAAGCTCACGGATAGAATGCGCGCTCATTGGCTGCCAGGGAACACGTGTCCTCCCTGCCCCCCTCTAGACAACCCTGTTATTCAAAAACCATACATCCAATCGCCATGAAATTCTGGGATATTATTAGGTATATCCCCGGAAAGGTTTTCGAAAAGTAATTTCTTGAATATCTTGAATATCCTTAGAGTTATTTGCAGAATTGTAGATATAGCTCGCAGGCAGCGCCACCATTGCGACGACGGAGATAGGCTTAGGTTTGCTGCTCCACCCCTGTTGACCTTGGGTCATCGTGTGAGTCACAGCATGATGCAACAAAAACACTCTCTCAGGGGATTGCGGCGTCAACAACCTGTAAGTTTGCCTCTCTCATAAACCTGTCTATACAGACCACCCTGACTATAGCGACCACTCTAGACAACCCTGTTATCAGCTGCCTGTCTATACAGACCACCCTGTCTATAGCGGTCACCTTAGGCAACCCTGTTATCAGCAGTGTGATACATCCACCTGTCTATACAGACCACCCTGTCTATAGCGACCACTCTAGACAACCCTGTTATCAGCTGTGTGATACATCCACCTGTCTATACAGACCACCCTGTTAATAGCGACCACCCAAGTCAACGTTTTAAAATATATTCGCACTCGGGTAAACCCCGGGCGTTGCCCGGGCCATTCGTCTAGTATGTATATATTTTATTTTAATTTTATATTCTTATCTTCGTTATTGTTCCCATCTTCTTCTTTCTTATCTCCACTCAAAAATCATATTAAGGTGTCATGCTTGTAAAGCTTGTTGATGGTGTCTGTCGGGGAAGAGTAGAGCTCATCAATGGATGAGTCAATACAGTCAATAATGTGTTTTAATTTATCATAAATAGTACAAACTGTGCACCTGTATTGGCAGGATGTAAATAAAACTATGTCAATTGTCTCTCTTTTTTTCTGGCTGGGGAAGAATAGAGGAATTTAGACAAAAAAAAATCCAAAATTGTGAGAAACCCAAAAACCCATCTGGTATAACATAGATGAAAAAAAAAGTTGATATTGACATTTCTCAAAAAAATTTTCATTGCAGTAAGAACATTAAGTTTTTTTAATATACAGTTAAACCTGTCTATAGCGCCCCCCTCTTGGGACTCACCAAAATAGGGTGCTATAGACAGGTCACTTTTAATGTAAATCACATCGTACTACATATTTAAAATCAGGCACTATAAAGGGGGAGGTGCTATTTAGAGGGGGCGCTATAGACAGGTTTAACTGTATATATTTTGAGGGGGAAGAAAAATTCAAACTTAATAGTTTAAATTCTCAAAAAGTAAATTTTAGTAGCCCAGCATTGCAAGAGCTCTCACTAAATTCTGCTCACAAATGATGGCAAAGCTGGGCTGAAACCTACCCACTGGTCGATCATGACCTAACCTAACCCACAGAGTGACCACCTTCAGGAGAGACCAGAAGTTACAGTAGAACAAACCTCTCTGTAAAGGACAACACCTAGTTGAAGAGAAAAAGTGTCCTTGAGAGAAAGAAAGAGAGAGAGTTGCTAATTAGTAAAAATGGTAATTTTGGAGAGTGTTCTACTGTATTTGAGTGGTCTCTTGTCTTCTTATCTCCATTCAATCATATTATGGTATCAAGCTTTTATCTGTGGCTGGGGATAAGTAGAGCTCATTAAAGAAGATGTGGTCTCTTGTGAAAAGTTCTACTGTACACACCACTTTTGACTCATATAAATCATATAAAATTGTTCAATGGTGGTCGATGAAATATTAATTTTTATCATTTTTTAGAGAAATTTTGAGGAAAATCATTTTTTTTAAAACTACTTATTACTTCTTTATATCATTTTTAGTCATGAATTCTAAATCAAATGCTGCCTAGCTAGAGTTTATTTTTTTGGATTAATGTGAGTGTGTGGGGGGTAGGAATAGCAATACACATGTTCTCAGGGAATCCTACTTCACCATCTTGTAGTAGCCCAATCCTGTCTGGAAGATTATATTCAAAATTTATCACAAAATTTGATAGGAAAATAGTCCATTCCCAACCACAGAGAAGTCTGAAATTTTGTCAACTAGCATTGTCATCTGGTGTGAACAAGTATACTAAATTTCAGACTTCTAGGTGCTCATACGCACTCACACACTATTTATTTATTTGGCTTTGGTCTTATTACCTTGTGTTTATATGAAAATACAATATTTGTGTGAACAGACATGGAAGCAAGTTAAATGAAAGCTTTTTTTAAAAAATGGTACTTTGTGCCTCACAAAAGGCTCCCCCACCTGAAAACAACAAAGATGCCCTGGATACTTTTATTTACATACTACATTTGACAGTATAAAACATCTTGCTCTGTCTCACCAAGATTTCTTGTCTCATTAACTACATTATCTATGATTGTCTAAATATTATGTACTTGACATAAGTCAACATGGCACATTGGTTAGTACAATTGACTATGGATCAGATGATTTCTGATGATTCCATATGGCCCCTTTTTTAAAATTAAAAAGTACATGTTGCTATATCTTCCCCAACACATTTTCGTAACACAATAATACAGTTAAACCTGTCTATAGCCCCTCCTCTTGGGATTCACCAAAATAGGGTGCTATAGACAGGTCACTTTTAATGTAAATCGCATCGTACTACGTATTTAAAATCGGGCGCTATAGAGAGGAAGGCGCTATTTAGAGGGGGCACTATAGACAGGTTTAAATGTATATCTTTGTGATATAATGACATAGCATTTTTGCCTGTGATTCAAGAAAAGAATATGAACCTTGTATTAAAAAAAAAAAAAAAGTGATTCGCGTGCGACAGTTTTATCAGAGGGATAAGTTTTGGGATAAGAGACAAAAGGTGTCAGAGAGATAAAACATTTGTCACTTGAAGTGAGACACTGACTTGACATCATTGTCACACATATAATTTTTTATCCAACAGTTTGATTGTGTGACTGCAATATAGCAGCCAAAAAAGTTTTAAAATGTGGAAAAGGCAATGGGAAAAACACCCCTTTAACATTCAAGTATGGTAGAACCTCTCTCTTTAGTTCAACACCTAGTTGCAGAATTAAAGTAGGCTTTAGAGAAAGAGGAGTCCTCTTACCATAGAGCAGCCAATTGGTAAAAATGATAAAATTTGGTTATGAAAACTATCTTTTTTTTTGTAGAGAGGTGTCCTCTGCTCATGGAAGTTCTACTGTATACAGTATTCATGTTGATAACAATGCAGGTCAGGAGGGATAAGAATCAATTCTGGTCACCTACAGACAATGGTTTTCTGTTATTAAAATGTCACACACTATTTATTTGAATTTATTAGTCTTATTAACCTTGTGTTTAAAAACATCAAACTTATTCAATAAATATATGCAAAAAATGTGTACTTGGATTTGTGAAAAAAAAAAAGTTTTTTTTTAGATTAATTTTTCTTTCACAGATCAAGGTGTAAGCCCTTTTTTATATAATTCAACGGATCGCCTTTTAACTCAAATTATTCTATAAAAATCAAACTCTTTTGAAATCTCCGCCTATAACAAAATTTTCAACAGCAATGTCACGAACATCCAATAATGGAAGAAGGAATATATTGCAACTATCAAAAAAAAATGAAAACAAAATTCCATCTCTTCAAAATCAGAAAATTAGAAAGTTTTTCGCTGTATAATATAGAAATATAATTAAGATGTAAATGCTAAGTGACATGGGCCAAATTGCTTTATTCTATTGTTGCATTTCATACAAATTATGGATATAATTGTAACCTACACACATACTGAATGTATATATGCAAGTATAATATTTACACATAATAGTGAGAACAGGAAAATTTGTTTCCTCTCTGTAATTCTGGTGTTAATGAGGAGAAGTAAATCAGGAAATTCCTGGTAGAGACACAACCACTGGAGAGACATAGAGAGACTTTGTTTTACACCAACAAATTCAAGTTGGGGATTAAAGAAGACAAATCAGGAATAAATATTTCCAAGTTGGGATTAGAGGCTATATAGGTTGTATTTAAAACTATATTTGAAAAGGGTACAATTTGGATTATAGATTAGAACTACAAGGTATAATACAGTTGAACCTGTCTATAGCGCCCCCTCTAATTAGTGCCTTCCTCTCTATAGCGCCCAATTTTAAATACGTAGTACGATGCGATTTACATTAAAAGTGACCTGTCTATAGCACCCCCTCTCTATAGCACCCTATTTTGGTGAGTCCCAAGAGGGGGCGTTATAGACAGGTCTCATTAATTTTTTCATTGCAGTAAGGGCAGTAGAAATTGTTTAATATCAAAAAGAATTTTACGCCTTTAAAATAGTTTCGAATTTTGTTAACAGATGGCGCGCTAGTGCATCATAGACAGGTTTAACTGTAAAACCAAATTCAAATAATTAGTATGCGACTTTTTGGTAACAACTCTGTAACCAAAATGTCACATACCATTAATTTATTTGGATTTGGTCTTATTACCTTGTGCTTACACCTGAATTTAAAAACCAAGATTTTTCCAGCCCCACAAAAAAGGCAATTCTTAGTGAGCCAACATATCAGAAATATGACCAGATAGAGTCAATACAGATCCCCCTAACTGGGTATTGAATCAATAAATAATAATGTTAGCATTCTACTTATAAGAGTGGTGATTTAGCATACAGACTACTACAGTAGAACCTCCTTGTAAAGGACACCTAATTGCAGAGCCAAAGTGTCCTTTAGGGAGAGATGTCCTC
>CP092867.1:11554277-11582708 GCA_030710605.1 Cordylochernes scorpioides | reverse complement strand
AGAGAGACGATACTACACAGCGGCTACACCATATCTAGGGAGTACAGTAGTAACCGTATTGTACCACTTTCTAATGAAATTCTACAAGAATATATGACATAGATACAAGAAAATAAGACCTAATCCAAATAAATTAATAGTGTGTTGGTTAAATTTATTTGTATTAGGTCTTATTTTCTTATAATCCATAATCCATATTGTGCTTTATCAATATCGGACATATTAAGAATATCTTTATTACAAATGTATATTTCAATAAAATGATTCGTTTAAAAAATATTGATTTAGGATGTATATAAGAGAAAAAAGAGGTATATAAATCAAAATAATCAACTTAAACCTTATCAACAACAACACAGGTTTATTAAAACCACCGGTCTTATAAAGATTCACCGCAGGAAGAAAGAAGCATAGATGGAGCTCCTATACTCCAGGCAGCGCAGCACCCAACAACAGCCTACAGGTCCGACGTATGTCCAATGGCCACACGTTCCTTTGTGCATACGTCAAGGTTGGCGTATCACTGAAAGGCTAGTACTTAAAACTTATCAGTAAGTTGGCTGATGTAATGTTCTCTCCTCTTGCAGAAGGTCATTAACTGGGCCTGTGAGATTTTTTGGTAATAGTATTTATTTTTTCATCCAAATATTTTAAAAACGATCACTAGGGAAGTATTCTTTGATGACAAATATCTCGTCTCTGGCCGACAATTCAATCTAGTCTACACCTTGCCGGTTCTACCTATGGATTCCTGTGTGTGTTGTCCTTGCCACCTCAACCTCATCTCAAAATGCTACATGTTCACTTTTTAAAAACCAATTTATTCCCTTGAATATTAGTTAACAAGTCGCACATGATACTGAGCAACTCAAGATATACTCGAACCGAAAGGCCAGTGTTTACACTGAAGATTTTTTAAAAAATCTTACAAAGCTGCCAAGATAACATCATAGTCTGTGGGAGAGAGAGGAAGCTATCTAACTGTGTGTATGCAACGTCGATAGAAAGGAAATGAACTGCGCATTCGCCACAGTTGGCGATGGGAAGAGTCAATGAGCGAGAGAAATATAGAAAACATAGAAAAACATAGAACAAGAAGAGACCAAAGGTAAAAGTGATAGGTTTCTTCACTTTGGTTTCTCCTTAGCATTGATTTCAGGCGATTTTTCCTATTGTAATAAACGTAAATATATAAAGATGTATATATTATAGCTAGCTTTATTCCCGTACAAAAAAAAATAAAGATCACAATGGTAACTATTGAATTTTAAGAGAGAGGAGTGAATCCACAAAATTATATCTTTCCAAAGTATTCAAACATCATTTATATAAACATTTTTAAGTCTCACGGAACTCCCACATTTCGCAGAAAGAGTCAAATACAATAATCATCCTTATTTTCATACAATTTTCCGTACAAAGACCACGTCAAAAAAAAAAAAAAAGATTCTAAAAGAGCAATCGACCAAGTGGTATCCACACAGAGAGCACCTACATTACACTCATGGGCAAAACTTACGAAATTTGTACCTTTAAGCATGTATATCGGGATTGAGACAATAACTCTGAAAGATATTACAGTGACCTTTATTATGATACATTAGCGCGCCATCTTATTTTTAAAAGAATCATCCGCGTCTATAATAGTTTCGAACAGTGACCTTTATTGAAGACACAAGATAACCAAGTTTAAACAAAATTGTCTCTGTCTCCTTCAAAAAACAGACGGCCAAAGACTTATCACTTCCCTAAGTGAGTGTATTTTTTCTTTAAATTTACTTGATCATTCTAAGATGGCTCATGTAGTAAGTGAACATGATAATCATGGTAGATATGAATGATTATACTGTAAATATACTACATATATATGTTCAAAAAGTTGCTCTTCTTTGTAATTTTAACCTATGATCTTCACGGAAGTAGCGGTCTAAATTATCGCTTTCCGTTTTCAAATCCGAAATTTATCAATTTTGTGAAAGTATATCACTTCAATGGACCCCAATTCTTTTTAATAGAACTTTTTCGATTTCTATTCATGAAAACAATGAAACCGAGTATTATTTAAATAAATTAACTACTATAATAGAAATATTATATCAGATTTAGGCCGCCATAAGCACGTATACCAAAGCTTATCATCAGGCAACACGCCGCTGGAAGTTAATGTCAATTCAGAGAGAATAAACAGATTTTTTATTTATTCGAAAAATAAAACAAAATATATAGTTAGTTATACGTGAACTTCACCAAATCATAGAAAAAGAGAATTATTAAAAAAAAAAAAAAAAAATTTTTTTTCGTCTTCTTTTTTTTTAAATTGATATTTTGCCGCCATATTTAAAAGGGGGTATATTCTCCTACAACTGCGGTCATCAGTTGTCATTATCAACCAATAATGGTCTCACAGAGTTTTTCAATAGGAAAAGTCCAAATTGACCATTGTGAGTAGACCTAAATAAGCGCCAAAAGACATGTAGTGGCGTGACGCAGACGACACTGCATTGTATAGCGGGAAGGTAGCGTGAGTGTCCATCAATGACCGCGTTAATTTTCAGTGACAGCGGTACCGGTTCGATTTAATCAGTTTTATGGTGTTTTCTGTTGTAATCTTAATTACAAATGTCTAAAATGATTCGGCAACCGTGTTACCAAACTCAATTTTTTTTGTTGTTGTTGAAATTTATAGAACGCGTCGCAGAATTTGTTTCTAGGATAAAAACTATTTTTTTGAAAAAAAAAAAAAAAAAAAAAAGGGAACAATGTTCAAATCTCCAAAGTTAGAATTGTGGTAGCGAGTTGTTATATAAATAATGTTTTAGTCCATATCTACATATATTGAGTTTTATACCATTATTGAGAGAGTATCTTGTTATGATTGAACTCTGACAAATTGATCCCACTTCTGACACCATGCCAAGAAAGGTGAAGAATCATCTACTTCTCACTGTTCTACCACTGCGGGTTCGCACACTAGGAGAAGTAGATGATTCTTTACCTTTCTTGGCAACATAAACAACATATCTATCTTGTGATATTCGTTTTCTTATGTCCTAAAATGTAAAATATCGTTGCTTTAAGATCTCTAAATGAAGAAAGCTACTTATAGAAATCGTATTTCAACTAATAAAACAGGTAAACTCTTTATTTCAAACCAAAAGTGGTAGAAATCTCAAAACTTTGATTTGTAACTAATGAAAAAAAAAAGACACTTTGGGTTGCAAACTTGTATTAAGGAACCATATACAGTATCTATTTCACATTATACAAAATTGCCTTTATTTTGAAATGATTTTACACTCATGAACAAAATTTAAGGAAGTTGTACCTTTTAGCATGTATATCGAGATTCAGATATCTCTCTATATATAAAAATGAATGTTTGTATGTTTGTTTGTATGTCCGGTATACAAATTCGCAGTAGTTCACTAATTCAAACCAAAATTTCCATACATAGGTAAAAAAAATACGGGGAAGACGATTGGCTATTTTAAAATATATAAAAATCAATTATTAAAACTATATATTTTTAGTCAGAAAATGATGATGACGATATTGCTGTATCATGTTTGATTACCAGATACAAAATTATATCGGGAAAAATTCCAAAAAGCAGAGACCACGGGTGAAACCAGTCCATTATTTTGTACGCAGGAACAAAATTCTAACAGAAAAACTTTCATTCGAGCAGAAAACAAAAGCCAGATCATCTTTCTATAAAAATATCGCTTCTCAGACACAAAGTTTGGAGCGGGACGTTTCACAAGAGTGACATCCACGGCGCCAATTTATAATTGTAACGAATAGTATTTGAATAAAAACATTTAATCGGGTAAAACCCGGGCGTTGCCCGGGTCATTCGGCTAGTTAACTATAAAAGATATTTTATACACAGTGAACTTTATTGAAGATACACGAGATAACATCAGTGTGAACAAAATTGCCTCTGTCTCCTTAAAAAAAAAAAACAGACAATCGACGGATATCAAAGACTTTCCACTTTCTTAAGTTTTGTCTCCATGTCCACCTGTAAAAACAAAAGAACGTTAAAAAAGTTGGGCGTATAGTTTGTTTACCGCCACAATAAAAGTTTGCTAGTTGTTGTACCTTCTAAAAACAATAACGAAATCCTAATGAAAATTTTAAAAGAACATTTTATAAAATCGAATGAGGGTTCTAAACAGCCAAACCAAGAAGGTTAATTCACTATTCAAGACTATTATAGACGTGTATGATTCTTTTTAAAAATAAAACAACTTCTACTGTCCTTACTGAAACCCTCCCAAGGGTTTCGTCAGTTTAATCTACCAATAGTTTTAAATTTTGATAACAGATGGCGCGCTAATGCATCATAATATAATTCACTGTTGCAGTCGTCTGGTAAATAACAAAGGAACAAAAACGAGAGATGAAATAGAAGATAGGTGGTGGGAATATCCAAGCGGTACATATCAATCTTGGCTTACTCATCATAGCCCGGCCAAACTTGTTTACCCACCACAGATTAATCCCCTGTTTAAAAAAACATTATATCCCCCCCCCCCTTCCGTAATTTTTGTGGGCCAAGATTAATTATTTCCTTTGTCTCTCACCAGATGGCGTATTCATTAATTAACCGTTCAGGCGAGAAATTTGTTAGGGCATCGATTTCCGGTGGGTGACGTCATCTTCGTATGTCTATTATAAATCTATTTATTTTTGATAACAGAGATAATATAATTGGAACTTTCTATAATGAAATTTATGTGACTAAATATTTCTTTTCGTTATAGGAAATGTTTTTTCGCTATAAATAAATTCCGTTTTAAAAGGTTTCGTTGAAGAGATCGTAGATATTTTAGAATTTTATAGAGTTTTCCACTATCTACGGAGTAGGTACCTTATACCGAGGTTATACCGAGGAATACAAATTCTAGAAGAATCAGTTATAATGTTTAGGATACATATATTATAACGTGGTTAATTTATTTACATAATTTTGATTGTGTTGATTTGCATAGTTTTGAATTATGACATGGCTATATAAATGCGCGTGAATACAATTTTAGGGTTAGACCGTTAAAGAGAATAAAGTTTGTTCGTGTTTACCTTTCCTCGCGTCAATTTTTCAAAACGACAATATAGACTGATCTAAGATGGCAAGAAGTATGGATCTATATATCCTCATGAACAAAAGGAAGCCTTTGATGTCACCGGTCGTCTATATATATATATTTTTTTTAAAAGACAGAGGCAATTTTGTTTACACAAAAATGACCAAATCACTCAAACATCGGTAAACTTCTCAATACTTGATTGTTACTTTAAAGAGGCTTTTTTTCAACTTTACTATTCCTCAATGCAGGCAATGCTATTTATTGTGATTTGTTTTCGAAAGAGAGTTGCCCAATGTAAATATAAAATACACTCATGGACAAAACTTAAGGAAGTTTTACCTTTTACCATGTATATCGGGATTCAGACAATAACTCTGAAAGATATTACAGTGATCTTTATTGTGAAGACATACGATATAACCAAGTGTCGCGGAGATATACCCGAGAAGTCTGTACCACTGAGAAACTCGCCTGGTAATGCTTCAAGAAGCTGAAGACTCCAGAAATAAACGTTGAGTCTTTATTGAAGACACACGAGATTATCAAGTATTAAAAAATGCCTCTGTCTCTTAAAAATAAAATAATAATAATAGAAGACCGATCACATCAAAGACTTTCACTTCGTTAAGTTTTGTTCATGGGGGTAGTATATACATACATCTATACTTCTTGCCATCTTAAGTCAGTCTATATGTATCCTAAACATTACTATATAACGCGAATTCTCTAGAATTTGTATACAAGATAAGCTAAACAGCTTAATGCAATAGTAGAGTGGTCTGTAGAAACTGAAGAAACCGCTGAGAGGGTTTACCACTGATGAGCCACATAACTATTATTTTTATTATTTATTTATTTATTTATATATTACAATTTTATATTTATATATTTATTTATATTACAATTATACATTATTACTATTATATACAACAATATTACAATAATTATGAAAAACGCATCTCCTTATCGTGCAACTGAAAGTTGCTGATGGCTTGCGCCATCTATCGGAATAAATATCAACTATTCTCGTTGATTTTTAATTATTCCAGAATTGGCCAATTACCCATTCTTGATTAATCAAGAAAAGCTAACCACGTTTATTACAGTAAGTTCTGTAGAAGTAAATTTTCAAATATAATAAAAATAATTCTAATATATTTTAAAACTTCCATAGCCACAATGTTAAAATTTGGTTTGTTATCCAAGTATTCTAGTTTTAAAAGAAAAAACAAATTAAACATATCAGAGTTCTATAGTTGACAAACTTTATAAACTAGGATTCACAGCATCATCAAAATTCCGCCTTTTTCTAATATAGAGGCCAAACCTTGTACAAAGATATTACAATGAAATTTTTGTCTTGTACAAAACAACATGCTAATTTACGGGGAAACGATGAAATTTGTTAAGTATTGATTTGTTATAAATAAAAATGCATGTCGCCGTTACAGAGAGTTTTTTTTTTTCCTGTTAAAAAAAGTTTTGATTTGACTTGTAGCGTTTACATGAAGCGAATGGTGCATGCAGTTCCATTATAAACAGTTTTCATTTGTTCGTTAGGTTTTTTTTACGTGAGTTATAGAGGTTTTTTATTGTTGTATACCGCGATATATACTCATGGACAAAACTTAAGGATAAATCAATATAAAGCAATAATGCGTCATTTGTATATAGCAGATAAAAACATTAAGACGCGAATGTTTATCTCTATATATAAAAATGAATGTATGTGTGTGTGTGTGTGTGTGTGTGTCTGTTTGTCCTTTATGCCTGACCAAACTACTCATTGGAAGGCCATGAAACTTTGGGAAGTTATTTAGTATAGTACTGGGAAGGTTTCTAGCAAATAAAATTTTTGAAATAACTTTTCGCTTTAAAATAATCAAGATAAATATTCTAATTTATCTGTTATAATTCAACAATCTGCTCTAAATATTATCATGATGATACGATGATTTTGTAATGTAGAAAATTAGGAAAGACAAAATTCAGGATGACACGGCAATTTATTTGAGACAAGAATAATGATACAATTCCAAGGCAAGATACTATTCCTTTAACTTCCAATTACCGAGGGAACCAATTAATATTGATTTTATTCAACTTATCGAGTATTTTTCAAGGGACCGGGAAAAAATGTTCACTTTATCGAGAGATTCGTTAGACAAACCTTTACTCGGGTAAAACCCGGGCGAAGCCGGGTACGTCCGCTAGTTTCACCTATAATGACAAAAGTTACTATTTACGGGTTAACACACAAATACAATATACTAGGGCCTACAGTAAGAGTAACTTAAACACAGAAAAAAACGTGGACTCAAAAAGTACAACACCAACAAAAAAAGTAAATAATAAATCACAATTTGTTAAATAAAATAAAAAACAGTACTTAGCTTTATTGCTGCTTAGGTAGGGATCGGACCGGGGTTACACAGATATGCGCCGAGATTGCCAGACAAGGATATAACACGCAGAGAACACTTTAAGTGTCTCCACACGAATCCACCACACTGGCGTCGACTCATACCATAGCCCCCTTTATATACAAACATGACCACATTCGTCCAATTAGAATGCTGGAGAGATCGGTTTACTTATCTGATAAAACAACGTTCTTCGCACTAAAGAAATAGGATAAGATAAGCGTGCGAATATTTGTCAATATAATTTGACAAAAGGTCTCTTTCCAAAAAAAAAAAAAAACTAACCAATCTACCAAACATTCTTATTGTCCCGTAAGGAAAACCTCCCGCTATCGGGAGGGAAAAAGCTCACGGGAGCCATGTTATAAAGATACAAAAAAAAACTAAAGAGAGGAGAAGTAGGCATCCGGGTCGTTCCATAAAGGTGCCTTCCATCTTGCTCCTCCCAAAAGAAACTTCAAAAAAAAAATCTGCGCATACTACGTGAGTTACCATGAGTGATTACCAAACACACATATATAATATGCTTTAGCAGACAGAGTTTAATGGGGGACCAAATAAGCTCTCATCTGGGACCGGCTGGGTATGTTAGGTAGAGACCTTGGGTACTGACAGACGCTCACTTGATGAGAAACCGAACCATCCAAATCCATTCAGTTCTCTCAAGTCCAAGAGCTAAAAGCTCTTCTTAACGTCTGTTTCTAAACGCTTTCATCCTATCGACATGTACAACCTTCACATCGTGCATGGTGACCCCTCTTACTCTAAAGTTAACATCGGAGACCCTAGCTTCCACACGGAAAGGCCCATAGACGTTGGAGTAACCTTCAGTCTTAGGAACAGCTAGCATTACCAGATCTCCTCTGTCGAAACTTCTGGAATAAGGTGGCCTAGGATTCATAAGCTTTTTAGCAGAATTACCTGACATGAACTGTCTGACAGTCTCCTTTGCTTTCCGCATCACCCTTAACCTCTCAGCCCAAGTAGGCTTCCTAAAACTATTAACAGACCCAGCACTACACTCACAGTTTCTGTTAAACTCAGTAGGTGGCAACTTTACAGCCTCGTTTCAATGCGCTTCACTGATTTCTCCTCGAAGGAGCTTGAAACCATCGGTCTATGCACACTGGCAACGTAGCTAAGGTCTACATAATCTCGGTCTTCTGGTTTCAAGGAAATCATGTTGCAACGCTCCCGTATGGCAGGTAACGGGATATTGAATCTCCTTATATCATTGATTCCCAGAATCCCGTCGTAGGCCTTATCTACGAGTGACATTAGCCAAAACCTTATCTCTCCCAGCTCAATGCCGTTTTCGTTACCAACTCTACAGGTTTTAACACGTGTAAGTGTCTGCTCTTGGCCTGTCACTGACACTATACGTAAAGTTTTAAGTGCATCGTCCCAATTCTCCTTCAAGACCTTGCACTTTTCAGAATCAATAATACTGACTTGGCTTCCTGTATCATATAACAGGTGCCACATATTGCCGTTAATATTCACCTTAACTATTGGCATATTTCCATACGGATCTCCGCCATATGAACGTATGTTCACTATCTCGGCATTGTCAAGAGTATTGCGGTTGGCAAACATAGAAGACTGTCTTGAGCAACAATCACTAGCTATATGTCCTAATCTACACTCAGATGGACTCAGCCTGATTTCGCCCAACAATTTAGTCAGTTTTTCTATCTCACCTCTAAGATCTGCAATACACTGCTCATTTTCGTGCTTCATCCTGTTTACACTGGCACTAAGCATCTTCATCTCACTCTTAATGCTATTTATTTCTTCAACCCCTTCTACTGAACATACCCCTTTCATAAAGCTGCAACGGTGTTCTACACTATCCTCCGTGGCCATGACACTGATTGCTTTTTCTATTGATTTAGCCTCACTGCGAACAATAGCCTCTCTATACTTATCGAGCACATTTTCGAGGAAAATTTCGAACACTAGGCTATCGTCAAAACTGTACTCTACTTTATCTCTAATGGCCAGGAATCTTTCTTTAAAAACCATCGGACTTTCCCCAACTCTCTGCTTAAGACCTTCTATTAATTTAAGGCATTCCCTAATACCACGCGCTTTCTTAGGGTACAATATGTTCAGTTTACTAGCAATACTTTTGAAACTGCTATCGTTACGGATACCCATCTCCTCTAAGCTAAACCTAACTTCAGGGGATAGAGCCTCGAACATGAGCAGTGCTTTGACCTCAGGATCCCATTTGCCTACTCGAGCTTTAAGCTCGACTTCCCGAATGAAAGAATCGAGATTAACCCCATTAAACACTGACAGGTTAAGCATAGAGTTCACAAACATGATGGAGTACAAAAAAATAGTAATAAACCACTCAATCAAAGAAAAAAAAAACGCACGTAAAATTACAGGAATTTACACGTGCAAACACCAGTAATCCTGGCAGGCTCGCCAATGACAAAAGTTACTTTGTACGGATAAACACACAAATACAATATACTAGGGCCTACAGTAAGAGTAACTTAAACACAGAAAAAAACGTGGACTCAAAAAGTACAACACCAACAAAAAAAGTAAATAATAAATCACAATTTGTTAAATAAAATAAAAAACAGTACTTAGCTTTATTGCTGCTTAGGTAGGGATCGGACCGGGGTTACACAGATATGCGCCGAGATTGCCAGACAAGGATATAACACGCAGAGAACACTTTAAGTGTCTCCACACGAATCCACCACACTGGCGTCGACTCATACCATAGCCCCCTTTATATACAAACATGACCACATTCGTCCAATTAGAATGCTGGAGAGATCGGTTTACTTATCTGATAAAACAACGTTCTTCGCACTAAAGAAATAGGATAAGATAAGCGTGCGAATATTTTTGCGAATATTATATCAAACTTCTATTATCCTTACCGAGATGAAAAAAACTTAAGTAATAAAATTACAATTATATTCTCACAATGAGTATCTTTTTTATTTAAAAAAACGCTAGCTTTCAAGCGTTAATCGCTCTTCAACGGGTTTACAATAATATCGACTTGATCCCACCAGAAATATTTACAAAAAATCACAATTTTTATCATGAATAGAAACTTAAGTAAGTTGTACCTTTTAGCATGTATATCGGGACAATAATTCTGGTTCGTTTCCAAGGTGACTAACGTGGCAACGGCACCCATTTTCGATTGAAGAGCAATGGACCTAGAACAGCAGCTTTACACACCCAATATAGTGGACATTGCTGCTTCTGTGATAGAGATGCATGGAGACATATGAGGCTCTTCATTGGACACGATAACAACAACAACAGCAGGACAATAACTCTGAAATATATTACAGTGACCTTTATTGAAGACACACGAGATAACCAAGTGTGAACAAAATTGTCTCTGTCTCCTTAAAAAAAAAAAAAATAATATGATGACTCTGGAGGGGAAACATTAAAAACTTTCCACTTGCTTAAGTTTTGTTCATAATTGTATATATTTCCAAAATAAAAAAAAATTCAACCCTCCCACATTACCGATTTAAGGAAAATTTAGAAAAAAAAAACTTGCTTATCTATATATACGAAAAAGAAAAAAAGTTTGTTTTTTTCATATCCCTCGAATAAATTAGTATTTCCACGAAAAGGTCACAAATGGACGAGTCTATCCTAAAAAAAAAAAATGTGCAAAAAAAGTTTACCCGATGATAGAGATGTAAAAGAGGGAAAGGGGTTATCGCGGCAGAGATAAGAAACCTTTATTATCGTCAGAGGAAACTTGCACGATTCAATGACTTTTTGAAGGCTCTTTTATATCATTCACCACAATGGTGACAGCACATAACATTGTTATCTGTATTTTGATTGATACAGCTTCTGTTTGTTTGAAGTGGCGAGACTCATTTGCATATTCCCCTTTTTTTGAAGTCCTCTGTAAAAGTGATGTCTCCAAACAACTCCATCAGAAGCCTCAAATAACAAAAATTCGAAAAAAAGTTTACTGAAAAACTCAAAATACACAACGACCAAAAGTTGGTTTAGAACCACCTAAACTTGGAATAATATGAAGAAGAAAGTGTTGAGCTTTGTATTAATAATACAAAAAGAAATGTGAAAAAATAGTACACTATTGTACTAGTATAAGATGAACGAGAATAGTTTATATTTATTCTGATAGATGGCGCAAGCCATCAGCAACTTTCAGTTTCACGATAAGGAGATGCTTTTTTCTTTTTCAAAAAGAAATGTTTTCTTTATTTATTCATTTTGTTTTTTTTCTTTATATCATCATATTATTTGTTCCCCGGATATACAGCCCTATATATGTAAATACGGACAAATATCTGTAACACATTTTATATGTATATAATTTATTGTTTGTTTATATCTTTTAAGTTTCAAAATTATATTATATTTGTAAGCTCTTATTCATTTCTCTATATATGTAGATACGTGTGTGATGCCTTACATGTATTTTTAGAAAATCGTATATGTATATAAGTAGAACTAGGATTCTAAATAATTATTCCCATGAGGAGAATGACAGCGAGTGGCTGAAACGTCGGGAATTAAATATATAATTGGTTGGTGTATTTCTTCCAAGTCAACTTTTAACCAACAAATGATATTCTAACCTAAAATTATTTCAATATAGATTTTGGACTGTATGTTTCTTCACAGAAAATAAACTGAAAATTTATAACGATTCTACAATCCTCACCCATAGGCTTTCATTTTTTTTTTTGCCTATCCCTAGTACACGTGGTACAGGCCATAATAATCATGGTGGGTAGTTAGCGACTGCTTTTACTGTAAGTGCACCATATGTCTACACATGTGAAAAGCAGTTCGACTTTGCACTTACAAATGTGCCAGAGCCCCGTTTGGTTACTTGCACTCGTTGGACTTTTGCAAGAATCGGGGGCCATTGAAACATTATTTTTTTTTATTCAGAAAAAAGTGCCCAATGCGGGAATCGAACCCGGGTCGTAGTGGTCGAAAACCAATGGTTTGACCATCCTTCCACCGACTCCCCCCATAGGCTTTCATAAAGATCAACAATGGAAACCAAACAGCTCATTTGAAAACAATTGGAACAAGTCACAGTTAGTATTGTTAACTATTTAGAAGTAGCTCTTAGCAAATAATGAAAGAAATGTTTCTGTTTTCAATGTCAGCTTTTGGAGAGGCTACCCTACATCAATTGATAGGCTACCTGTAAAATCTGGATGATATTGAAGGACCAAGGAAAGCTGCTCAAACAAAGGAAAGTTCAAGAACCAGATGAAAATGTACTATAAAACTCTGGATAAGAGAAAATTAACTATCAAGACATGAAAATATACAAAGAATTTTACCAAGCATGTATACAAATATGATACAAAATATGAAAATCATTGTTAAACGAAAGATATAGAATCTTCACAACGATTGTTTTAAAGCTATTTGAAGACCTTACCGATGCAGAGAAAATATCTATAGAATGTCTCTAGCAAGAATTTTAAAAAGAAAATATACCAGGAGAATATTATAATGGTTCTAAAATACTGTAACAAAGATTGATAGAAGATTCTTCTAAAAGAGATACTGCCCAAATACTTCTGGTCTTTACTGAAATATGATCATTCTTTGGAAGTTGGATTTCATATGATAAACTCGTCTTTTTATTTTACAATTAGTGGTTGTTCTTGAAAATTGATGAAGAAATTTCATTGAACCAATGATGTGTTACCAAAAATACCCCAATGCTTTATCCTGAATATATCAAGTCAGTTATGAAATAGAATGAAATATCTCCATACCTCTCAAAGAATAACCCAAATCGTTTTTAAAATATCGTGATAAACCTATGCCAAAATTCTGCCAATGTTAAAACACAAGAATGTACAAATATCAAACTAAAAAAGAAAGAAATATCAAGATTTTGCCAAGAATGTTATATATAGTGTTCGTGCTTAGAATGTATATATTACGAAAAAGAATATAAAATATTGAAAATGATCAAATCAATAACTAAATCAACATTTCCAAAATTGAACCAAATTCATATATCAAAACTGCATTATATATAATGATTATAAAACATTGATATATATCAACAAAGTATAAGAATTTTGTGCCAAACCTGATATAAAACTCAACTGATTTTTAAATATATTATAATAAGAATCCAAAACGAATAATTTGAAGATAAAAAAAATGTATTTCAAGGATTGCATGCTTTTATATTATGTTTTTAAACCAAGAATATTAGCAAAAAATATTAAGGCTGAATCAAGATTTTCGATCTCCAGATGTCGGTTCTCTCTAAGATTGTGCCAAAGATTAACAAAAATACTTATCAAAATTTCAGTGATTTTTAAAGCTCATATTCACCTTTAAAGCTCCAGAAAAATTTGGTGCTGACTATCAGCAGAGTTTGCAATGTTAAATGGTCCTCAACTCTCCTCAAGCCTCTGAATCTGTCCAACACCAAGCACTGTGATTCAACTTGGTCAGATCAAAGACTTAGAGAAGAACCGCCATTGCAATTTTCCAATCAGAGGAGGACAATAATTTCTCTACTTTATTATATGTTGGCGACCCTTTTGTGCTTACTCAAACGGCCATGAACATATAGGTAAGTATATAGGATTTTCTTATTTACATATGTAGTACAATACTACATATATATGTAGAAAACTTTTCGAATTTTCACTTGCAAAGCATTAAATGCACCGATGGTGTAACTTCTTGAATCAAACATACTATTTAGTGGCATTGAAAAATATATATTTGCGTATATCGAACCCTGTGTACCAGAGATCTAACCACAAATTAAGTCACTCAATATATGCAACCATCCTCGAGTTAACTGATCATTGGGTATATCTCTGTCGTGATAGTACGGCGCTATTCTATGTAAAAAGGACCATTTATCATTTTAAAATAGTTTTAAAATAAACACTACATGTTTTCATATGATGCACTAGCGCGCCATCTGTTATCAAAATTCGAATTAATTTTTCCATTGCAGTAAGGGCAGTAGAAATTGTTTAATTTCAAAAAGAATCTTACGCCTTTAAAATAGTTTCGAATTTTGATGTTTTCATATCCTCACACTCACAAAATTGGAATCAGTTCACAAATTTTCCAACCACATAGAATCAAGTCTCTAACTATAATCTTTTAAAGATTTTTTTAAGCCCTAATATATATATTTTTTCTAATTTACTAAAAGAATATGCGGTGATAAAATTTACTTATCTGGATTTATGCGATTTGCAAAAAAAAAAAAAAAAAAAAAACAGAAAATGTCTTTGTTTCTTTGCGTTCGTTCAATTTTCTACATGTCTATATATCTCTATTAAGTATTAATGATATTATCTATTGATGATATAGCTCTAGTAAAAAAAAAAAAGGTAATCAAAGAAAAAAAAAAGGTTTTTATCTTGAGGAAATAAGTTTGTCATTGTTTCAACACCAATAATTAACAGAGGGGGGGATAAGAGAGAACAAAGAGTTGATAAGATATTTCGGCTTTATGTGTCATCAGGATTTTCTTTTTGATTAACCTTACTTAACCACGGTCCAGTACACCGATTGGAGCAATTCTGATTATTCCTTGGGGAGGATTAGTTCTTCTTTCTATTCTCCCATTTAAGAAATTTTCTTAAAAAAGCGCGAAATCATAAGACGAAAGGTTTCTTTCAAAGTTATTATTATTATTATTATTTTGTCGAGCCCTCGAGCATTACTGTCCTTCCACAGGAGAAACATATTCTATCCAGAATATGTAAATACTTATCAAAAGTACAACATCATCGTGAGATGAAGAGTTTCTTGTAAAATATTTTATTTAGTCGAGCTTTCGAGTATTTCAGCTCTTCTACATAAATCATTTTTTTTACTCCAGGGTAGAAATACTCTAAAGCTCGGGTAAATAAAAAAACCTTTCAGGAAACTCATCGCCTCACGATGATTTTGTACTTTTGATAATTTACTGCTCTAGGTTGTTATATCCAACTTATGGTATTTGAATATACTATATAGTCATATGTAATATATATTAAGTGATTCTTAAATATTAAATATTATCATGTTTCCTGAAGATTAGACGATTTTTGAAAGATCTAACTTTGAAGATTAAATTTGTGTTAAATGAAATCGTACAATGATTAAATTGAAGATGATAACGATTTGGAGGGCCTGGCTCATTAGTAGTGAGTTAGCTAACTAGTTCTGTCAGTTTAATCTACCAGACCACTGCAAAGTATTGCATTGTGCACTTTGATTATATACAGTCTGATTTTTAAAGGTTTATTCTTGTTGTTATAGTTCCAATCACTCCTCAAGAGAGAAGTCCTGTGATTTCCTCTCAACTTCACAAGAAAACTCCATTTAAGATCTACGATAAGATGCGATAAGATACTGATAAGATATTTTTAGTATGGTTTTACTATGAGCATTCCTAGTACTTTTGTGAATATAAGTAAAAAAAATATCATCGCCTTTAAAAAATGAAGCCATTTATTGCAAGATTTTAGGAATAAAAACTATAAACGAGATGTCCTCCACTATCTATCCGATTGCATTTATATGGAGGAGGAAAGGACAAAAATGAAGGTCATTAATCAGATATATGTGTAACCAGTTCAACAACAAGAAAAACATAGTTATAGAACTATAGAACTATCATAAAGCGGTCTTGGGAAAAATAGCCTCACGAAATAAAAGTCAAAAACAAATATATAACAATTCTGTTATCATACCCTTAATTATGTAATTATTTGGTTTCATTTTTTCCTTTTCTTTTCTTTTTTTTTTTTTTTTTTTGTATGGCGAATCATTACAAGGCGGAATGCCTTAATAAAGCTTTTGTTAAGAAAAAAGAAAAAGGTATCTTCTGGTTGTACATCAGCAACTTGAGGTCGCACGATCAGGAGAGATGCCTTTTTTCTTAATTTATTCACCTAATCCTCCAGTATAATTTCACTTTTATACTATTAGTTTACAAAACTTTTCTTGTTGTTGTGATATATAAGTAGGTAACTATAAATTGGTCAATATAAAGTAATTTCAAACAACAAGCAGGATTACCAGGGATTATACGGTCGGGGAATGACCTGGATCGGGGGAAACACGATCTACCGCCCCCGTAGCTCAGCCCTAGGCCAACCACCTGGCTCCCTCCCTATCCATCAAAGATGAAACCCTACACCCTACAAACATCGTTACATAAAATCTGTGGTGTGTTTTGTATTCTACCAGGATAGACATTTTGACACGGATTTTTTTGGTTTGTTCGGAAGGTAAGTTTGTTGTCGTTATCTGGTTGGTTTTTTGATTCTTCTTACTTTATTATTGTCATGAAGATAGAAGATGCCTAGCAGGCGGCATTTATAGTTCTTAGAATTAAGAGACATTTCGGCCAGTAAATCTTTTATATTATTTCGACGTTTATCGATTAAAATATTTTGATCTTGACGAGAACAAGAGATTTTTGTCGAAAAACGTCGAGAGAATAAAAAAGATTTACACTGGCCGAAGTGTCTCTCAATTCTAAGAACTACTTCATTGTTTCGACAAAAATAAAAACGTTGAGAAAATAAAAACTCCAATTGGCCGAAGTGTCTATTTTTCATATAACTATGAATGCCGGCCAGGCAGCCTCTATCTTTACCATACTTCACTGTTGTTGTTGTTTAAGTTATTATCTTGTGAGAGATGGAACTGTTTCTACATAGGGATATGTCTGATGTGTACTTATAAGCAGGTTTTTCATTATTCTTTTTAATAGAGAATAGATATTGAACTAAATCAAGAGTGAAAATTTTAAATGTGAAAAATGTATTGATGATAAACAATCGTAAATTCCTTATTTCCGCTAATGTATGGGTCCAGCGTTTGAGATCTATTCATGGAAAGCAGAAAACTAAGAGAACAAACATATATTAATTAACTAAACCATCAAGGATTTTTATCATCTAATAAGTAAAACTTGGAATTTCATTATCTTGAAGACTTATTATCTGCAAATTGTGCATGGAGCCAGCTGAAAAAGATCATGAATTGATATGTGATCAATTCAAACATCAGTTCTATTTATATAACATCTTTTTATATAATGCAAATAAATGTTTATCCTTGTGAGGGTGTATCCACGTAAATAAACATAGATAATTTAATGAAAGTAACAAAAAAAAAACAATATGGTATTCTGTCTTCTGAGTTTGATGAAAAAGAGCTGACGATAGAGAAGAATTCAAAATCAAGAGAAAGGCCATTCTCATGGACTGACATTGGCCGAAGAAGTCATTTACAGTATTCTGATGTCCTACGGGAGAAAGTCTTTTTACCACTGGCCATTAGAAATGTGAAGACAGAATACCATATTGTTTTTTTTTTCGTTACTTTTATTAAATTATCTATGTTTATTTACGTGAATACACCCTCATTTCTAATGGCCAGTGGTAAAAATACTTTCTCCCGTAGGACATCAGAATACTGTAAATGACTTCTTCGACCAATGTCAGTCCATGACAATGGCCTTCCTATTGATTTTGAATTATTCTCTATTGTCAGCTCTTCTCCATCAAACTATGCTATCTTTAGTGTAAATCTCAGCTCCCCCTCTTTTCTTGGCTCGTTCTTTTTTTTTTCCCCTGGGACAAGCTTCTGATCTTCATAGTAAGATTTTAATGGAAAATACAAAGTGCTCAAAATAGAGATTTTTACCAATGTCTCGAAGAGAAAACAGAAAATATCTTTATTTACAGAGCTACTAACCAAAATAAATGATTTTTGGAAAAATTAACCAATGTCTAAGCACCATAATTGCATATATGCGAACGATTAGTTGAGCTCAACATATAAGCGCCATCTGTCTGTGAAAATGTGAAATTGACCAATCACGATGGTAATTCCATACGAGAGAAAAACAAGATGATCTTAAGTCAGACAAAATACATATAAATAAAATAAAAAGTATAAAAAACATTATTTATATACATACTCCATCATCATATTTTATTTGAACAAAATCACAAGGAGAGAAACAGAGAAAGATGGACAATATGTAAATACAAATATCCCTTTACAAAGAAAAAAGTCTTTATAAGTGGATGAAACGTTATGACGCTATTGAATGAGATGAAATTTACTCAAGTCTTGATTACAAGAAGAAACAAGTACAAACAAAAACAGGGGAAAGGAATTGGCTATTTAAATCAAGCAGAAAAAATAAACAGGATGATCAAAATCTTGAGGAAACCTTTCTTATGGCCGACAAATATCAATGTTCTTAAAAATGGTGGGGCGGGGGACAAATAGAGTAAATACATTTTCTTGTAAGGAAATAAGGTTATAAAAGAGAAGACAGTTATCACGTTTAAATACACATAAATACTATAAGTAAGTTATAGCAAATTAGTTAGTTCCAAGTGACATAATCATAAACCGCACTTAAATTTGACTTTATTAATTTCTATAATAAATACTGCTAAAAAAAGAGATATTCTTTCTACCAAAAAAAAAAAAAGGAATATATTCATTTTTTAAATTAGGAAAAAATATAAAACGAGATGAATATTGTATAATGAATAGCACATTCTTAAATATAATTAGTTTTGTAATAAAAATGATATATATAGCATATAATAAATGATTAGAAGAAGAAAATGTGGAGTCAAACGATAATTTTGAAAGCCCGCCAATTTTATTTAATTCCAAACGATAATGAATAGTTGAATATCCTATTACCATTTTAGGTTTATTTTAACCTTATTAAACTTTCATTTAAAACACATAAAATATTAAATATTTTAAAAAATATATATTAAATAAAAAAAATTTCTTTGCATTTTTTTTTCTTCTTAATGGAAGGTTTTTATATGGACTCTCATTCACTACCATTTGCAATCTTAACTTACACGCGGACAAAAAAAATGAGGGAAAAAATACAAAAATGTGAAAATATTCATTACCAAAATTACAATAAAAACACAAAACACAGGTTAAAAACAAGGGTTATTACTTGTTAGAAAAAAAAAAATTTGAAACATTTTTAGGACATTTTTACAAGCAGAAATTTCATATAAGGTACATTTTCTGGGTTGTCGTCTGCATCTAAAAAAAAATCCAAACTTTTCTCTGCGTGCAGCAAATGGAAGCAATTACAGGGAGGACACAACAAGAAACAGTCGATATATAAAAAATTAATCAAAAGAAAAATGAAATTTACCAGACGCAAAAAAAAGGATAATTATACGTTAGTGGGTCTGTAGTCAAATTTCTCACGGCATTCTGAATGTCACGATTTCTTCTAAGCAAATAGAAATGTAAAACTCACTGATGTCTTAATTAATAGCGTGTGTCCACGATCGGTTGATATAAAAAAAAATCTCTTTGTCTTCAGTCAAAATGGCGGGAACTTTTTTTTTTTTCAAAATGGCGGAGCGCGGGAAATTTTCCAAAATGGCGTCTGATTTGTTTATTTTTCATATTAACGCACATTTTATTCGCAAAAACGATATATATTTTAACTTAATTTTGGTTTATTTTTAGTATAACAGTGAAAATTCTCAACATTGAAATTGAAGGGATAAAATTTCTTTTTCTTTTTTTAACGCGTTATGAAAATACTTTTTTTTTCATTCTAACTATAAATAATAATACTGAAAGAGAAAATATATGAAAATAAAAAAAATGACAGTTTTGTTTGAAAACACACAATGTGAAATATAAATAAATATATATAGAAGTAAATATTTTACTTTGCTACTGAAATATCTGTCGATATATATTCACTCGATCATGAATATTTGCATATCCTATTAGACATATGATAACCTCAACATGTCTATCTTTCCGTCCGTCTGTTTATTTATTTTTTGTATGAATTTCAGATAATAATGATTATAAAAAATAAGTAACTTATAACTCAAAAGACAATTCGAATATTTGAAATTTGATTTTAAAAAAAGAACCCTTTGTTACATATTCACTTTAGATAAAATGCACTCGGAGAAAAACCCGGGGATTACCGAGTCATTCATATCTGGTGTCTAATATTTGTTGAAAGTAACAATTCCAGATATTTCTACGATAGAATACTCTTGTGATTTGCATAGCATTGTAATATTGTCTATGCTAATTGAAATCTCTGCCTATATAGCGCAGCTTTGTTGGATTGTTAGTTGGCTAGCGGTTATTGTATAGGACAGGTCGGTGTGAGCTGCTTATGTACATATAATTTGATCTCTTGTTTTATTGTATCTTTAAGTAATAAAAGATCTTTCCCATCTACGAATCTATAATTTTTACCAACAATTTTAAAACGTAAATTGTAACAATAAATATTTTAAAAAAAATCGATTAGCCATGTTATAAATGGTGGCGCAGTAACAACGTACGTGTTAAAGAAACTTTATAATGCGAGAAAACCAACAAAAAGCGTAAAATTAACATAACCTTCACATTCCGTACTCTAGAACTTAGTAAGAATGTAACGTTGAATGAGGAACAGCGAATTTAGAGAGAGAGAATATGGTTTTACAAGCTACTGACCAAGGTGTAAGATTTCCGAGTCCAATACAGCTAATTTAGATCATAACTGTTCGAACTGAATGTCTGAGACATCTGGCATATATTCCAAATGACCTCTTGTTAATCTCTATTTGCACCAAAATTCAAGAATTCTAAAAAATTTCAAGAATCCTTACAGTAATTTCACTCCAGAAATTGTTTTTCCCACTTGAATCTATCCGAATTATTGAAACGTAGATGAATATTGTGTTGTATGCTCAAGTTTTTCTTCGGCCATCTTCCAATAGAATGTAAAGGCGAAGCTTTCGTTGTTCACCGGTCTAACGTTACTGATTGGTTGCTAAACTTCCCAGTGGATGGAATGTGAAGGTTATTTTGACAACGATCAACATCCGCCCAAAACTGGAAGGTTCAGACTTAACGCTTTCAAATTGTTTTCTACATCTTTGAGGCCCCTTCAAAAAGAGTCATTTCACACAATTCCCCATCCTAGGTAATCCATTTCGTTCGACTTATGCTGAGAAAAATTGTCAGAAAATCATATTTTTGATTCTATAATTTTTTTTCTTATGACCCAATCTCTTTCAGAAATTTCTTCAATTCTTTAAAGTTGATATTCTTTCGGTTAAAAACAAATATGACCTCAGATAACAAGAATAGATCCTTCACAAATGTAGCTTGAGAAGTTCTCTCTCAGCACATTGGAGATAGTAAGAAAGTCTTCACGATTACTCATCATTTCTAAACTCAAAAATACATGTAGACACTCGTCTTTGTAATGGTTAGAGGACATCTTCATCCAAATCCCTGCAGATTAGGAGGCCGCTGAACGATAAGTGAAAGAGAACCGATTCAACAACTTATCGACCAGGTCGGTGGACCCACAGGGAAAGTCTACCGGTCTAGAAGAGGTTAGATATACAGAATGGAACAGTGACAACATTTACTGCATAGAGGAGAAGATCCTATTTAATAAAGAGTCGTACATTTTATCAATATTTATCAGAGATCCTTCATGACAGTAATTAAAATCTGGACAAGAATGCAAAGAATAATAATTCCTAAGATCTATAAAAGCTACCCAATGAAATATATCTTCGTATTTTCTCAATAGCTGGTTGCAGTTAGACCTAGTCTTTTTAATTATCGTTTTCGTCAACTAATGTTTTGATATAATTTATTCCACGGTCCCACCATTTTTTTTTTAAATCCCGAACTCCAAAAGTTAGGGCAAGTGACCAAACGGAACTACTGTTAACTTTCAAGATTTCAAAATGAACTACTTCTGATATACGTAGATATTTAATGGGTTAACAGCAGTCCGATATTCACCCTGATAAGGATGGACCTGTATTGCGCAATCTTTCTTCTAGCTAAGAAAGTCTTTCCGACTTTTGAATTGTGTAATTTGAGGTGGCCACCAGGACGCCAAATTAGGAGCTAACTATTGGGACTTCCTGGACGGGATGGTCGGTCTCCATGGAGACGGCGGCATAATGGATGGCGAGTCGACAGGTGCGGGGTTCCCACCGCCTCCTTCTTTCCTTCTCTCTCTCTCCCATCTCAATATTGCACGGAGATTGACGACTGGCCTAATTACCCTCCCTGCTGTCCACTAGGCCGTCTAGACTTCTTACACTGGACTCCGCCGTCTAGACTTCTTACACTGGATTCCACCGCTTAAACTTCTTACATTGGAATCCACCGGTTAAACTTATTATACTGGACTCTGCCGTCTAGACTCCTTCTGGTCCCTGCACTTCGCCGTCTAGACTCTTCCTGTCCACTCCACCGACTGAGCTTCTTACGCTGAACTCCGCCATCTAGACGTCTGTCTACTGAACTCCGCCGTCAATACCATTGCTATTCATTACACTCTGCCGTCTAGACTCTTTCTGTCCACTGGACTCTGCCGTCCAGACTTCTGTCTGTCCACTGGACTCCGCCGTTTAGACTCCTTCTGTTCCCTACACTCCACCGTCTAGACTTCTGTCTGCTGCACTCTACCGTCTGCTATTCATTACACTCTGCCGTCTAGACTTCTTTTTACTGCATTTCGACTGTCACAACTTATTTATTCTGTCCACTGCGCTCCACCTATATAGACTTATTTCGGCCCACTTCACCTGATTTTCCTAGACTTCTGTCCACTGCATTCTATTCTGCCACAATGCCCCTCCGCTTTGTTTGTATAAAAGCCGTTTGACATTGTACTCACAATGATTCTTACTCGCCGGTAAGCGTATTTGGCTTTTCTACATATATATTTTTCACTTACAAAGTCTCACATTTGATTGCGTGTACTACGTAGAGCTTCTGAAAGTTTTTGGATTCACAAAAACGACAGCACGTATAATAAATATTGTAGTTATATTGGAAAGAACTTTGATTTTTAATCCTAAACCCCTCCTGTAAACAATCTAGGAGTGTATGCACCTGCACGACGGCGATTGATTCAAAGGTTGTTGCACCATTTTTCTTAAACTTCATGGAAAGACGTGAATTTTAAGCCACGATTTTATATAATTTTTCTAAAGCTAAAATATTGAGATTCTTTTAAATCTTTGAAGATCACACTATCCATGACAGTACCCCTTCAAGAGCAACAATCATTAATGGGATACAAACTATGTTATTAAAAAAAACGGAAACACTCGCACAGTAAACTGTCTTAAATTCTATATAATTTTCAAGGGATTTTCATAATTCAAATAGGGAAGTCATGACTCACGGTCATGTCAGTCGTCAACAGCTATGTCAATAGAAAATGTAAACCATAGTTGAAAAATTAATACAAATGAATATTATAACTTCCAATGAACAGTGATAGCCACACATGTATGTAAATAAGTTCAACTAGTGTGAATGTGATTGCTCATGAAAAGTCCATAAAAGATATTCTCGTTGGATACCATATTCTTTAAGAGGAACAGATGTGGAGGCCAGAGTTGAATGGTGTGTAAGTTTATGCTAGAGAGAAATACAAACGAGGAACTTCAAAAACCGCTGTATATCTCAACTGGGATTAAAGTTGGATAGATAATACGTTTTCATAAATAAAGCGGCAATCACTTATTTGTTACTTTGAGAATAAACCTCCACCCATCAAAGTTTGTCGAAGTCAATGCGCTGGAAAACACAAATGGTGGACTCATTTTCATGCAAAATTGACCATGTTGCTGACATATTACTTTATAAAATGAAACAATATCAATAATATGAATTTGTACATAACAGAATGTGTTTGTGCTACACAAGTTTTGAAAAAAAAATGGTGACAGGATCGACATTCAAAGTCAGGTGTCCGACGTATTGATTAGCATCACGACAATGACTGTGTTCACACTCCTATGGCAAAAATGATGGATTTTTTTTTTTCAAATGTAATATAATATTTTCACATCCCCTGCTTATTCACCTGATTTATCCCCATGCAATTTTTTCTCTTCTCCAATATGAAATCTGCGACGGTTCCACTATCGAGACTATCAATGCATACAGAGATACCATTAAGAGATCATGCCAGAATGAAGAAATGTACCAAATATATATATATATATCAGAGAAAATTTTTGAAAATTGTAAATTAAAAAAAAAATGCTTGTAGTTTTGTTCTATCTAAAAACTTTCCAACTTATTCACATACAGCTGGGTTTCAAACTAGTGAAAAATCAGACACGCGCTCTGGTACCTTCTTTAAAAAGAAAAAAAGCTTCTTCAACGCTGAAAATTGTATCACTTTTTATGAACATTTTTCATCATTTATATTACAAAAAAAAGAAGAATTAAAAAAAAAAGATAATATCCGAACACACGAAAAGGAAATCGTTTATTAAAAAAAAAAAAGAAGAAGAAGAGAGATTTATATGGATTTATTAAAAAATACAATATGGATGTTTGGTATCGCAGGTAATTATATAAAACCAAGCTATTAGGATACAAGGACGTTCTTCCCTCCCCACAGATTAGGAAGCAATTAAAGGTCGCACATAATTAGATGCAGACACCTGTCCTGCTTGATTAAGACATTGTCGAGCGACATCTGGTGGCGGTGTTGTTGATATCGCCGCGCGATAATCATTTTGGCCACACTTCCCGTCAGCCATCTTGGATTGGTTTTTTATCTGCCATTTTATTCTCCTTTGTTCTTTCAGTCTTCTCTAAGATTGCCGGAGATTGGCAATGTTTGTTTGTTTGCCTTCTATGTTTTTCTGGTGGGGTCATAGATGTGAAAAAATAGTACAAATGTGACATTTTACTGGGATAAGGTTCATAAATTAAGAAAAAGGCATCTTCTTATCGTGTAACTGAAAGTTGCTGATGGCTTGCGCCATCTATCGGAATAAATATCAACTATTCACTGATTTTTTAATTATTCCTGAATTGGCCAAATACTCATTCTTGATTAATCAAGAAAAGCTAACCACGTACTGGGTCATAGATGATTCCGTATTCAGAATGTTGTGATTGGTAAATTATAGAAGCGATTTGTTCCCCTCTCTCTGTACCAAAGACGTTAAGGAGGTATTTTACAAAACACGCCGAGCCTGTCAGAATTCAAGGCTGGAATATTCAGATTCATAGTCAGACACGCTAATCTATTCGCTGCGACAACGGTATAAAATTTAGCATATACAGTTAAACCTGTCTATAGCACCCCCTCTTGGGACTCACCAAAATAGAGTGCTATAGAGAAGGGGTGCTATAGACAGGTCACTTTTAATGTAAATCGCATCGTACTACGTATTTAAAATCGGGCGCTATAGTGATGGAGGCGCTATTTAGAGAAGGCGCTATAGACAGGTTTAACTGTATTTATCTGTATCGAATAGGAGAAAATATGAGATAAGAATATTATAGAGGTATATAAGAATTTACAAGAACTAGCCAAGTATTATATAAGAAACAGTAAAGAAGTATATAAGAGATGGTAAGAAATAGATAACAAGTAGACATTAAACCCAGTAGACTTAGAGCAAGATCATGTACCATGGTTTAGAGTCTCAAACGTATAATGGAAATAGAAGTGATTAGGGTGGTATCCAGGGGAAATCCGCTCCCTTGTCTCGGAGTCAAACCCCTTGTGCGACGTGAATCGTCGTTTTGTATTACATTGTACAATGCTATACGAGTTGTGATACGTATAAGCTGACCTGAGGAACGTTCTCAACATGCCACCAGACAAACATCATTGTAGACTGTCGAACCTGATTCTCCTCACTCGAATTCTCTGTTCTAGAGTAGGACCTGGCGCCGTACTTCCCTGTTTTGATTTATTTCTTCTTAACTTTCCATCCAGCCCATCAGTTCTTTATTTCGTCTTAGATTTCCATCTACACATGTCCACAGTAATATTTATACAAGGGATCATTTTATTAAATCATATTGTTTTTTGTTATTGTTTTCAATTATTTTGTTGTTGTGTTGTGTATTTTGTTGTGTTGTGTGTGTTTTGTAAATCTGTTATACGAATTATTCTAGAGTAATTAGATTAAGACATACAACTACGAAAATAGGAAATCGGTCTGTTGGTCCTCATCAGTGTGGCGTAGGTTGTAACTCTACAAATCACCACGCTTATCCAGCGGTACATATACTGAAATTGTCACGATACAAATCACACACACTATGGGGGTCTAAATCATACGTTCCAAAGTGGGCGGTACTATTCCCCAGTGGACGCTAAAGTCTTCTAAGAGGATGATGATGGTTTCAGACATGTGTGCGACGTTTAAATGGTCTATAGTTTGGTAGTTGTTCTTTTTGTAGATGAAATTAATATTATACAATCATGGATAAAACTTAAAGAAGTTGTACCTCTTATCATCTATATCGGGATTCAGAAAATAACACTGAAAGTTATTACAGTGACCTTTTTTGAAGACAACGAGTTAACCAAGTGTGAACAAAATTGCCTCTGTCACCTTCAAAAAAAAAAAAAAAAACAGATGACCGGCGACATAAAAGACTTTCCACTTCATTAAGTTTTGTCTATGAGTGTATATTGTAAAATAATTAATAGGTATTTCTAAAAAAAAATAATTATTATCGCGTGCTATTTTAAGCTTTTGAATATTATTTTATAATGTGAATGTTATGCAATAAAAAAACCATTTCTACGAAGAAATATAATATAATTTAATGGCAAAAACCATCAGTAATGTAATCTTAAGTTCTATTTAGGCGTTGAAAATATCAATTATGTTTAAAGAAGAAAAATTGTGATGGGAGGATTTACAGTACGTTTTATAGAACGACATTTGACAATTATCCCGCATGTGTTTCTTTTAAACGAAAAATCGAAATTTATTTTAAGGAGAAATAACAATTATTTTTAACCTTAGGGATGAAGTATGAAAGGATGAATTGTGAAGAGTAATGATAAACGGAAAAATAAAATGTCCAGGGATGGGAAATTTTTCGTTTAAAAGAAACACATGCGGGATAATTTTCAAATGTCGTTCTACAATCATAAGCAGCATTATATTGTATTATAAATTACGTTTTATGTCCGAAAAGGTTTGAGAGCATATTGTCTGAAGAGGATTCCTTATCAAAACTCTATATGGACACATTATACCAATGTAGGGAAGCTTGTATATGTGCAAGGAAAAGTAAGAATAAAGAAAATTAGAATAATATAATGATAAACATTATGAAAGAATATTATGATAAAGGTGTATGTAAGAAATGGAAGCATTATAAATCAAGAATTTTTCTTTTTTTCAAACACAAAACAAACTCTTCTACTGTCCTTACTGCGATGAAAAAATATATTGGGAGGGCTAGGCTCATCAGTGGTGAACTCTCCCAGCGGTTTCGCCAATTTAATCCACCAGACCGCTTCTCTTAGAGCTCTAATACTGTATTGGACGATTCTGCGTATAGGCTGCAATGATTGGGTGGAATCTTAGAATAGTATTCAAGCAAACTATGAACATAAGCTTTTTGGTGTATATCCCTCTGATATATCATACTTATCTATCTTTTTTTTTGCTTATCCCTAGTACACGTGTTACAGGCCATGATAATCATGGTGGGTAGTTAGCGACTGCTTTTACTGTAAGTGCACCACATGTCTACACATGTAAAAATCAGTTCGACTTTTGCACTTACAAATGTGTCAAAGCCCCGTTTGGTTACTTGCACTCGCTGGTGGGGTTGGGCTTTTGCAAGAATCGGGGGTCATCGGAGCATTTTACTTATCTATCTAAAATATCGTAATCCATAAGATTCATCATTCAAATGAAAAACGGCACTTCGTGGATAGAAACATACCCTACGTCGAAATATCATGCAATAGAAACGCAGTTTATATTTACATACAAAATGTGCCGTTTTTTATTTGCATATATATCTATAAACATAAGGGCCATCTCTGCATTCAAAATAGATTAAAATTTTATAGAAAA
>CP092867.1:11216518-11554177 GCA_030710605.1 Cordylochernes scorpioides | reverse complement strand
TTACCGGAGAGTTGCTAAATAGTAAAAATGGTCATTTTACAAATGAAAACTGTCCTTTGTAGAGAGGTGTCCTCTAGCATGAGTCTCCTCTCAGGGAAGTTCTACTGTATAAGCAAACAAAACTTTCAAACTACCCCATTGAAGTCTATCTTTAAAATGTTTGTTTTGATAACTGCTGTGATTCTTGCACTTCCAACCTCCACAATAGCTGCAAGTAATCAGAGCTTTTAACATACCTTGGATATTAAAATTTTACACAAATAAATTTACTGGCAATGCGTTTCTTTTAATTTGATTAATTTGATGATATTTAAAAGAAACACATTGCCAGTAAATTTATTTGTGTAAAATTTTAAAGATAGATGGCAATTAAATTTAATTTACTAATACCTTGGATGTAGGTGCGCAAAAGTCAGTGTTTTCTACATATGTAGACATTCAAAGAAAAACAGGGTAACGTGGTAATTAAAAGAATCTTACCACGTTACCCTGTTTTTCTTTGAATATTACAGCGTGGCGATATGATATATGTAGACATGTTCGTACTAAAGAGCATAAGCAGTCTCAAATCTACCATGATTACCATGACCTGTGTACTATTGCATAAATATACATATTGCATATTATGATTATTTTTAAAATATTTACGATGGGTTTTTAATTACTACAATAGAGCTACCTCTCTGTAAAAGACAAGACCTAGTTGCAGAGCTATAGTATCTTTTAGGGGTAGAAGTGTCCTTGTACCGGAGAGTTGCTAATTAGTAAAAATGTTAATTTTGGCAATGAAAACTGTCCTTTATAGAGATCCTCTACCAAGAGCATCCTCTTATAAACGTTCTTTTTTTTTTTTTTTGCTTATCCCTAGTACACGTGGTACAGGCTATGATAATCATGGTGGGTAGAAGTAGGCGACTGCTTTTACTGTAAGTGCACCACATATCTACACATGTGAAAAGCAGTTCGACTTTGCACTTACAAATATGCCAGAGCCCCGTTTGGTTACTTGCACTCGCTGGTGGGGTTGGACTTTTACAAGAATCGGAGGCCATTGGAGCATTTTTTTTTTTATCAGAAAAAAGTGCCTAATCGAACCCGGGTCGTATTGGTCGAAAACCAACGGTTTAGACCATCCTTCCACTGAACCCCCATTAACATTCTACTGTATATATATGAAAATTAGTATAACATACATTTGAACACATTTTGATACTGTGTATCAGGTTTTAAAGTATTAATTCAATGAAATCATTTTACTCCTAATGGTAACAAGGTTTTCCAATTGCAAGCTCAAACCACCTCATTTTGACTGCTCTATACAGGAGTAAACTTCTTCAGTGTAGGTGTACTTGGAAGTACTAACCAATACTCACAGGGGCCGCTAGAAGCTGAGAGTTCACAAGCTGCTCTGCTCACAATGTGCTCTGCTTAAGTACAAGACGTCTCTTACCCATCTGGGCCCCTCCCTAATGGTGGCCAGGAAGTGTTCCAGGGCCAAGGTCTACACAGCTGTGGAATTACCATATTTCTATGGGCCAATGCCATGGCAACTTACAGCCCTGACATTACCTGGTCAATTTAAACTGCTAAAAACCTGCTATTAAGGCCATTTCAAAACCACGCAGCAATCAACTCCCTGTCTACTCTACGAGACTTGACAAGAGTGTTGTCTCAATAGCTGAGGAAGAATTCTAACCACTTTTACTTCACTCTCACCACACTTGAACTACATGGTAATAAAATGAATGTGTGACAAATCTGATAAGGCACAATTTGGATTATAGATTATAAACACAAGGTAATAAGACCAAATCCAAATAAATAAATAGTGTGTGACATTTCGGTAACAGCGCTGTTACCGAAACGTCGCACACTAATTATTTATTTGGATTTGGTCTTATTACCTTGTGTGTGAGAAATCAATAATTAAAATACAGTCTAATTTTGTGTGGCTGGATACGTGTGTGGAAAAGGTCATTTCTTAAGTTTAAAAAACCCATCAAAACAATGTGCATTTTCTTATTTTTTTTCTGGGCAAATCTCACAGGTTGCCACCACACCAGCAGCTTTTGGAAAAAAAATTCTATCAAATAGAAACCAATCTGAATTCCATGGATTCTGGTCATGGTTCTCATCATATTCCAGGGGAGATGTTTTAATGGGAGATGCTTTTTTATTTTTACACAAGAGTACAATTTTACTGATTAAGTACAATTTGGATTATAGATTAGAAACACAAGGTAATAAGACCAAATCCAAATGAATAAATAGTGTACGACGTTTCAGTAACAGCGTTGTTACCATCTTCAGACAAAAGTACTGAATCAACTGTATATAGAAAAATAAAAAGGAAATCAACTGTATAGAAGCACGTTAAATTCTTCCCGAAGAAAATCACCAAACTAACAAAAGAATAAGACAACAGGGTCGACACTGAAAGAGATTTACCAATTAACAAAATGGCTTGTCAAAAGACAAAGAAATCCAAATTACCCTCAACAAAAATCATGACAGTAAATGAATAAGTTGTCAATGTAGGAGGAAAACGTAAAACTCCTTAGTACAGACACAAGCGTGGGGGGAAAAAGAATAAAAAGAATGAAAGAAAAAGTTTCAAATTTCCTCTGGCCGTAAGAGAACAAAAATTAGGTTCATTAGAAGTTTGTGCCATTTCCTTGAGGAAAACCTGGATACAGGATGGACGACACATTTCTTGTATAGGTGTTGTGTTTGTTTGCTCTGAATGAGAGAAAACTTGTTCAATGTGAGGTTTATATATTGATTTCTACTGTCCCCAAAAACTTATATCCAAGAATTCCTCAAAGATAGCGAGGCAGAACATCCTAATAGATATTAAGACCACATTCAAATCGTTTCAGCAAGAGGAGGTTGTTATTGAAAAGTCACATAAATGTTATTTATTTTGATGTGATCTGGTATAGCAGTCTGGTAGGCTGAAGTAGCAAATGGGGCACCAAAGAATGAAAGAAGTGGACCAAAGTAGGAAATCAGTGGACACCTCTCTACAAAGGTCAGTTTTCACCTCCAAAATCACCATATTTGTTGTCTAGCAACTCTCCTGTAAAAGAACACCTCTCCTAAAGGACACTTTGGCTCTGCAACTGGTCTTTTACAGAGAGGTAGTTTTACTGGACTAGGTTTTTTAAACATGGGTATGTATTTGGAGATACATATATCTATCAAATGAAAATTGTCTAAATAACCCAATGGCCTAATTTGCATAGTCCTGGATCAGGAAAATTATGGTAATACAGAAGAACCTCCCTGTAAAGGGACACCTAATTACAGAGCCAAAGTGTCCTTTAGGGAGAGGTGTCTTCTTACCGGAAAGCTGCTAAATAGTAAAAATGGTAATTTTGCAAATGAAAAATGTCCTTTATAGAGAGGTGTCCTCTAGCGGGAGTGTCCTCTCATGGAGTATGTTCTATTGTAATAATAATATATCAATGATAAGGCACAATTTGGAGATTAGATTATAAACACAAGGTAATAAGAACAAATCCAAATAAATAAATAAATAGTGTGTGAAACTATGGTAACAACACTGTTACCGAAGCGTCACACACTATTTATTTATTTGGTCTTATTACTTTGTGATTAATATATCAATGAATTACAATCATACTTCCACACTATATATTCACTTTGGAATTCATTTTCTTCAGCTCATAGTCTATCAAAGACTTCAATGGACCTAAGAAGTTATTCTTCCTATGAGCTGGAGAAAATGAATTCCAAAGTGAATATCAATGTTGATGCTAAGCCATCACTTGAAGATTCTATTTTCAAGAGTTCAGGATCTGAAGTTCTCCTCTACTTCAAGAAGTTGAGAAAAGACAGCATTAAAAGGGTGAGTTTTTTTCTCACTTCTACACTATATTATAACTACTACTAACAATTTTTGTTAAAATATATTTTGAGGGAACAAGATGAATTTTACAGTAATGGTTTTAAAGAATAAAGCATTTAGTGTTGCAAACAGAGATTGAAGGACACATATTGGGGGCAATAGATCGAGACATTTGTGGACCATTGAAATCATCATAAACTATGGAATGTTAGTATTGACAAAAGTTTTATTGAGCAGGCCTACATTGGTCTTAGGACTGATTTACCTGAAATTTCAAAATATTTGTTGGGCAAACATTCTAGTAGTCAAACTCAGAGAAACTAGGTCATTGATCCAAAGAGAATTAAATGGACATTATATAAAGTGTGGTAATGGTATTCTAATGGTGCTATATTTCCAGAACTATTTAGAAAGAGACACTAAAGAGTTTGAAATGACACATTTAGGGTAAAATACAGTCCATGAGAGGATACTCTTGCTAGAGGACACTTCTCTACGAAGGACATTTCCCATTGAAAATATGACCATTTTTTACTAATTAGCAACTCTCCGGTAAAAGGATACCTCTCTCTAAAAGACACGGCGCGGAACTGAGGAGTGTACAAGAAGACTTTATCTGGAGGAGGACTCTCTCAAGGTGGGGAAGCCTTCCTTGCTGAAGACATTTGTACACAACTATATATATATTCCCCTACTTTATATGCCCTTTTACTCTTTTATTTTTCCACCTTTGTAAAATTTGATTAAAAGAGTCAATAAAATTGTTTAAATTGTCTAAAAGACACTGAGTCTGCAACTAAGTGATAACCTTTACAGGGAGGTTCTACTGTACTGAAAAATTAACTCATTTTCACATTTCTTTTTTTAATAGTACAGTAAGTAGAATTACCTCTCTGTAAAGGGAACAACACCTAGTTACAGAGTAACCTTTGTAGAGAGATGTCTTATGTTGTCATGGAGGTTCTACTCCTGTAATTGGTGTGAGAAGTGAGGTTCATGTTAACTAGGATATTGCAACTGGGCAATTTTTACATTGTAAACAAATAAGGGTCACACATAGCTAGAAGATCTTACAACACCGTCCTTTGTTACAACAACCTGTTGAAATGTTCCCAGCTGCAGTAAACTTGGGTTTGAAATCAGAAGGAGGATGACTGACTTCACTGGTATTTCATGGAGAGATCCAGGAATAATACATTATGAAATGGCAACAAGATCAAATATAAATCAATAAACTATGTGCGCTGTTTCAGTAACAACATTGTTACCATTTACCATACTCCGCTTTTGCCGGTCCCAAGCCCGGATGAAAAAGGAGGAGGGGGAGCAGTAACAAGCCCGGCTGATAGTACCCTGTAAGGGCTCCTAATCCAGGGATACAGGATGAGCAGCGTCTGTACTCCATGTTAGGAGCGGTTGCACATGGCGTCTATTCCTCATGTCAGAGGCGGCCTTTTTTTTTTTGGAGCTAAGTCGGCCTGCCACTGAGTAGTGCTCCCAGTCTTAATGACAAAGGCAGACGCATTTTACTTCACCCAGTGTGGAGATAAGAAAGAAGAAGACCCTACTCAGAACTCCACCTTTGCCGGTCCCAAGCCCGGATGAAAAAGGAGGAGGGGGAGCAGTAACAAGCTCTCTAAAAAAACTGGGCTCAGCTGGCGGTAAGGGCTCCTGATTCCAGGATGAGCCTGTACTCCATGTTAGGATCAGCTGCACATGGCGTCTATTCCTCATATCAGAGGCAGCCATTTCATATTAGAGCTAAGTCAGTGGCCTGTGACTGAGTAGTGCTCCCAGTCTCAATGACAAAAGCATATGCATTCTACTTCACCCAATCATTATGATTGTATCTCTTTACTCAACTCCAACAGACACCATTAAAAATCTCAAGCTCTACAAGCTTGATACCCCGATTTGATTGAGTTGAGATAAGAAAAGAAGAAGACTAAACTCAGAAATTTTAACTGGAAATGGTAACAAAGCTGTTACCAAAACAATACGCCTAGTTTATTGATTTTTATATTTGGTCTTGTTACCATTATGTTTCTAATATGTATAATCCAAATTCTACATTATTAATATAAAACAAATTTAAACAGGAAGACAAAAAAGACATCTCATATGATTAAAAAAAAAAGAGAGAGAGAGAATCTCAGCTACTAATGTCGATCGAATTGGACCTGACGCACAAATGGCTGACAGAGCTGATCTGCAGTCCGACGCGATAGTGATCTCCTCTCTAGAATAACCTTCCTCCACCAGACGGACCGCCCAGCAGATTGCCAGAAGTTCAGCCTGGAAGGCTGTGCAGTCTGGATGGAGCCGTAAGAGAGAGAGAGAGAGCTAAATAAAAAAATAATATAACCTGCAAATATGAGGATATGTGTAAAATGCTTTCCCACTAGTGTACAAAAGGCCATGATGCACCAGCTCTGCTGAATGGAAGTTTGACCTCCACAACAACCCCAACAAAATAATTGATCTGATTGAGAGAATTGACTGAATGGGAAAGTAGAATAACTGTGCACTCAATATTTGGGATTTGTTATAAAAGGAAAGAGCAAAAAAATATATAATCCCAATTATCACTTATCCCCAAATTAAAACACAAAAACATTTTAAATAAAATTTACTACATATTGAGGAAGAGAAGAGATGTTATAATGGTAAGCTAATGTTTGGTAAGAATTTTCCAAAGCTGGTTGTTATCAGCCTAGTTCAAGGGTCTGCAAACTTTTGAGTCGGAAGAGTCAAAAATTACAATTTAGAAATTTTCAAAGTTTTTAAAGAGCCACAATTTTTTTTTCTTGCCGACAATAATTAGTACTCGGATAAATAATATTTGCATATGGGACTATATAAATAGACGCAGCTTCACATCCAAAGAGCCGCATGTGATTCGCGAGCTGCAGTTTTCCGACCTCTGGCCTAGTCATTGATCTGTGCAGAGATGACCAACAGTCTCGGTATCAATAGACATTAAATAATGTTGTAGATCTATATCAATTTGTAAATAGAGAGCAGAGAGAATTATCATAGATTTAACTATTTTTGTAAATATATTTATGAATATCTTTCTAACCTGAAAGGTTCCTAATATATATTATTGTTTCTCTTTTGATTACTTTCTTGTATATAACTGTTTCTGTTTAAAAAATGTAAATCGACGCAATTATCCCTAGCCGAGATATCGCGTTTTGTGTGTTGAAATAAATTAAATATTTTTATGAGTAAACAGTCTGGGTAAAGTTTTCAAAATTGGAGTCCAAATTAAATATGCCATGATATGTGGAGAAACATGTAAGTACTGATATTTTGAAATACGTTATCATGCATAGATTTTTTAAATGGTGTAACTTCTTAATCTATAGAGATCTATACAAACTGTTTAGGACTTCTTTTTAGATAGTGTTTGTGAATATGGACAAAGTGCAAAGATTTGGAGACAGGGGAAAAAAAGATCTTTTGACATTTGGAGGGCACAGAAAGGATCATGAAAAGATCAAATAAACAATAAAGATGACAAAAAAAAAAGAAGTTTGGAGAAAATATAATAGAGAAAGAGCTTTCTAAATAAAGCAAGTATTCAAGAGAAAGATAACATACAGTACATGAGAGGAAACATATCACTAGAGGACAGACACCTCTTTACAAAGGATGGTCTCCATTTCCAAAAATTATCATTTTTATTAATTTACAACTCTACAGAAGGAGGACACCCATCTCTGAAAAAAAAAAAAAAAAAAAACACTTTAGCTCTACTGTAATCTGAGAATCATTGCAGGGTCTTTTGCCAATACAGATTGGTTCGATAACCTGATTGAGGGTCTGGAATTAGAAGCTAAGAAGCTTGGAGGGAATTGTGTAGACCAGATCAAATGGTCTTCTATAATTAGAAAAGGAAAAATAATTGTCGAAGGATTTTAAGTCGATAGGTCTTCCATAATGGCTAATCTCCATATTGGAGGTGATGGCACAACGCATAATGAAATAATAATTTCCTTAATGTGCTCAAAGGATATATACAAGAGTAAATTATTTTAGGTGAACTAAGTGATGGCAACTTTTCTGTAGCCCTAGTACATCTAGTAGACCATTGGACAATGATGTGATCTTTCTGTTATTCTGTTGGTCTCGAGGACCACGCCATCACCATCTCCTCAGCGGCGAAGTACACGATCTACGTATTCTTCGTAGATTGCGAAAGGCATGGTGTCGCTGGAGACCCACTGGCGATTCTCCACCAAACTCTGCAGCACTGGCAGAGGCGCCATATTCATTCTACATAGTTAATATAATCCATATTATCTTTTTTTTTTAAATAGTACAGACTGTGCACTTTGCATGTATTGACAAGATGTCAATAAAATTATTTTAATTGTCAATTGTCTAAAAAGTCAAATTACAAAAGCTCACTATAAAGAGTTTAGTGAGACAATACCACAATAATTATATAACGGGGGGAAGCTTTCAAGGCATAGGACACTGTGGGACGCCATCATTGCCTTCCAAAAAAAAAAACAATGGTTGCCTGTAAAGTCGGTTTTACGGGCGAAGATTTTACGTGACAACGGTAGAATATTTATTGATATGAATATAATTAAATTGCACAATAGGAACAAGGAATTGAATGAAAATAAGAATTGCACAAATTTTAACTATAGAAATATATTTTGTTTACTAAAACATTGTACATGTAAACTAAAACTTAACTAATTCCTATTTGAGTGATTTTGTTGAGGATAGGACGATGATAGGAGAAATATGAAATGAAAGGAAGTGTTTCTGCTGTAATGTGTCTTGCGAAAGTCAAGTCGATAGTTGTTCCTTTTAACGTAGTTGACTTAGAAACGTTTGATACGCAATCAAGATTATACGTATTTTTCATGAATTTAAGAAACGAGTTGTCAGGCTTTACGTTTTTGTTAAAATCACCACACAGAAGAATCGGTATACTAGAATCAACTTGCACGAACGGTGGCACGTACTGGCTGTTGTGAATGTACGGACCGAGTCCTTGCCATAGTAACATTCCAATATCCTGCATACTAGCTCCTGGATGAATATATACAGCACCGAGTATAAACTTGAAGCTAGTATTAGCGGCGAAGCAAGTAACTTCAGTCATGCACATGTCACCCTTGGTTTTAATGACACGAGTTACGTCTGTAATCGCAACTTGGAACACTTCCGCCGTAGATGTCGATGATAATTTACGATAGATCGCCACTCCACCAGCCGCGTTGGTATTTGAAAATCAAAACACTTATTCAGATCGAAGGTTCAAATTTTTGCTAAATAAATTTGAAATTAAATAAAATTTGTAATTGTAAATGATGAAGTTGAAAATTAAAACATTTACTTAAATTAGATGTTAAAATTCTTGCTCAACACAGTTTAAATAAAGTTTTCTTATATCTGCCACTTTTTCTTAATACAGTCGAACTTGGATAATTCGAACCCCAAGGGACCATAAAAAAATTCGAATTATCCAAAAATTCGAATTAAAGATATTAAATTATTTATATAGGAAATTCTAGGGACCAAGATAAATATTCGAATTAAAGAGGTTTTCGAATTAAAGAAGTTCGAATTATCCAAGTTCTACTGTATTTGTAATTTTAAAGAATCAATTCGAAAATCAAAACATTTATTCAGATCGAAGGTTCAAATTTTTGCTAAATAAATTTGAAACTATTTAAAATTTGTAAAATAATAATTAATTAATTAATTAATTTTAAACTAATAATTTACTTAACACTATCAACATTTATCAATAGTATGACATAACCTATAAACTCAGTTTCTCAACTTTTGTGTCAATCTAACAATTAATCAATCAATCATAGTTTACGATAATGAAATATCAGTGTACAATTATTTACCTTTATTGTTGTAGTTGTTGTAAATGACGAATCTAAGCACTCCACATTTTCACTACAGACACAGCTGACGATACTTTAACCACACGTGTGAACTTGTATTATGACGCTTTCTTGTTTTTCCAACGCCAAGAACGTTCGAGAAAGACAAAGACAGAGACAAGCATGCGCCGATTCAATGCGCCTAATTCTCTAGCGCTGCACGCGCAGCACTCTTGTTCAATGACTCATCGTAACGTTACCGGGCGTTACACTTTTTCATAAGTGACTCCCAGCCACAACCTAATTTAAGACGTTGTCACGTCAAAAAAAATGTACAGAACAATTTGTTGAACTTCTCTTCGGGGAATGTGCAGACTTTATATCGGGACAAAATAAAAGAAAATAAGACCTAATCTTATTTTCTTATTTTCTTTTAGGTCTTATTTTCTTTTATTATAATCTATAATCCAAATTGTGCTTTATAATTTATATCGGGACAATAACTCTGAAAGATATTTGATACAGTGATCTTTATTGAAGACACGTGATAACTAAGTATGAACAAAATTGTGTATGTCTCCTTTAAAAAAAAGCAGACAACTGGCTATCTTACTAAGCCCAGCTAAATGTCATATTCCCACCTTTGTGTGTCTCAGATGTTCTCATCAACAGAAAATGCATCCATTTATTCTGTATGGAGATAAGCACCACTATATATATATATATACAGTTAAACCTGTCTATAACGCCCCCTCTTGGGACTCACCAAAATTGGGTGCTATAGACAGGTCACTTTTAATGTAAAATTTTTACATTTTAATGTTTAAAATCGGGTGCTATAGACAGGTTTAACTGTACACCTATCCCCCGATTTACACGGTGCTTGTTTTACACGTTTTCGCTTTTACACGGTTTTCCAAATAAGTTTTTTTTTTTTGTTTTTATCGCACTATACTAAATGCTACTGTGATTGAACACATGCGCTGTGTACACATCTCACGAGGAATCCCGAGCTTATGTGCTGACTACATATTTTAACCTGTCAATGCATTTTATTTTTATTTCTGTGTACACCTATCCCCCGATTTACACATTTTTCTCAGGAACGTATCTACTGTGTAAATCGGGAAATAGGTGTACTCTTATGGACATAACTTAAGGAAGTTGTGCCTTTTAGCATGTATATCGGGATTCAGACAATAACTCTGAAAGATATTACAGTGACCTTTATTGAAGACACATTAGATAACCAAGTGTGAACAAAATTGTCTCTGTCTCCTTCAAAAATCAGACATGGTGACATCAAAGACTTTCCACTTCCTTTTGTCCATGAGTGTATATAAGGTACATACACAAATTGTCACGATACGGTTGTTTTTTTTTTTTTTAATCCAATAAGACTCTGATAGATTATATAAATAACTTATAAATTGTAATAATAGTTGAGATGAAGTGATTTTGAAGTGTGTATTTTAGTAAATTTAGAGTTATTGATTTTTTCTGCAATTAATTCTCTTTTTTTTTATATATATAAACACAATGTAATAAGACCAAATCTAAATAAAAGGTGTGTGACATTTCTGTAACAACGTTGTTAACATCTTCAGATAAAAGTACTGAATTAGAAAATACAGCATTCAGTACTTTTGTTTGAAGATGATAACAATGCTGTTACCGAAATGCCACACAATATTTATTTGGATTTGGTCTTATTACATTGTGTTTATAATCTACAATCCAAATTGTACCTTAAATCTTTTTATATAATTCAAAAGATTTTTTTTTTTTTTTTTGGAAATGTGTTTCAATTATTTTTTTTTACATATCAAAATATTGGGAGGACAGATCATCCACCAAATTAAACTGGTAAATGCTTTCATATAACCAATTAGGAACAATCAAACGTATTGATTAGGGTAAGCAAGTTGAATAGGCAGAAAGGGCAAATAGTCATTAACTCCCAAAATATTTAATACCAAAAGATTAATTACAATAAATATAATTTATTTATATTTACATTTTTTTTGATGGCTAAATTTGAATAAAATAGTTTTTCTTTTCTAACTTACAACTAATATGTAAGAATGTCATATTAAATTAAAAACAATATATATTTTTAATTTTATGAAATGACAAGGGTATAAATGTATCATAACATAAATAATAAAATTACAAATAATACAAAATTCATGTTATAGTATAAAAATGAAATTTTCATTTAAAAATTTTGAATAAGTATGTATTAGCCTTGATTTAATATTATTTCAATATATAGAAATAACTAATTTTACTTTTTTGTTGAGGAAAAACAAATCGATATTTACGGGAAATAGAGAATTAAATATACGTAATATAATATGTTTATATAATCTTAGGAAATGTATTTATATTTAATTTTTATGTGCGGAATAAAAATAGATAAATTTAAACTCATTTGTATGAAAAGTCAATAATTTTAACATTGATCTACCTTTAAGAATCTACAAAAACATTTATCAGATTGTATACTAAAATCTTATATTTGCTTTTCAAAACAAAAAGATATATTAAACCTGTCATATTTAGAAAGCTAAATATAAATCCGCTGTTATTTTAAATGTCACTCGTTTTTATGGGAACCATCTTGTTTTGCTTTGGTTTATTTATTTTAAACCAGAAGAATTACAAAACACAAATGTAAGAGTTTAAAAAAATAAATTGAAATCTAAACTTACCTATAAGTATACCGGGAGCTCTAAGTAAATAACAGCAATGTTATTTGTGACAACAGAAATCGATTGAATGTTTATCATCATCAATACCAGGCGCTCCAAATATATTTTGCATTTGTGATTTATATAAATTCGTAAGATATTTTATGCTGTAAAGTAAAATTTAATTCTAATCAATAATGCATGGAAATATAATAAGATTGATATATTGTGCATAATTTCTTATTTAATATTACCGCAAAATTGCTTTTAAAATCATTTTAATAGATTGTTATTTTTAAAATAATGCCTAGGTTTTTTGAAATTTTAAAACAACATTTCACACATTAAAAACATTTTAAACTTTAATAACAACATTTTCATTTTTAGGCGATATTTTTCGATTTTCTTCAACCTTTAACAGTAATGTTTTTGATTTACAAATTTTAATTAAAATACATTTATTTAACGAAATAGTTTATTATAGCACTTATTTATCATTATTAAGGTGATTTTAATTTTTTTAATGGAAAATTTTAATTTCAATAAGCACACCTTTTTGGTAAAATAAGGTATATTTAAATTTTGTGTGTGTATTGAAGGTTTTGCACTCTAAAGAAGCACATGTAAATGTCTATTATCGACATTTTGTGGTAAAATATCAACATTTTATAGTTTAGTAATGAATAATTCAAGCTTTTAAAACAAAATGTCGAAGTTTAACACGACATATCAAAGTATAATATTATTGTTAAAATGTTTCAAAGCTAAATTTAAATATATATAATGCAAAATACCAATATTTTAACATTTAAAAATGATATTTAGTAATATTATATACCAACAATTTGAGTTACATAACATTTTCGATTTTTATTCAAATTTCATATTTGCTCCTGCGCATTTTAACACAACTTTTTATATCCATTTTATTAGTTCAATTATTTCACATTCACCACAAAGGATTTCAACTTAATTTCATATAAAAATGTTATGTGCAAAAGAGTTTTTATTGAATAAAATATATTTTAAAAGGAGTTCTTAACTATGAAGGTTTTTAAAAATAAAACCTGATTCACCGAGTAGGCCACCACTGAATATTCTGTGACAATAATCCCTTTCTTCATGCTCCACCGCCTCCTCGTGGTCTTCTTGAATTCTTTGGAAGTAGGGTTTCATTCTTGGACGACGTGTGGGTCTATCTTTAGGTTTTACCAGATAGTTCACTTCTGATAGTTTTCCTGATATTGTGTATGCTCCAAAGTATCTTCTTAGAAGCCTTGTACTCTATTTTCCTTATTGGTATACATATGGCTACCAAATCTCCTATGTTGTATTTACAATCGCGATTATTTTCATTAAACGAAAAAACATGGTGAAGGAAGACGAGTTTCTTTTATTGATACATAGGTGCAAGCTTTCGGGTAAAAAGCCTTCAACAGGCGAAAAATGAAGCGCGACTTATAAGGACTATGGTACAAATGGTAGGAAGGAATTAATATATATAAAAAAGAAAGTTTTTAAACTATTTATATATGTTAATATTAATAGAAGACCAATTTTTGAGAAAAGTAAATATTAAATCTGCAGTATGTAGTCTGAAACCACGAGACGGCGCATGATTAGGGCTATTGAAATAAACATGTGGGAGGTTTAAATAAAGGACAAAAGAGGGTGATAAGCTTCTGGAAGATCTATTTTTCTGTTGATGCTGTTCAGTTTGTGGGATACTATGGATTCTAGGATAAGTCTTTGGTGTAAGATATGTATGTGCCTGTAATGTATGGTGGGGTTATTGATGTTGAAAGTATGGCCTGTGCTCTGCATATGTTGATAAATGAGGGATTTGGTATCTTGCCTGGAAATATTGCGGGAATGTTCAGTCATCCTGATGGCCACAGATCTACCTGTTTCACCAACGTAAGTGGCAGACACTGTTCACATGAGACGGAGTAGACTGCGCCCATAGAACGAAGAGGGTCAGGAGGAGCTGAGGACTTAGTATGAGGATGACGGAGGGATGAAAGAAGATTCGGAGAGTTTTTATATATGGTACGGATGCCATAGGATTTAAGTTTTCTGGCCATATCTACTGAGGAGGGGGAGTAAGGAAGAAAGCAAAATGATCTGTAAGTCATGGAAGGATTGGAAGTTGTAGGTGTATAAGTATATTTATTAATGAAAGAGAGCGGAAAAGAAGCTGCGGAGAGCTGGGTTATGATACGATTTCTTTCTATTATTTTAAAGATGTTTATGGAACAATGGGTGTATATTCTTTTTGTAAGGGTTCTGACAATATTGATTTTATGGGATGTAGGACAGTGAGAATTGTAGTGAGTGTAACAGGGGGGGGCATTGTTTTTTATGATAAACTGTAGTGTGAAATGAGGAAGGGGTGCGAATAATTAAAATATCAAGGAATGGGATAACATGGTTAGTTTCTGTTTCTAGAGTAAAGGAAATATCCTGATTGTAATTATTAAGTGTTAGTAGTATGAAGCTCTCTTGATCCTTTTTGCATATACAAAAGATATCATCTATGTATCTGCGCCAGAACTGAATTTCAGTAGAGAGGGTATGGGTGATCCATTCATCTATTCTAGTCATGACTATTTCAGCAATAATGGTAGATAGAGGGCTGCCCATTGGGGAGCCCCTGAACTGTCTATAATGGTGCTGTAGGAATGTGAATCTGTTCATGCTTAAGCATATTTTGGTGAGTTGGACTATGGTTGAAGAAGTGTGGGTATCGACATTTTGTGATTGAAGGAAATGAATCAAGCTATCTGTGATGAGTTCATGGGGAAGACAGAGGTAGAGGGAGGTGACGTCGAAGGAACACATAGTAAAGGTAGGATCAGGTTTAAGAGCTGTTAATTCATTAATAAAGTGAGGGGTGCTATTAATTGAAAGGGTATTATTGTAATTGGTTAATAAAGGGAAGAGGAAGCTGGAAAGATATTTAGCTAGAGGATAAGCGGGCGATAAGTGATAGGCTATGATGGGACGGAGAGGTACTTCTGGTTTATGTACTTTGGGGAGGCCGTATATATAGGCTGAACTATGGAGGTTAGAGGTAAATGATATATAATCTTCAGATGAGATGTTTTTAAATTTCTTGAGTCGGAGAAGTGAGGATTTGAAATTCTTGACAACAGAGAGGCTGATTTGGTCTGTGATGGGTGAAAAAGTGGTGTCATCTCTAAGTAAATTATGCATTTTTGAAATATAACTATCCTGATTCAAGATAACTGTATTAGCACCTTTGTCTGACTTAGTGATAACTATTGATTTAAGAAGTTTGAGTTTTTTGAGTGTAATGGTGTTTTCATGATCTCTTTCATTAATAAATATACTTATACACCAACAACTTCCAATCCTTCCATGACTTACAGATCATTTTGCTTTCTTCCTTACTCCCCCTCCTCAGTAGATATAGCCAGAAAACTTAAATCCTATGGCATCCGTACCATATATAAAAACTCCCCGAATCTTCTTTCATCCCTCCGTCATCCTCATACTAAGTCCTCAGCTCCTCCTGACCCTCTTCGTTCTATGGGCGCAGTCTACTCCGTCTCATGTGAACAGTGTCCTGCCACTTACGTTGGTGAGACAGGTAGATCTGTGGCCATCAGGATGACTGAACATTCCCGCAATATTTCCAGGCAAGATACCAAATCCCTCATTTATCAACATATGCAGAGCACAGGCCATACTTTCAACATCAATAACCCCACCATACATTACAGGCACATACATATCTTACACCAAAGACTTATCCTAGAATCCATAGTATCCCACAAACTGAACAGCATCAACAGAAAAATAGATCTTCCAGAAGCTTATCACCCTCTCTTGTCCTTTATTTAAACCTCCCACATGTTTATTTCAATAGCCCTAATCATGCGCCGTCTCGTGGTTTCAGACTGCATACTGCAGATTTAATATTTATTTTTCTCAAAAATCGGTCTTCTATTAATATTAACATATATAAAAAGTTTTAAAAACTTTCTTTTTTATATATATTAATTCCTTCCTACCATTTGTACCATAGTCCTTATAAGTCGCGCTTCATTTTTCGCCTGTTGAAGGCTTTTTACCCGAAAGCTTGCACCTATGCATCAATAAAAGAAACTCGTCTTCCTTCACCATGTTTTTTCGTTTAATTTCAAATCAGGAAGAATTCTTCATCTATATTCAAATTCATTATTTTCAATTTAATATTTCTTCATCTTTTCGTGTTATGGATGCCTAAATCTCTGAAATTCTGAACTTTTCTCAGTAGGTCATTCACGTATTAAGGCGTTAGTCTCGATTTAGACTTGGATATTGTCTAGAAGAGACCCTGGATCTCTACCATATAGAAGAAAGAATGACGAGAATCCAGTTGTTTCTTGCAATGTCGAATTGTATACATGGGTAATGAACGGTGGTATTTCATCACAAATTTTCTGGTTCATATTTACATACATGCTCAACATGTTGATTAGTGTTCTGTTCAAACGTTCTGTTAATTCGTTTGTTTATGGGTGATAGCTGGTAGTAAAGCAGTGTTTTACTTTGCAAATTCTCATGATTTCCTTCAAGAGGTTGCTTATGAATTGTGAACCCCTATCGCTGATTAGATAATGAGGGGCATCGTGCCTAACAAAAACCTTTCTACGAGAAATTTAGCGACTTCTAGCAGCTTTTGTCTCTGTATATCTTGTATAGTAGTCAGTCCAAACCACTATCCATTTCCCCTAGAATTAGTGGATGGAAGATGGCAACAAAATATTCTCACCCAAGTTCATGGAAACATACATAGGACGTTAATAACTACCCGGGTTGTTCTACAAAATTATATCTTTATATGGCTTTATTTACAATGGCTTTAAGAGTACAATCTACACCCATAGACAAAACCTAAGGAAGTGAAAAGTATTTGATGTCGCCAATCGTCTGTTTTTTTTTTTTTTTTTTTTTTTTTTTTATGGAGACAGAGGCAAATTTGTTCACACTTGGTTATCTCGTTTGTTTTCAATAAAGGTCACTATATATCAAATATATTTCAGAGTTATTATCTGAATCCAGATACACATGCTAAAATATACAAATTCTTCAAGTTTTGTCCATGAGTGTATATCTCTTTAAAAAAAAAGTGGAGAGACGGAAAATGTATTGAAAAAAAACTGCATAAGACTTAATTAAACTTTCATCTCTTATACACGATTAACCGGGCAGCAAGGAGTTTATAAATAATGTAGAGAAAATCTATACAAAAATAGCAATTCCCATGAGCGACCACTTCCTTGAGCGACCACAAATATCCTGAGAGATCAATTCTAACCTCCAATGAACAACCACCTCCAGTAGAGACCTTGAATATCCATGTTGTGTGGCGGTTTCTCTAATGGAAGGTCCAACTGTAATTTCTATTACATCAATCAGTATAATGAGATAATCCATACGTAAAAAACTAAATTCTAGGTTTGAAAAAAAAAAAAACAACAACACAGAAATAGGATATCAATCATTTTAAAATCAATAATCCATTTAGTTATGATTGCCTAAAGTAGAAATTACCAAACGATTAGGTTTTGAATTCAATATTAGGCTTAAATTATCTTTTTCACTTCTCTAACATAGAGAGAAAGGTAGAAAATGTATGTCGTAATGTTGTTGGCCCAACATGGGGAGTTTAATCGCATTTTTTATCTTATTAAAACGGTATCTATTATGGTCAAAATTTATATTATGATGCATTAACGCGCCATCTGTTATGGAAATTCTTGCTCAGTAAGGGCAGTAGAAATTGTCTAATTTTTAAAAGAATCATACGAGTATATAATAGTTTAGAATTTTCATGGTCAAAATTACTTAAAAACACAAGCTATTACATCTTAAAAGATAGAGGTTGTCTGACCAGCGCATTCATAGTCCTTAAAATTAAACGACACCTCGGCTAGTAAATATGTTTTTATATATAATTTTTGAAGAATAAACAAAAGTTAACGGCGGCGAGTTTCTTTAATTACAATTGTTAATTCGGCAAGCTTTCGGACTTTGACGTCCTTTGATTGTAATAAAAGAAACACGTCACTGTTAACTTTTGTTTATTCTTCAAATGAAATCAGGCGATTCCTTCTCTTGTAATTTTTATATAATTATAAAAACATACTTATTAGCCGAAGTATCTTTTAATTTAAATAAATTATTACATGTTTAAAAAAGAATTTAAAAAGAGGTCAAAATGAAAAAGGATCAGAGTGATATAGTTCTTAACATAATAGATCCTTCGACGAGAAGAGTTTTTAGACGTTTCAATAAAAATATTTTAGCTTCGTCTGAAAAAATAAACATTTATGGAAATTTTGTGTCAAAAGGCGATCCATTGAATAAGTTTATATAAAAAATGGGCGTACCTGGATCTGTAAAGGAAAAACAAAACAATTTTTTTCTTTTCAAAAATGAATCAAATTTCTACTGTCCTTACTGAGATGAAAAAATATTGGGAGGGCTTGGCTGGCTCATCAGTGGTGAACCCTCCCAGCGGTTTCGCCAATTTAATCTACCAAACCGCTTTTTTAGAGCTCGAATACTGTTGCTTTTATATGCAACACTGAAGAGTGGAATCTTAGAAATGGTATTTAAGAAAACTATAGACATAAGCTTTTAGGACAGTAGAATTGCATTTTAATATTTGAATCGAGCAATGCTCTTCCGCAAACAATAACATTTTTTTTTTCTCAAAATATTTCGAGAAAAAAAAATGGTTTTTTTTCTTCTTTATAGATCCAGGTATGCCCTTTTTATATATAAATTTATGGAAAGACATTTTAAATAATAAAATAGAACTTCCTAATCGTGCCACTGAATGTCGCTGAAGCCTTCTTCCATCTATTTTTGTGACCCGAGTGTATTAGTTTGCAGAGACGGTTAATAGCTGGCGCATTGATTTTGTGTCTATTTTAACTAAAGAAATCATTCTTATTTTAAAGAATAATGGTATATTTTTCAATATTACAAATGGCCAATTCTTTTTTTTTTCTCCTGCTGACATAACAATGATAATGGAAGGTTATAAAATTTCTAGTTTATATTGTAGCGAAGAAATTACCTATTTGCATATCTTGAAATATCAAAGTATTTATTGATGACGTCAGCACGACTTATTCGACAATTGTCAACAAACAAAAACTATCTATGATGCATTAGCGCGCCATCTATTATGAAAATTCGAAACTATTATTGAACTTGTATGATTCTTTTAAAAATAAAACAATTTCTACTGCACTTACTGCAATAGAAATTGTTTATTTTTAAAGAATCATACCCGTCTATAATATTGTAAAGTAGGAAATCAAGTCTTGAAATATGTAAAGGTATTTATTGATAACGTCACGGCGACCAGTCGACAATTATCAACAAATCAACCAAACTATCTACAGCTAGGAAATCTTAAGCAAGCAAGCAAAGAAATATTTTAAAGATGATTTTACAAATACAGAGTAATATATATTTTTATAATCTGTTGAATATTTTCATTGAATAATATTAAATTAAATAATAAAACATTTCTTCGCCACAATATTTTCGAATTTTTAAAAACTATCTACACAGCTAGAAAATATTAATAAACAAACCAAACTACAAACTTGTTAATAAATTTTACCTTCGATCTTTACCATCTACAACTCCGTTGTATATAAATGAAAGAATGTGGTTTAAAAAAATCAAGTTGAATGGACATTTTTCTCGTGGACAATCTCAATTGTATAAAAGTTATCAAGATAGGTTTTTCAGAGTAGATATGCAATCTAAAATGTGAAAAAAAAAAAACTTCAACACGATCAAACGAGTGAATTGCACTTGTATCGACGCTAAATATTGTTGCTCCAATGATCAAATTACTTTAATCCTTTAACCACAATTATGATCTTTAACGATTTTATAGAACCAAAAAAGAGGAAATTGTATGCCACTTAATGGAAGTAGAAGACCTGGAATGAGAGAGAGACAGAACTAAAATTTCCAATAAGTAAAAAAATCCCAAATATGACTTTCAACTATATACATATAGAACCTCCATGCAAAAAAATATATATACATAAAAATGTTAGCATATCCATATATATTGTTTGGTGTTTATATTGTTTAACTGCGTGAGCCCAATTTAGTGTTCTATGGTATTGAGAGGGAGGGTGACGAAAATCAGGCAGATTGTAACTTAAAGATTCAAAACATAATTAGAGATAAAATGGAAATCGGAGATGATTTAAAAATAACAAAATGTCACCGACTTTCACGCGGATCCAATGCACCAGTTCTTGTTGTGGTGCCTGATTATGCTGATAGAGCAAAAATATTTTAAAATGCCTACAAACTCAGAGATACTAAAATTTCGATAAGTAAAGATTATAGTAAAAATGTTAGAGAGCAACGGCGCATCCTAATTGCAAAAAGGAAAGAATTGGGTGAAAGGGGAATAAAATCGAAGTTGAGAGATAACAAGCTTTTTGTAAATGATAAAGTCTGTAAAGTGATGAATGGCCAAGTTGTTGATAGCACAGGAGTTGCTATATAGCAAAAACCTTGTAGAAACAATTGTGTAAATAGAAGAAATACGACCTCAAAATCACAAATTAATTCTCCGCCCCATAATCAAATAACGGAAAGTTACTACAACATAAATACATGTAAATATGATTCTCAATACGATGACAATGCAAATTTTTCAGAAAATTCGCGAGACATCGCGGAAAAAATAATATGTTGGAATATAAATGGTTTCTATAGGATTCTTTCGATATTTCCACTCCTCGAGCACATAAAGAACTACGAAATTTTGCTCTACTTGAAACATGGTGCCTGAACAGGACTAACATAACACTAAAAGATTATCAAATTATCGAATTACCTGCCACCAAAGAATCTGGAAAGGGAAGAGGGTCAGGGGGTATAATTGTCGGTTTTAGGGAAGGAGGGAAATATAGAGTAGACAGTTCTGAAAAGGATGGCACTTGGTTATCTATTTTCTTATCAACAAACACAAGAGCCCTCCAACATGTTATCTGTTTAATATTTGTATACCTTCCTCCAAACCAAATACAGCTGCATAACTTAGATAAACTGTTTACATACATTCAAAAGCAAATAGCAGATGGAAAAGAAATTATTTTACTTGGAGACTTAAACATCAGAACTGGGAAGTTGGGAGGACTACACAATCCACTTAATTTCCAGCTCCCTCTAACATCGGAAAGAAGGGCCAAAGATCATATAATATCATCTCTGTCTAATAAACTTCTTGATTTCCTGGAAGATAATTCTTTGACAATAGTTAATGGAAGATCTAGAGGTGATAAAGATGGAGATTTTACATACATATCTGAAAGAGGCTCTTCAACTATTGACTATTGCATACTCTCACAGGGTTCACTACAAATTTTACTGGACTTCAAAGTCGATGACCAACTGTACTCTGACCACCACCCTTTGGTTTTAACGATAAAAGGCCAAAACTTCAATGAGAAAAAAACCAAACGGGAAGATTATAATATTACGAGATATAGATGGTCAGCCGATGGACTCGCAATGTTTAAAATGAAACTGGAAGAATTGCGGGAAAAAAACATACCAGCCTCCGATGACCTTGTATACACTTTCAATCAGCGAATTTTGGAAGCAATGTCATCGGCAAAAATAACCTACTCAATTAAGGGCGGCCCCAGGAAATCTAAGCCGTGGTTCGATAAGGACTGCTATGATATGAAAAAACTGGCAAAAGAAAGTCTGAAGAAATATCGTAAAACAAATAGATTGGAAGACAGAGAATGTTATGCTTCTTCCAGAAAGAAATATCTCGCTTTATTGGATCTAAAAAGGAAAGGCTTTGATAATGAAAAACAGGAAATACTCAGAAATGCTAAAGACTCAAAGACCTTCTGGAAAACTATTGCGCTCTACAAAAGCACATCTATAATCCAAGGAGAAATATCTATACAGGACTGGCTGAACTTTTACCTCGAACTAATGACTACAGAGAAAAATTTGAGAATTTGTAATTTACATAATGTGATTTCTCAGAACGATCCTATATTGGACTCAGAGATAACCAATGCAGACATATACAAGGAGATAGCTGGTTTAAGGAGTAACAAGGCATGCGGGCCCGATGGCATCCCCAATGAAGTATTAAAAACACTCCCTGATTCGTACATACTGCTGTTGAAACAACTCTACAATAGTGTTATGACGACTGGAAAATACCCAGCAATTTGGACTAATTCCACTATACACCCAATCTTTAAAAATGGGTATAAGAACAGCCCCTCCAACTACCGAGGTATTGCACTGATTAGCAATGTATCAAAGCTTTTCACATCAATCCTAAGATCACGACTGGAGGAATGGGTTGAAGGAAGAAGGGTTATACCCGAAAACCAAGCGGGATTTAGAAAAGGAAGATCATGTATTGATCACATATTTACACTAACTACTTTAATCCAACTATCATTAAGAAAAAAGAGGGGAAAACTATATGTCTTTTTTGTCGATCTAAGGAAGGCATTTGATACTGTACCTCACTCAATACTTTGGAAAAACTTTACAACCTAGGCATAAGTTACCAATTCATAAGTACGATCAGAAGTTACTACGAACAAGCAACTATAGCTATCAGATGGAAGGGATCATTTACGGAAAGTATTAAGATAAACTCGGGAGTCCTCCAGGGAGAACCACTTTCCCCACTGCTATTTATATTATTTATCACGGACTTAATCGAAATTTATAATAACTCAGACCTGCCGAGTGTAAATTTGCCAGAATTTGGAGATATCCATTTATTGCTGTACGCCGACGACATAGCAATTATAGGTGAGTCCAGGATGAACCTCCAAAAGAAGATCAAAATACTGAAAGAATATCTCGATGAGAACTTAATGACACTAAATGAGTCCAAGTCAAAGATTATGGTGTTCCGTAATGGAGGTAAACCCTCAAATAAGGATAGATGGTTCTGGAATGATAAACCCATAACAATAACTTCAAGATATACATACTTGGGATTCCCTCTGACACCAACAATAACAACTACTCACCCGGCAAATTACTTTAAAGGAAAAGCACTTACAGCAATTAACGCCACACACCCAATATTAATAAAATCAAAAGCAAAGTCAATAAATTTATCAATCAAACTCTTTGATACAATAGTGAGAGCTGTCCTGATGTATGCCGCTCCATTGTGGGCAACAGAGCATAAAGACTTACTGGACAATATACAAGACATATTTATCCGTAGGTTCCTGAATCTGCCCAGATACACTCCAGGTTACCTAATCAGATTAGAAACCGGTCGTATCTCATTGAGTGTAACAGCCTTAAAATTAACCCTGAAGTATTGGCTGCGGGTGTTGAATATGAGCAGTAACAGATTGCCATGTATATGTTTTAATAGAACACGGGAACTGTCTAATGCTTCGGGCACACCCATCGGTTTCATTAAAAAGCTCACCAATCTGCTTAACAATAATGGATCCCCTGCACTTGTTTCCTGTGATGACCCTGAAACGCTGAGGAGCGCGATTACAGGGCTCTTAAAAACAGCGGTAGACCAATCTATACAAAACGACATTACAAGAATGGATAAATCTAAGCTATACTCTCACTACAAAGACATTCATATATCTTTCATGACGGAGGGATACCTTTTAGGAGATTTTCCTTTCCCGGTTGTAAGACTACTCGCACAAGTTAGAATACTTTCAAGTTTTTTTAGAGAAAACCACACCAAGATGCTCTGCGGTGAGGACCCGACTTGTACCTTCTGTAATTCAAAACTAAAAAATGAAATCACTCACTATATTTTTGATTGCCCTGCTCTGAAAGAAGAAAGAAGAACCCTTATGCTCAAAACTGGGCAACTCTGTGCTTCACTTCCATCAATAATTGACAATATGACCCAGAATAAGTATATTGCTACGGCGTTTTATGGTTTCCACAAGTCCATATCTCAGAAGAAGGCCAAGTTACACTCACTCCTCACTTTCTTACTGCTACTCTTTTTGTGTTGTTTTTCTTGCTTCCCTCTTTCTCTTTCTTGTTTTTTTTTTCTCTTTTTTTTTCTTTTTCTTCTGTCTATATCGTTGTTTCCTTTGTCTCACTGCTTTGTTCTTATGCATACCTCTGGTGAATCCTGTATAGGGTCAGTGACCCTAAATAAAGGCTTTTTGTTGTTGTTGTTGTTATTAGCATAAATGGTTCTTACATTCTAGATGATAATATTGATAGAAATTTTGGAATCAATCTAGGATCCTGTTATCTATCCCTAATACTACGTTAACAGCTAACATAATTTGATGTTTAATTAAAAAGGCATATATTGGATCAAAATATCATTTATTTTACCAATATTTCAGTTGGCTGAACGCCAACCTTTATCAAGGTGTTATAACACCTTGATAAAGGTTGGCGTTCAGCCAACTGAAATATTGGTAAAATAAATGATATTTTGATCCAATATATGCCTTTTTAATTAAATATTTATTTATGGATTGCTCTATTTTCAAAATAATTTGATGTTTTCGGGAATTTTCACGATTTCTCTTTCACAGAATAACTTCAAGACATTTGAACTAATATGGATCAAATAATATGTATCAATGGCTTGCACGTAGATTCTACAAATGTGTCAAAATATGTGTAGAAATATGCAGTACTTACTTTATGATCTTGCAGATGAGATAAAAGATATCGACTTATTTGTGACTATTTTGGTGAAATTTTGGCGATATGCAAATGAAAAAGTGCCACATATGATGTTGGAATTATCTGACGAGGAAAAAGACGTTGTGTGTGTGTGAATATAGGTCGGGTGATGTGCAAAACTTCCAGTTATCACTAGCAGAAGTCTCTTTCTCAATCCTTTATTGTCAGGCGACGACAGTTGACACACATCAACTAATTGTTGTTATGTCATAAGGATCTTCTGCAACCATCATAATCCTTGTTTTGTTTCCTTCTGCTTACATTTTTGTTACCGCGAAGTCTTATTTTAAATTCTACTAGTTAAAAAATATTCGACTGAACTTGCACTTTTTAAAAATATTGTAGCGAAATATTCATTATTTTATGAACAGAATATTAATTTGTATATTAATAATAAGGCATAATTTGGATTATAGATTATAAACACAAGGTAATAAGACCATATCCAAATAAATAGTGTGTGACATTTTGGTAACAACGCTGTTACCGTAACGTCACACACTATTTCTTTATTTGGATTTGGTCTTATTACCTTGTGTTTAATTTGTATATTTATATTTGGATACTCACGGTATACTTCCCTCATTTATGTATGTATATTTATTATATACAGATTTCTATACAAATTATATATAAACATATTTAAGCTGTTGGCACTCGTTATCGTGGTGCAAGTTGTACCTCAACGCCCAAAAATTGGTCTCGTAGAGGCTTCCTGAAAAATCAAGAAATGGGTATTTAGGACAAATTTGCGTAAATACTCTTATTTTGTTTTTAATATCACCACCTGACCTTTTCTATTTTTTTTTGGTTACTTTTTCACATAAAAAAATTAATATACTGTAATTTAAGACATGTAAATCTTTGTGTATACTCTATGTAAGGTATATTAGAAATACAGTCGAACTTGGATAATTCGAACCCCAAGGGACCATAAAAAAATTCGAATTATCCAAAAATTCGAATTAAAGATGTTTTTAATAAAAAGGCTTAAAACAATAAAAATCTCACAATTTCGATCAATTCCATTATTAAGAATAACATTAGTTGCTGTAAATTTACATTTTTACCGTATATTTAGATTATGTGCAATAATTTTATGTATATACTATATACATATTTAAAAATATTTATTTTTTATATATATCATTATTTATATAGGAAATTCTAGGGACCAAGATAAATATTCGAATTAAAGAGGTTTTCGAATTAAAGAAGTTCGAATTATCCAAGTTCTACTGTATAAAGTACAATGTTTACTTAAATAAATAAACAATACACATTAAATTGACGGAAGATTCACCACTAATGAGCCATGGTTTTGAAATTATTTTTTTCATTTTTAGCTCAGAAATTCGCCCTTAATTTTAAAAAAGAAATTACGTTGAATAATTCTAATCTCAACACAATTTGTTTCTAGAAATACCAGTAAAATCAGTGTTCTTCTAATCATCTTTAAGGAATATTTTATTTGCTAACCTATAAATAATATAACTTATCAACATTGCGCATTTAAAAAAAAAATTCTTCAACAAGAAATGTTTATTCGCAGGTTAAAAATTAAAAATGTAATTTGAAAAAAAAAAAAGGAAACTTTACTATAACAATGATAAATATTTAGAATAACCAAGGTCACCCTGGAGTCAAACAAAATATCTAAACAAAATGGTTATATGCAAATATTCAATTTAATGCAAATATTATGTTCATTCAAATGTTCACACATGTAAGTACTAAAACCTACATGTTTGGCACATATAAAAATACAAACATGACGATAAAACTTTATTTTTATAGATGTAATTTCAATACGCGTTTTTTTATTACGAAGTAATAAAACAGACGATATAAATGAGATTCGAAATGAACGCTATTAAATCGAAGGAACATTATAAACACGTTTGATGAAAGTATATTTCATCACCCAATAAAATCAACAACACGGCAAAAATAAACACGTTATCAAATCGTACGATTTCTCGTCTGTCAAGCGTCATCGTCTGATTTACTTGTGATGTCAAATTACCTCATAACTCGTTTTATCTAAAGATATAATCTTTTTTTAAAAATGTCTAAATTTAAGATTTGAGTTGCTAGGATCTCGTTCCCTATTATCTTGATAAATTTTTCTTAGCTGCTCTTAAAACATATTTTTAGAATTTCGTCGCCTTTTTGTTTTCATATAAAATATTTATTGAAATATTTACAATAAATCTAAAAATAAAAATTATATTCTTGTAAATTTTTCATTTTATAATCTTCCAAAATTTATATAAATAGTATATTAATTAACAACATATAATAATTTATTAATCACTACTTTTAAAATAAGCTGAGAATATAGATGTATTTAAAATGTATAAAAATGCATAGATATTTATCATCTAAAGATTTAATTTTTTATGAATTGCTCTATTTTCAAATATATTTTTGTGCGTGCGAATATTTATTATTTGTTTTATATCAATATTTTCCGCTTGATTAAAAAGACAGAAAGTCCATATAGTATTACATTTTACTTTTAATAAAGTTTTGTCCATGAGTGTGAATATTAAAACCATAAGAAAATACAAGACCGGGAATTTCTTGTTTCCTGGAAAGGTCTTAAAAAGAGAACGCATTACAGATATGTTACCCCCCCCCTCTCTCTCTTTCTTAAAAAAAAATAAAAAATAAATTTTGGGACTTCGATGTGAATCCACGTATAAGACTAAATACCTCTCTTGAAAAAAGTTTGGATTTGTATAATCACAGTATATTTGTCTAAGACCTGAAAATGACATGTTACAACTTCCGAGGAACTTTTCCATTTCACTGGACGTCAATTTGAATAGCATTCCGAGAAATTCAATATGCTGCTAAATTCCTGAATTAAAGGAAAATTTCCATTTTTAACCGGGAAATCAAAGATGTTTATCAAATTCTCTATATGCTTAATGGTAATTGTTGTCTTTTATGTGAAGAGAAAGGAATTATTTACAAATTGTTTCTAAGCCCAAAAAATTTCATTTATTTATTTAATATCCAAATCTATAAGTAACCTTTTTCTTTAAGCTACATTGCTTACATATATAATGATAAATCGAATATACTGCGTATCAGTGATATTATTAATTTGTTTATTAATATTTTATTATTTAAGAACATATATAGGTTTTTAACTTTTAATTAGATGTGTCTAAATTAAAATTGAAAATGTCTAAATAAAAATGAAAGTGTCTAAATTAAAATGTCTAAATATAAATTAAACTTGTCTAATTAAAAGTTAAAAAACCTATATATAACAAATAACTTTATACCACTATAAACAATAATGCTTCTACATCGTTTAAATATTTTTTTGTTTTGTTTATTTTAACCAACATTTTCGGAGACTTTACTAAAGGTAATTATGATTTGTTGTTGTTCCAAGTTTAAATGTGCGCCGAAGAGAGGAAACAAATCGATAGATTAAATATACAAAAAGGTCCCCTAATTGAAAATTGGGTGGCAGAGAGTTGCCGAAAAGTTTGTTAAATAAAGTATGTTAGGTTGATGTGGAAATATTAATTTTACAAATTCTTTTCTACCAACCAAAATTATTGTCTACAACTCTTTTTTTGGTACAAAATGTTACACAAGCTTAGAATATTCATTAAAGTTATATTTTAAAAGTTTTCGCGATTTTTATAAAAATCATTTAAAACTAAATTCATAAAATGAGAATGGAAAGATATGCATACTTTTTTAAATAACATATCGTGTCCGTATTTAGTGTGTGTTGGTGTGAGTATTAAAACAAGAAGTTAGAAAGAACAACCGCGAGATTTATGGAAGTAACGCCATCTATCAACCATTGATAGAATTAATATGTATTTATTTATAAAAATTGTTTCCCCCAAATTTTAAAATATAGATCTATCGCCAGCTCTTTACTCAGTTTCGATTTTTTTTTAATTCTTGACTGTAGAGCATCGGTTTAGATGATTTCGTTATATTTGGATTGCTTATTTTTCACCGCAAGTGTTTAACCTATTTATGCCAACTTCCTTTTAATAAATTTAAAATTGATTTAGATGCCTTATAACCGAATTTTCTAAGAATGACCTATTTTTTATAATTGCATAATTATTATAATATTTTATTCATTGTTGTATCGAGAAGAAAACACTGAAGGGAGATAGTCTTTAAAATAGTTACAAATGTTATTCATAGATGGCAGCAGCTATCGTAAGTAGGCATAATTCTTTCTTTTTATATTATTGCCAATTTTTCGCATAAATTGAATACATATATATTTTTGATTTTTAAAATATATAATAGTAGATCTTTTATTTTTCTATTGTTTTTCATAATAGTAGATATTTATTTTTTTTTTCTATTTTTCCACTAGAGAATATATAGATTTTCGATTTTTTTTTTTTTTTACTTTGATAAAAATAAGTTCTCTTTCAAAGAGAGATACATAAGACGTGTGGAATTGATAATAAATAAATAAATAAAAAAAGCTACTTATATAGGAACTACAAATAAAAAATATTTAAATAAATAAAATTTGATGATAAGTCCACTTATGGTATTAATGCTCTTTTAAGGAATTTTTATTTGTCATCAAAAATTCCATGAATACAATATAAGTGCATTTATTGCCGTATTTATCGGCTTTCCTGGTCTTCCTTCCTTCCATATATCCATACAGAAATCCTCAACAAGTGTCGGACAAGATGGCCAAACATCGTCTCCAGCCAGCCCTATTTCTCCTCGATTATTTAGTGTTTGATGTTTTTTTTTTTTTTTTAAATTTAGTTTCATATATAAATATTTATCCTATATATACCTTTTGAAAACTAATTCGGCAAAGTCCCCACACTACCCATCTACCTCGGCTTTTTACCATTTGTTTGTAAAAAAAAAAAAACCATTTGTTTCCACTTTGCCGTAGTGGGGGGGCCCGAGTCCGACTTTCAAGTCGTTCCGCCAAGAGATCAACACCACAGAGGTCCGTACGTCTCTTGACCTCACGGACAATACAGCAGCTACATTATGCACTCATTCTCATAAGCATAAATAAATAACCATTTGTTTATACTGTAGTGGCGATTCGACACATTATTACTTCTTATACAGAACTAAGGCCATATCGGGCACACACAAACAAAATTGACCTTTCGCCTAAAACGAACTCTATGAATAATTAATATAATAATAAGAGAAAAAAGAATTAAAAAGAGAGATCCAACTCAGTAGTTTGAGACGCTGTTCAGAGAAAATAGCTGACAAGGATGTATGCTCATGAGACACTACCTGGGAAGCAATACAGATAAGTAGTGTGTGGCGATATTCCTATACATGGAGTAAGAAAAGATTCTTGAAACTGCACGTATAGGTGAGGCTTGGATAGCAGGCGGTAACTGGGCTCTGGACACAACTATTGCTGGGCGCTCTTCATAACAACATATTGATACGTAATATAATACTTTAAGAGAGATTGTATTGTTTATCTCAAGAACACACATGGCCATGTAGCTCGTGGCGGGTTGGAGAGTTGGTGACTACTTATACCGCATCACATGTCTTATATGCACATACAGATCAATTTTCTACGTAAGAGGTATCAGAGCCCTGCTTGATTACTTCAACTAACCTATAATTATTAACATTTTCAACGGAGAAATCTGAGGATGCCTGAAACACGAAATCCTCAATTTGTTTGAGAGAGAGAGAGAGAGAGAGAGAGAGAGAGAGAGAGGTCTCCATTCAACACACATTTTTTTTATCAATTAGAGATTACTGTTAAGAATCCTTTAAGAAAGCGGATAAAGTTGGAGATAGGGACTAGAAGCGGCACGACACCTATATAAGGAGAATGAACTCTATAAAACTGTAAATAAGATTCTATTTATGTTGTCATCATTTTTCAGCTGTTATATTTTAAACTAAATTTAGAGTGATACATAAATTTATAACGTTTTTTTAAATAGTTAAACAAACTTTAAAAACACTAGAGACTATTGGATTCCAAATTCGGGTGATATTCTAAAAATAGTTTCCAATTGGATTCATAGATGGCGTTAGTTACATTACCAATTTTATACGCACAGTCCGTTTTAAGAAATTTATTTTATAAATTTATATAATTGAAATTGATTATAAATAGAAATATATACGTTTTATCAATGTTCTCTACATTAATTTTATTGATATTAAAAATTAATTTGAATAGCCGCACGCATATTTAAAACTTAAAATAACACGAAGAAAGCAACATGGTCGTAAAAAATGTGTTGTGTGGATGGTATTAAAAAGTTCATTTTAGTTTGCATAAAATCACAAACAATTTCCAAAGAAAAGTATTTTCGACAGAAGCAAGCCTTTGACTTTACCGAGCAAACTGTCTAGGGTTGTTATGATACAGAATGTGACAATTTGTTAGATTGTTGATTTAAACACACACAAAGATCACAACAACCTAAATATATAAACTATATGTAATGTCTCGATGCTATAATGCCGTGATTTGATGATTTATTAAAATACTAACTGGACTATTCTACACAAAATTCTCTCTCTCCACAGTTCATTGTCAGAAGATCGTTGCAGATTCATCGAATGCTTAAAGTACCAAACCCAACATTTTTATGAAATAGAGAGAGAATTAGATGTTATAAAATAATAGAACCAAGACTGTGTAAAAAAATTCGATAATACGGTAGTGTTGTTATTTTGCTCTCGAATGTGACTGCCCTCCATAATAAAAAACAACGTAAAAATCAATTTACATAAAATAATCGAGCATTTAATGGCTGAACGATGCATAGATTTCGAAAATATCATTGAGATTCTAAATTTTGATTTGGAATTCAGTAAACAGAGCAGGCATGAATAGAACTGGCTGAACCATTTTTTAGACCTTCAACAACTACTCAATGAAGACTCCATGGGATAACACTGTAATGTTCAAATAGAAGAACTATTGAGTCATAATCTTATGAGGCTACCTACCTTAGACATATCATGAGATTTCCTAAGGATTCAAACCGTTATACAGAACAATAGTTACAAAAAATTAAAAGACGCCGCAATCTGTTTCAAATCACATAAAAATAGGTACCGCTCAGCAAGAGCAACCTAGTCCATGATAATTGAAACAATGAATAATATGTGAAGGTTATTCACATATTAAACAATTTTTAACGCGGGATTCAATCCCGGTTCATGACTGTCGGGAATCGAGCGTGTTACACTCTCATCAACCGACTTGTTATTTAGACGCCGCAACTACTTTTATTTATAAGAACAATATTTATATGATTTAGCTAAACGATATGATACGACAAGAACATTCGGAATATAAGGAAAGATTCCTAGCTCCAGTTCATTTTTTTTTCAGGACGCTGGGAAAGAGTTCACTGGAAGAAAGCATAGCCTAATTCTTGAACTTATCTTGATTCCTAGAGATTAATGCACAGGAACTTTGTGATATGCTACTATTGTGTGTGTGTCCTTGTTACATAGTTACATATAGGCTGGAGAACCTATGTAAATACAAAGTCAAGCCCCTTACCATTTTAGATAGATAATATAGTGCACTTTTCAGTATACACTCTCAACCAAATTCCTACTATGACTTTCATAACATTTTTATTAGATATCTTCAGATGAATAAAGAACCTTAATGAACTGTTCCTAATTAAATTTTGCATTTTCCCCAATAATTTCAATGTATGTTGAAAGAAGATAGTCTACCATTTTCTCATGCTTGGTGCCGAAGATACACAAGACTTTATATTAGAAATTAAATAATGCTATACGCGATTTTTTTTTGTAATTTTCGACATGCGTAAATTTATACGATGATTAGACGGAAAATTTAAGGGTATATTGGGAGGAACTGGCTCTTCAGTGGTGAACCCTTCCACCAATTCTTCCAGTTTAATCTACCAGACCACACACACTTCCCAAGATTGTATCTAATACTCCTGCTTATATAGTCAGTATTGGACCTATAGTGAGTATTAGTAGGGTATGAATTTTGTTATTTAAGGCGATTTTAGACATAGTTTGAGTTTCAAGCACAACTCTTCAGTTTAAAGACAAACCAAAAAAACACAGAAATGCTTGTTTGGGGAACATATTCTATAGTAGTGTCCACCTACATACAAATTCTCGTATTTCTTTCTGATGCCTTTCTAAAATAATCTTTTGATAATCTTTTAGAATATATATAAATATTCAAAGTTTTTTTCTCTCTTCTGGTGTGTGTGTGTATTGCCTGCGTCATAAAACAGGTTGTTAGATCCCCACGTTAAGAGAGCAGATTCAAGAGAAGTACTCCCAAAAGATATTTTCAGATCACCTCATCTGCAGTCACTTCACCGGTCTTATACAGCTTCACCGCAGGAAGGAAGCTTACATAGAAGCTCCGATACTCCAGGCAGCGCGGAACCCAACAACAGCTTCCTGGTCCGACGCATGTCCACAGATTTCACCGTGCAAACGTCGAGGTTAGCATATTAGTGAAAAGGCGAGTGTGAAATCAGCCGCGTTCTAGTCTTCGCTTTACTCATCCAAATGGACCACGGCATTCGGCGAATTCATTCATCTCTCCCGAACGGTGACTGCGGCCTTGCAGAATTTAATTTATATAAACCAAATAGAAGACCTTGATCAAACATCATTGTATTCATCCAGTTATATATTTGTTGATTATCGGATTGAGACAAGGATAAGTCACCCGAGAGTTATTTTCTCTCTTTCTCCAAGCAAAAGCAACCAAATATTATATGCATGATTTCATCTTGTATTCTGATATTACATAAATCACAAGTTAAAGGACAGTCAGTCTTCCAGCGCTTTTAACGATTTTATGGAAATAACACACATTGGAAACTCAGTTGCGCAAAAAGTCTTTTAATCACCAGAGGAATATTTATGAGTAGATATAGTTCTGCTGTTATTGAATTTTTCAAAGTATTTAAAATGACTATAATGAGAGGCATTTAAGATTTGCGCTTCGTTTTTTTGAATGCTTTGTTCAGTTGCGATTCAAATAATACCGGGTATTTCTGTCTGTATAACAGTATAGCCCGTGCACCCCTTCAAGAATGAGAAGCCCTTTGAGTCTAAAATAGTTGACAGGTTTTCAACAAATTTTCAACCTGCTCTTTGATGATTGTGCAATGTCCAGAGGTGTGCCAAACATACGCGAGATAACCTGCTCTCTTTCATTTTCATGATCCTCACCCAAAATCTCAAAATCTGTTTAATGATGACAATTTCCAGTGAAAACTCCGTGCAAACTCCATTCTCAGCATATAGCCCGGAGTGTATTATGGTAAATTCAGGTAGCGTCTTAGAAAGACATTCTGTGAACTTGGTCAACTAATTTTATTTGGCCAAGTGTCCAAAAGGGCGCGGCGTATAGTATGTGAATAATGTGTTTGATCTACAGTCCCTCAATTTCAGAGTTTACGGAGAACACGACCCAATTCCAAAAATACAGAGAGAAGTATTCAACAATTTACATATTCAAGACTGGATAGTCTTTTAGGCAGCATCAAAACATTCCCAAAATGCACAAAGCGCAAAAATAATTTTACAAAGCCCCAATACCTTCTTGATTATATCCAAGCTATCATTAAAGATATTTGGGGAAATCCAGATAAAATCGCCATGCTGCTGAAAGATCACCAACTAATGGAGTTGCCCTGATGTCAGAACTACTGTTGGAATAAGAAACAGAAAGAAAAACCACTTTTATTAGTCACCCAGTTGTCCTTATTCACAAGTTTTATTCGCTATATAAAAATCTCCAATCATCGGAATGTGTTTCAATGTGGGAGAATACCTTAGCAACAGAAGCTCCTGTCACAAGCAAGAATGGAAGGTAATAGAGCCATCACCTCCATTGTTGTCATTCTCTTTTAATTAGCACACACACACACCCACAATAGCAGCCAATCAGAGCCACCGATCAATCTTCACAAGAAACAATGCCCATCCAATCAAGAGCCAGAGATATTTTGGAAGAGATGACACACGTCAAATAGTCGTTACCTCCGGAAACTGATGAATTAGATACGACCACGCGGTTGGATGAGGGGAAAAGAAAACGATAGAAGAAATTATAAAGCGAAGACACGCAAACGGCCGTTTTAAAAAATTGTGTGTTGCCAACTTTCTCAAATATCTTTGTTTAGTATATATATATATAGAACCGTTCTTTTATTAATGTAGACATATACAGCGCTCATCGGTAAATACCCATACTGTATATCACAAAGATCTATCATTATATATACTTCTAATGCATTAAAACAACTTGTTTAAAACTTAATACATATTTTGATATACAGAAAGAAGTTGTATTCAGAAAAATATATGCTAAGATAAAGGTGCAAAATAGATCGCAGATCAACAACATAATTTTCTTGCCTCCAGTTAAAACTTACTCTGGAAAACATAAAACCAAATATATATAAACACATACTAATTAAACACACAACTATAGTGGATTTAATCATCTAGCAATATGTCAAAACTTGAAATACCCTGACGACTCACGTATCTGAAAGCTGTGCGAATCTTGTATCAATATGTTGAATATTTAGACATCAAATCCATTTCCAAGCATACCTGTATAATGTGACTAAATTTGAAGAGGTACTACCGTAAATAATCATTGGAAAATACTGGCTCATCAGTGGTAAATCCTCCTTAGAGGTCTCACACAAGTTCAATCAACCAAACCGATACAATTCTTGGATTGTTTATTCATCCTTTATGTTCTACATTTTGTTATACAATCAGGGAAATATTTTGTGCTGAAAACTATGAAGATATTATAAAATAAATGAATCCCATCGGTAAATATCCATACTGTATCACAGAGAGAGCTCTCTAATACTTCTAATACATTTAAAAAAACTTGTTAAAAACTTTATAGATATTTTGATAGATTCAGAAAAATTATACTAAGATAACTATGGAGATATGTTTTCTGGTAAACTGGCTAAAGCGATGATGAAACAAATACTCCTAATATTTGACATATCACCCGTTTCCAATGGTTGAAGAAGTCCGTCTTTCGTAAAAGTAAACTAAAAGAACAGGCGATAATGAGAATGTTGATAGATTTGACTACACTCTCTATTTTATCTAGAGTTCCATTGGATGCAGCTATCTATTCATACCTCATCATCTTTCTACAATGTTTATGTGCGTAGATCAGCGATTCAATCATGTCATTAGAATAACTGGAAGGTGAGAACGAATTCTCATTTTGAGAAAATGTTTTTTTATTTTATTTGAGTAAGAAAAAATAAAATTATAAATACCTATCCTAACTATAAGCACTTATATTGTTCATTTTTTACTGAAAGCTATTTACTTAGAGACCTTCCATTTCCAGTAAAACGCTATATTGAACAACAGAGAATACTCATTCGTTTTTTTTTTCTTCGGGAAAACCATACCAAAATTTTCAGTAAGGAAGATACAATATGCCATCTTTGCAAAGAAAAAAAAAAGGAATTGAAATATCTAATTACATCTTTGAGTGTCAGTATATTAGCGAAGAAAGAGAGACGTTCTTCTCAAAGAGGTAAAACGACAACCAACTTACCTCAGTACAAAGTATTTCAACTAGCGCCATATCATGTCGAATGGTTGCTCTGTCTCTATATAACTTTTACAAAGCAGTAAGTATGGAAAATAACTTCGATTTATTGTTTTCTCCTCCACTACATGATGGTGATTGATCATCGTGAGGATATCGTTGCAAGTCATCAACGAGGGAGAAGAATAAGACTGTAAAGGCTTTGTGTGTATGTGAGTAATCAAAAATTTGATCCCCTCATGTTGCAGCTCCACGCCAAAGTTGAACATCTTCCTCTATGAACCATCTGCGCTCTCCTTCAAGTTTTTTTTGAGCGTCGCTATTCAAGTTTCTTGTATACCAAAGGATTCACAAAGTTCATTGTTCTTTATTCCTGCGTTGTAAAAAAAATCCAGTTTTGTTAGACAAAATGGCTGTCATTTAGCATAAAGGATATGATTAATTAGCTCAACACCTTAAGTTGACGTTTGCTGTTCACGCAAGCAACAGCACGAAATCTACATTCTTTCTTTTTTCCTCTCTCAATAAAAAAAAAAAAAAAAAGAAAAGTGCGTTTATTATAATTTGGAACTCACATACGACCATAGGTAACACATGGTATTTTGTAAGGTCAATATTGAATTCTCCTTTATTTTAACAAACGTAGAAAGGTGGTGGTTTTATTTAGGAAGAAGGTGTTGTTTTTCTTCTCTTTATCCTTTATATTCAATCTTTCAAAAATATATATATCTTTTTTAACAGAAAGAAAAAGAGATGTGTGAAAGCTAATACTCATTTTTCTTAAACCTTTAAAAATATTTCGAGTGTTATGTGTGATCATAAAATAATATATTTAAAGAATGAATCTATCAAACGAAGGGACAAGATTATCACAGAAAAAAGAAACTGTGGTAATAGAACAAAGACATTCCTAAAAGAGCAAAATAAAAAATAAATATGCTGATCATAGAAGAATGAGATTCAAAGAACAAGTTCGGCATCGCCAGATCTGTATCTCTCGAAAGAATAACGTGGTTAGAGAACAAAGAAGAGGTGTGAAAGATAGTACAACAAGGGCGATAACATCTTTGCATAGCATTCCCACGTGACATCACAACTAGGACAAGAAAGGCCATCCAAGAGCGATGTCTATAATTTTAAACTTTGTCCCCAACAATCAATACGAGAAGGGGTGAGAGGGTTAGGTTAAACTAATGGTGCAGAAAATCGATCTTAATTTGCATATCTTTTGTCTTTTTGCGATAAGCGCTCCCCAAACAAATTGGTAAGCGCCAAAGAGTGACGGGCGCTCAGGAATTAGGCGCTACTCAGTGATAAGGGACTTTTTGTCCACTTTTTTTTTCACATATACATATATCTCTCTTTCTCTCTTTCTGTGCAAACGCTTGCAGATGGGAGTCCCCCTTTTGCATATGGATGAGGGGGAGTTGGAAGGGGGGAACTGCATCCCCCCAATTATGAGGGGTGAGTTGAGGGAAGGGATTAAAAAGAAGGGGAGAAAAAATCCAGTGTTACTGCTCTATTAAATTACAATTTGAATTCCGCCAAACATTCCCCCGTTGTCCGCGCAGTTAAGAATTGAAGCCCCTATCATCATGCCATTGAATGCTTTTTTTTTTTTTACTATTGAGAAACTCTCTTTTTATTATTGTCTGATGAGAGCCCCCCTTTCACCGCGGTGTGCCGACGTGCTTCTTTTATCATCTCTTCACTTTTTAAAAATGGTATTGTTGGATATTCACAATTTTGAAGTAGTAGCCTGCGTATTTATAAACACTTTTTTTATGAGGATTTTTTTTCCTACTTGTAAGGTTCTTCTTGAAGTAGGATTTATAAGCGAGATCACAGTTATTAATGATCTTGTAGCAAATTTAAGGATAACTAGGTTTGAATGTTTTTTTGAAATGGGAATTGTTTTACAGTTTTTTTATTTTAAAAGTATTAATAGTTATTTTTTTTGCACATAGCATTCTTAAAATTGAAAAAAGAATATACACCAATACCTTGCTTTGCGTTTTTTTCGAAGTTGCGTCGCTGCTTAATTTTTTACTGATTTTCACTGTGCGTCGTTAGATTTTCGAAGTTGCGTTGTTTTGGATTCGAGTCTTTAATTTTTTTTTTTTGAATTTTTTCCCCTAAAATATGGCAATACCTTTGTTTTTGATTGCGCCTTCACATATTTTCACTTTGCGTCGTGTTTTTTTTGGAACGTAACCCCGACGCAAAGCGAGGTATTGGTGTATAGTGAAAACTCTTTATAATGAAATAGAAGAAATTGAGGGTTTATTATTATTCTTTTTTACGTTTTAGTTTCGCTATAGAGAATTCTAAACTATATTGGCTGTAAATAGTGTGATTCAACTTTCTTTTAAAGCTATTTATTCTAGAACGATATTTGAAAATTATCCCGCGCATTGTGTTTCTTTTGAACACTTTTATTTTCCCCTTCATCATTACTCTTCACAATTCATCTTTTCATGCATCATCTCTAAGGTTAGAAATAATCGTTATTTCTCCTTAAAATAAATTTCGATTTTTCGTTCAAAAGAAACACATGCGGGATAATTTTCAAATGTCGTTCTACAATCATAAGCCACATTATATTATATTACTATTTATTCTATTTATGTAAATAGGTTTTCATTTTTCAATATAGCAAAATTTATCTCTAATGATATTGAATGAACCGAGCGATTTTTACATTAAAGAAGTTTTCGTTCGAAAGAGCTTAGATATAAGCAATTTTCCATCGTGTATATAGAAGAATAGGCATCTTTACTAAAATCAATATGCAACAAAAGGCTATCTCTCTTTTTAAAAATGCATTAAATGGTTTTCTTATTATTTTCTTGAACCAACACTTCATCCTACGTATTGCTTTCAAAAATATCAGCAAACAAATCTAAGGCAATAGCTTACTATACATTTTTTATATCATCATTATGTAAGGACCAGTCAACAAGTGAATGACTTTGAGACGAAGAGTAAAGAGCCAGTTCAATTTCTATGTAAATAACACAAAATGATTATTACCTTACCCAATTGGGAGAATCTGTATGGGGCAAGTTCCTAATAAAGGCTTGTGTGTGTGTGTGTTATTTTCTTGGGGAAGCGCGCAACCTGTCCTATCAATGAATACACCACAACTCATATTATTGAAGACTTGCAATGATCTGGATAGAAGGGGTCATGTAAGCTACCGGAAGGTCACTAGATGATCTGCGTGAGATATTCACTAACAGCTTGATAATATTTGTTCATATAGTCACCAAAAGTCAATCTCGACTTGATGGACAATAACAGAAACATCATTATTGAAAGTGACCTCACAAAAAAGTTTAATTTTGACCATATTTTTGTGCGGTCGCCTTGGAGAAGTTTAACTGTATTTATATACCTTATTTTTTTTTGCTCATATATATTAGTAAAATAATTGATTTTAAACGCTGCTACTACATAGAAGCAACAAATTAAATATTAAAGTGCCATCTATAGAGTAAATTTTATATATTTTAGACACTAATGTTTCTTTTTCTCCTAAATAAACACAAAAACATTTCTCTACATATCTTACATCGTTGTTAAAGAAACTAGATGAGGGGCTGGCATTAAAGATGAACCAACCCTCTCATCAGTTTGTCCAAATTAATTTCCACTTCGCTCTACTTTTGTATTGAACTATTTTTTTCTTATATCCATCTTCCTAGAAAGGCATATTAGGGATATTTTGGGAATCTTTGTACCTAAGCTTCAAGTAATGTAGAGAGGTATATAATCAAGAGAAAAAATACTTCAAGCAACCCTCTCCTGAAAAAAAAAACATGTCATATGAAGCTCTTATACGAGCGTTAAATTAAAATGGTATCGAATAAAGTTTTCACATATTTGGCATCAATGGTTATTTTCCATCTATTTTATCTTCTAGCATCGCTGTAAGATCTGCAGAAATAGATTTAGATAATTCATATTTGGTGGGGGGTCGGTGGAAGGCTGGTTAAACCGTTTGGTTTTCGACCACTACGACCCGGGTTCGATTCCCGCATTGGACACTTTTTTCTGTTAAAAAAAAAAAAATGCTCCAATGGCCCCTGATTCTTGCAAAAGTCCAACCCCACCAGCGAGTGCAAGTAACCAAAACGGGGCTCTGGCACATTTGTAAGTGCAAAGTCGAACTGCTTTTCACATGTGTAGACATGTGGTGCGCTTACAGTAAAAAAGCAGTTGCTAACTACCCACCATGATTATCATGGCCTGTACCACGTGTACTAGGGATAAGCAAAAAAAAAAATATTTGGAAAGAAGCATTGGTGTCACAGACAAAAATATATTTAGCAAAATTTTTGATTGTGCATATGTTGATTAAGAATAAATTGGTATCACAAGAGCAATAACTCCCAGCAAAGTTTTGAAAAGATGGCTGTTGCCAACTGTCGGGATATGTTATAATACAAGACTTTTGAAATAAATTTATTTAATGTACAAAAAAAAAACCCTGATTTTCTTTAACTATTGTTGTTTTTATTAGTTAACCTATCGAATCGTTGTGCTTACAAAACTGAGGATACAAGCCAAGTTACCTATGCACTTATTTGCATACATAGTTATTCAACTAAGCATTATATCAACGGAAAGTTTAATGAGGCATTAAATTATTTATAGTACATTCTAAAATAGAGGAACCCAGTGGTAAGAGACTGGACATGTTTATAAAAGAAATGTTGTACTAGATTAATATTGAAGATTTTTTTGTTGGAGAAATTCAATGTGTCTCTTAATACTGTTGTGTGTATATGGTCGGAGCCCCATGTTAACAACCACGAGCGAGGAACGAATCCCGCATTGAGCACTTTTTCTGCTTCTATAGCCACCGATTCTTGCACGTAAGTTCTCCAACGAGTGAGAGAAACAACCAAACGGGGCTCAGACACCTTATAATTTCAAAAGCCAAACTATATTTTATACATGTATAGACATATAAAATAAAAGGATTTAAAAGCGCGAATGTTTCTTTTATACATAAAACGAACTTCTACTGTCCTTACTGCGATGAAAAAATATATTGGGAGGGCTTGGCTCATCAGTGGTGAACCCTCCCAGCGGTTTCGCCAATTTAATCCACCAGACCGCTTCTCAGAGCTCTAATACTGTATTGGATCATTCAGCTTTTATATGCTACACTGAAGGATTGAATCTTAGAAATGGTTTTCAAGTAAACTATGGACATAAGCTTATAGGACAGTAGAATTACATTCAAATATTTGCTTCGAGCAATGCTCTTCGGCAAACTATAAAGACAAGGCCAGTTAGGAATAAATTAACACAAAGCGATATTTTATTTTATATGTATAGATGGCGCGTTATTGCTTTGTGTTAATGTATAGACATGTGATGAACACAAAATAAAAGGCAGTCGGTAACACCCACCATGATTATCATCGCCTGTATTACATCCACTTGGGATAAGCTAAAAATAGTATTGTGGTCTTTAGAAATGAGTAACAACTCTAGAAAGAGAAGTAGTCACTGGTATTTGTTCTGGATATTTTATCAATAGTGACATTTCTTGTCCCTTTAAAATAAAGGTTTGACAAACAAAAACCTTTTATTAAGCCATATCGTCTTATACATCGTCCCACAGTCCTGGAAAGCAAAAAAAAAAAAAGCCAAGCAACAATAGAAAGTATAACTAAATATATAAGAAATCAGATAAATACAGTCTTGGTGAAGGGCATAACAGAACATTGTATAATAAACATTGTAAACATCTAATAATATTTTTCTAGAATATTGTGTTTTTTTTTTTTTTTTTAATAATTGAATTTCTTTGTTTAATGATATTCTCAATCTTTTTTTTTTCTGCCGAGCTGTAAAACTGGTGGTTCGAGTAGAAATAACTGTCATCGACCAAAGAGAATAAAAAAATAAGTTTTTAAATCTACCAATTATTACGGTGATAGGCGTGTGAAGGTACTAGTTTTTGTGTGTGAAAATCTGGTATCGTTGTTAGTACATAGTGATTTGGGAACTTTACCATTTTTTGGTATTCCAATAGTCTAATGTTGATATCCTGGAGGACCTAATACCCTGGAGGACTCGCTGTCCTAAGCTGTTGCATAGTTCAACATACAACAATAATAGCCTACACGTATTTGCATATATATTGTTCACATAGAAAATCAGGAAAGGCAAACTTCATAATGATACAGAAATTTATTTAATGCAAATATAAAATACTAAAGAGGCAATGAGGAAAGTTTACAGAGTAGAAAAATATAAATATTGAAATTAATAATCTGTTAAAAAATAATAAATACTTTGCTACAATTTATATTTAAAAAAAGGAAACCTAAACAGATAGAAAAAAGAAAAGAGTCTTATAGTTTATAACATTTATTGTGCAATTTTATAGAATATAATACATTTATTACAACTTATACGTATAAGCAGTCGCCAACTTCTACCTACCATGATTATCATGGCCCGTACCACGTGTATTAAGGATAATAAAAGCATTTATTTTATCAGAATACACATCATCTAAACTTTTTAAAATGATTCAGTGTATTAGATAGGTTTCTTTTTTAATATATGCTAACTATGAATAGATTTCGGGGAGTTTTAACCCTTTGAAGCTTTACTTTCAGAAATGTTTAGAAATGGGAGGAATGTATATAATTTAATATATATAGACGAATATATATTTTCAATTTAAACATACATAAAGTAAACATACCGTGAAAATTCTATTAAATGATGTTGAAGATAGTTGTTGGTGTGCGATAATAGAGTTTCGTGTGTTTTATTGTGTGTTTTCACACTATAAATAGAACTAATTTATATTTTGAATTATATATATTCCTATATACAGTTACGAGCGTCATGCGTTCTTAAATCTTCATTTTTCATCTCTGTCACCGTTTGCTTTTCTTTTGGAATGACGCTCTCCTATTGGTTGGCTACGATCACACCACCTTTGCCCCCCCCCCCCCCACTCGCTTTTTCGTTTTTGTAACTATTGTGTTGGAGCGGGTCGCTCCTTAAATAAATGCATATATTAGTTAATAACTAAATGGAATCCTCTCTTTCTTTTTCCCAGTAAGAGACGCCTACGGATGCCAACAGTACATAGACAGATAAAGCACATAGGCTATAGTTATTAACTAATATATGCATTTATTTAAGGCGCCAATTTATAATTGTAACAAATAGTATTTGAATAAAAACATTCAATCGGGTAAAACACTGGCGTTGCCCGGGTCATTCGGCTAGTATGTTATAATATACACTCATAGACAAAACTTAAGGAAGTTGTACTTTTTAGCATTTATATCGGGATTCAGACAATAACTCCAGACAAGCTATTTGATACACAGTGACTTTTAAAAATAAAAAAGGCATATCCTGACCAAGAGCACATGTGCTTTTCAGAAGGCAGAGCGCCATCTGGTGAAACAGGTTGGACCAAATATCAGGGAACAGGTTAAATCAATGAATAGTTGATTTCTGTTCCACCAGATGGCGCTCTGCCTTCTGAAAAGCACATGTGCTCCTGGTCAGGATATGCCTTTTTTATTTTAAATATCAACACTTGACCTTTTTATTATTTTTTTCTATTGTTTTTTTCACCGTGACTTTTATTGAAGACACACAGGATAACCAAATGTGAACCAAATTGCCTGTCTTCTTCTTAAAAAAAAAAAATTAAAAATAGACGTCCAGCGACATCAAAATATGAAACATTCTTAAGTTTTGTCCATGAGTATACATCTATTTTAAATATATGTATAATATAAATTACAACATTTTGAATCACATATAACAGACGAATTTAAAAAAAAAATGGGACACAGACGAAAATTTGAAAAAAAAAAAAACCTCGAATTATATTTGTATATAGGTTAAGCGAATATTTTGATGACAATGAATGAATAATAAGTATAAATGATGAATATCATGAATGAAAAAAAAAAATTGACAGACGAACATTTTAAAAATAGGCTCAGACGAAAATATCAAAATAAACAATTAATTATTAGCAAAACAACAAACTTATTTTCCCGTTAAATAAATAAAAAATATATTTCTATTTGTTTGCTCTCTTATCCATATGAATGAGATATTAATAACTTAGGCTACAGAGAGGATGTTCTCTAATTTTGATGTATGCCACGTAATCACCCATATCTGCAATGTAAATAATTTTTTTCTTTCTTTCAATATCCCTAATAAAAAGAGGAATGACCAAGTTGTCAGAAGAGAAAGGAAGCTGTCAAACCACCATCTATCTTGATCATTTATTCATGAGTGATATCGTCCGGACAACATTAGAACAAAAAAAAAAAAAAGCTATTTAGCTGATAAGGCGACTCATCTTTTACGACGCAATTAAGCCTTACCACCGAGTAGTTTCTCTATGACATGAATATTTCATTAAGCCTTTTTTTATATTTTGGCGCCATTTTTGCGATAGCTTTTTTTTTTTTTTAGTTTGTTGTGTTGTTCTTCATGTATTATTAAAATACACGCGTTGCAATTAATTAGAAATATTAGGTAATAATTGGATATTTTGATTAGAGTATAGAATTAAAAAAAAAAGACGTTAATATTCACTTTTTTAATAATTAAAATAATCGTCTGTCTTTTTTTATTATCGTTTTTTAAATATTTTATATTAGGAATTTTGAAAAATAAAGATTTAAAAATAAAGGTTTTTTTTCTAACTATTTTAATTTTTGCTTTGTAAATGTATTTTATTTTTGAAAATAATTTAGCGTTGTTTAAAAATATCGTAAATAATTATAGTATATTTTCGAATTAAGACTAAGCAAGGGAACCCTAAATTATTTGTCTTAAATCTGATATTTTGTTTATAACCATTATTAAAACGCAAAAAAAAAGTGTACAATATATAACACAATATAATGCGGCTTATGATTGTAGAACAACATTAGAAAATTATCCCTCATGTATTTCTTTTGAACGAAAAATTGAAATTTATTTTAAGGAGAAGTAACGATTATTTCTAACATTAGGATGAAGTATGAAAGGATGAATTGTGAAGGATAATGATAAACGGAAAAGTGTCCAGGGATGGGAATATAACTTAAATTATTTAATACAAATGGAAATAAAATTCATTTCTAAGAGAATAAAATTAGTATTATATAACATTGTTTTATCATTAATTTGATAATTCGGTCTTGGATTGATCATAATTCCGAATTGTTTTCGATAATATAGGTTTTAAATGCAGTTTGGTTTTAAAATTCTGTAGGTCTCAAACCGAGAAGAAAATGTATAAATAAGAAACACACAACTGAACGTGTCTGTACTGTGTGTTCACTACCTCTATCGCTATGTAAATATGTTATATTAATAAATGAAGAGATTTTCTGTTTGATTTTGATTGTTATTTATATAGAATTATTAGCTGTTGCTTGATTTTGGTATGCAATCGTGGAAAAGATTATAATAAAATGAAGATTGAATCACAATTCGCTTTAATTGAGCTTATGGGATATATATAAAAACATAATTTGGGAAAAGTACTGCCTGGCTTAAGTCGTAAGAATAAAAAAATGGAAAACCTATTTACATAATGTACAAAAGATTTGAGCCGGCCATCGGGAAACAACAACAATGAGTTTTTAAAGGGGAAACATGACCTCTGACGGTCGATTTAGCAGAGTATTTGAATCTATGAAATATAATTTCAAATAAAATAATATTTTAATATAACACATATATATATGCCACGTAATCACCCATATCTGCAATGTAAATAGTTTTTTTTTCTTTCAATATCCCTAATAAAAAGAGAAATGACCAAGTTGTCAGAAGAGAAAGGAAGCTGTCAAACCACCATCTATCTTTATTCGTGATATATGTATACATTATATATACTGTTCATTTTGTTCTCGTAAGTTCTTTCTCATAGCTACGTTCCATCTTAAACTTTAGCCGTCGTTGGTTTTTGATGGTTAATATGTAAAAGTTGGAGAACCACTTCAGTATTTGCCACTTTATAATATTATGTGAGTCAAGTTACAGTTAAGTAATCTCATCGTTAGCATATGGATTACTAGCGTTTGTGAATTAAACCCAATTCGTTTCTTATTTTCTAAATGACCGTTTTACTTTTTCAATCCAAAGAATTGCGCTGAACAGAGAAAGAAAGTTAGAGAGGAATATCATTCATGCTAACCAGGCTTCCAGAAATGTGCATAGAACTGTATATACATAGTTTCCCTATTTTACATATAGCTCTACAATAAATTTATGTTAACACTGTCACAATGTCTTATCTCAAATCCCCTCTTTCAATATTCTAAAATAAATGAAGCTTTAGTCCTTCAACAGGATTATAACGTTAACAACTTAATAATGAATACTATTTTTATATACACATTCTTTTAATATAAAAACATTTATTTAGACAAGGAATTATAGGGATTTTAAAGATCTTTCTATTGCCTTCTTGTCAATTTTCACACTCTTGTACTACAGCTGTGTGTCGCTTAGCAACAGGGACCACACAAGAAAGGGATTGTTGAAGGACTCTGTTGTTAGACGAACTTACAACAAAGAGGCTGATATAATTATATAGGATGTATGATTATAGATTGTGTTTTTTTTATGCTTTTTTTTAATAATATAGATAGGTAATCTTACCCCCTCCTACACACACTTATTCGAAAGTGTTTGAGCCTCTTGGACAATTATGAGTAACGTTTCAAAACATTTTGTAGCCTTCCAATTATCAATAAAAAATATAAATGATAATAATAGACATTTATTTTGTGAAAAAATAGTACGAAAGTGATATTGTACTGAGATCAGGTAGATAAATGAAGAGAAAAGTATCTCCTGATCGCAAAACTCGCCATCAGCACAACTTCTAGTTGAACGATCAGAAGACGCCTTTTTCTTGACATTTTTTTTGTGTGATTTATAATATTATAAAATAAATAAAGCTTTCAGGGCCAAGTTTCTTTTTCAACTATTATATATTTAAATATATGTAAATAATAATTTTTATATAAAAATGGTGTATATATCATCAACTTATTATCGTGATACTCCTGTTGAAGGACTGACAAGTCCGAAAGCTTGAAAATAAAAAGTTGAAAAAGAATCTTAGCCCTGGAAGCTTTATTTATTTTATAATTTATTTTGTGTGTTTAAATATAAATGATAAACTTTAATTATAATCTCTCTTTAGCAGAGATTGTTATTGTGATTAGAGGAAGGAGTCCGTCGTTAAAACGAACTCGTTATTAATCAGAACGTCGCTATATAAGTGACCCCTAACTGTATTGTATACCTTACAGAGAGATATTTGTATTTTTTCAATATCTATATTAAAAATTTGCACTTAAAAATCTTATCTGCATAATACATTGCTGACACTGTTGCATATCTACTGTAGCGGCCTGAAAGGTCAGTAAATGATATACGGAAGTATTTTGACACTTGTGATTGAATTTTACACATATAAATTTACTGGCAATGCGCTTCTTTTAAATATCATCAAATATTATCTCTACAGACCTTACTGCATATAGTAGAGCGGTCTAGAGATTGCAGTAAGGTCTGTAGAGATAATATTTGATGATATTTAAAAGAAGCGCATTGCCAATAAATTTATATGTGTAAAATTTTAACGATAGATGGCAATTAAATTTAATTTACTTGTGATTGAATTAACTCATTTTATTTTAAGATTCCGAGTCATATTTAGCTGTATATAAGAGAGTCATAGAATAACATATTTACATACGCTATTACATAACTGTCTGATTGAATTTACACCTCTGACTCTGTGTGTGTGTGTGGATAACAAAATAAACAAAATTAAATTTTAAAGGATATAAAATTATTGAATATAAAAATAATGAATTTATAAATTTAAAAAACAATTGTATATAGAAAAATTCAATTTAGAGAGATTTGACTTTTTTTTAAATAGTCACAGATTGAATAAAATTTGTATTACTGGATAGCTAACACCTACCTAATCAAGTTTATCATTTTCATTATATCTACCCGAGATTTCAACTTTTTCAATATATTTATATTTAAAAATATTCTATTTAAAATTGAAATATTTTAATTTCTATTAGAGTTAGTCTATTATAAAAATCTACAAAATTTGAAAGTGAGAATATATTTATTGATTTTTAGTTTAAAAAATTGTTGATAGATGGCGCTAAAACTGATATAGTCGCTCTCTCTCCATCTCCATTCTTCTTTATTATTTAACCTTTCGGAAGTTATTCATAAGTTCTTTAAGACTTTTATTGTTTTATTTTCCAAATATATATTCCATCGTGTCTTCCAGTGTTTTTCCCCTGTTTATTTTGTATCTTTTTTCTTTTCCTCGGATTTACCCTTTCAAATCTCTTTATGAGCTCAATTGTCTTAATTACAATGTATAAATTTCATTATCTCAATATTGATTGTGATTAGCTTTTGCTTTTTTTTACCTTCATTTGCGGTGAATCCGTGGTAAATTCATGTATAATAAATTTCTTTTCCTCCAATTTACCCGTACACGCTTGTTCGGCGGTACATATACTAAAATTGGAACGATACAGAGAAGATTAGCATGGCCCCTGCGCAAGGATGACACGCAAAATCGTGAAGCGTTCCAATTTACCCAGACTAATCTATTAGCTTATTGTCTTTATATATATTTTTTTCTGTATATAAATATCATATTACCATTAAGGTACTGTTACTTTTTTTCCTGCATGTATCCTACATTTCTGCTTGGAGAATCTGTATAAGACTAAAAGGTCTTAATAAATATTTTTGCTGTTGTATTCCATCGTGTTTGAAATTGCAGAAAAAAATAATTAACTACTCTGCAAAATATTTCTTTTCTAATTTATAATAATTGGCAAGCTTTACATACCTAAAATAGAGGGCATTGCGACTGCTGTGATAGAGATGTATGGAGACATCTGAGACTCTTCATTGGACACGACAACAACAACAATTGGAAAGCTTTCGAGTTTAAGAACTCGTTTACGCCTGTAGAAGATTTCTTATATAAACTCGAAAAAGCTTGACAATTATAATAAATTAGAAAATAAACATTTTACAGAGTATAGTGAATTAAGTATTTGTTGTTGTTGTCGTGTCCAATGAAGAGTCTCAGATGTCTCCATACATCTCTATCACAACAGCCGCAATGTCCTCTATCTTGGGTGTGTAAAATTGCTGTTCTGGGTCCATGTCAATTTTCTGCAAGTATGCGGCCATTGCTGGACATGATAATATGTGGGTAGGTGTTAGTTCCACACCAGGACAATTGTTGCATGTCAAAAAAAAAAATGTGTGTGAGAGAGAAAGAAAAAAATGGAATTAATTTGTCAATATATAGTGTTGCGTATAGCTATTATATAAAATTAGTGTGTGTGTTGTGTGTGTTAACATACCATAAATTTTATAAAATATTTTATTTATTACAGAGGGGTGTGTTTATATTTAAAAGTATCTGGCAATACACATCTGTAGGGTGATTGGCGCGCTTTTCCAAACTCGACCGTTCTGAAACACACAACACCCATTTTGATATTAAACAGAGTTTTCACGGAATATAGCAATAAGAGGATGACAAAAAGTTTCTTGGTGACTGCCGAGCTGTATTCGAATGTAACACCTATAAACCGAGACGAAATAAAGTTTCTTTATTCAGCTAAAATGGCAAGCTTTCGAGGGATAGCTCGTTCTCAGGACAAAGGTTTCGCAAAAAAAAAATATATATATATAGGTAATTTATATAATATATATGAGATTTCGCTGAAATATCTTGGAATATTTTAGTTTTTTGTGTGTGTAATCATTTTGACTCCTCTAAGTTCTGCTGAAAACACAAGGGTAATTTATAATAGCAAACATTGATTCTGTTCAGCTATTGGCCGGTTGTTTTATTTGGCAATATGACAGACTAATGGGGATACCATATCAAACCTTTAGTACCCTTATGGACCAAACTTAAGGAAATTGTACCTTTTAGCATGTATATATCGGGATAATAACTCTGAAAGATATTTGATACACTGTGACCTGTAGAAGTCGCGACAAAATGCGTCTAATATGTTTCGCAGCAAGGGAAACATTGAAAATAAAGAGCCGCGAAACTTCAGTTCGCGTTAAATCTACGTTTTTTTAAGCGGTAAAATATAAAGTTTATCATATGGAAATTTTGCAAAGGAAGTTTTCAATGTATTTAATGGTTAGAGAATTATTTAATGTGTGTGGAGATGATTGATTGCTTCAAATTATTCCTTGGAAGACAATATAAAGGAGAGATGATTTTCCCGCCATTTTTATTCCCTCACAAATGGCGTTTGGAGGTGTCGTCTGCCGCGCATTTCCCATGCAGTGAGCATTCAATTGGCAGAACACGGCATGTTCTTGTCCTTCATTTGCATACAATAGAGCCCAGCGCTGGCCAATCAACTCGCTCAACTGGGCGTACTCCCTCTGCCGCTCGCTAAAAATCACGTCTGCTTCGGTCTATTTTTTTCTCAATTCTATCTTTTGGAAGATAATATATGTAAAATACCCCATATTTTCAAGTAAACACATGCTTTTTTAGCTACTATAAGGATATTTTTATATTCGAATAAAAGTATTTAAGCACAGATATGCAAAATATTTCAAATGGTTAGATTTTTTTTTTTGTGTGTGTGAGATTAATTTGCGCTCTCTTGCTCATTAAATGAAAAACCAAAGAAGGTTATTTTTCACAAATTAGATTTAACACTATTTTTAAAAATGATAAAAAATATCTTTTTGGAAATGTGTAAATTTGTGTTTAGTGGTTGGGTACCATTCCGCCGACTGAACTACGACAATAGGATTTATGAAATTTAAGAGCTAAATCTTATTTATCATACCAATGTCAGAGCTAAAATACGCTCATAGACAAAATTCAAGAAATTGGAAAGTCTTTGATGTCGCCGGTCGTCTATTTTATTATTATATTTTTTTTTCTGAAGGAGACAGAGGCAATTTTGTTCACACTTGGTTATCTCGTGTGTCTTCAATAAAGCTCACTGTAATGTATTTCAGTTATTTTGTTCCGATATATACATGCTAAAAGGTATAACTTCTTCAAGTTTTGTCCATGAGTGTAATTGACACACAGTGAGTCGGCGAATCGTCAAACTTTTAAAAAAAGGTTAATGAAGTTTTCAACGTTAATTATACATTCATTCTTTTTTTCATTTTATACACAGAGTATTTGAGAGTTTGTTGGTTAAAATAACTGTTACAATAATTTGGTGTAAAAATAAAATAATAAAAATCCAACGAAACAATACAAAAACACTCAAACTATAATTGATTTTTAACAACTTCAAAAAGATTCATATAAAAAGAAAAACGAAAAATAAATTCAGTGATAGGTCACAATATATTGACTTCTTTTTTTTTTTCCTCGAATAGAAATAAAAAAAAAAAATCTATGATGATGATGGATATTAACAGTGACTTATAAAAAGAGTATTTAATTTGCGCTATAATATAAAAATAAAAATAATAATTATAAAATATCAATACATATATATACCAGGTGTTGAAACTCATAGGTGTTCAAATAAGGTCATTCATATATCTACCACAGGTGTGTAGTGTATATGCACAAACACAGATTAAATTTCGCCCAGTGAAAAAAGATCAGATAAAATGGGATTTTATCTAGCTGCCGCGGGAAAAGCCTATAGAACTTGCCTGCCCCCTCAGAGCGGCGACATTTCACATGCAAAGCCTCCTCCACCTCCAAATCCCCTGGGTGGGTGGTGACATCATGTTGGTCGCACTTGATTCTCCAACACATTCCTGTTTACTTGATAAAATTGTGAAAAAGGTTTTAAAATTACAAAATATTTTCTCACTTGAGTTTCTTTTTATTTCAAAACGCTAGCTTTCAAGTGATAATCGCTCTTCAACGGGTTTAATAAAACATCGACTATATCTTATAAGAAATATTTACAAAAACATACAGCGTATAAATATTTACAACTGCGCGCGTATGTTTATGTAAATATTTCTTGTAAGATATAGTCGATGTTTTATTAACCCCGTTGAAGAGTGATTATCACTTGAAAACTAGCGTTTTGTAATAAAAATAAACTCATTGTGAGAAAATATTTTGTAATTTTAAAACATTCCTGTTTTGTTTACTTAGCCCAGTTACACATTACTACATGCCATGATGGTAGGTCTGTGTGACTACTTAATACTGTAAATATACATATGTCTATATATATATATATAAGAAGCAATTCGAATTTTGATTTGGACAAGAATCGAGAATCTTTGAAATCATTTTTTTTTTGTAAAAATAAAATTTATAAAAGCGTTCACAGCGGGAATCAATCTATGGTTGGAATTGTCTAAAATAAATTTTCGCACTTGATGGCTCTTCTCGATTCTCCAACATATTCCTGTTTTGTTTACCTAGTCCAGTTACACATTACTACAGGCCATGATGGTGGGTTTGTGTGACTATTTAATACTGTAAATATACATATGTATTAGATAATAAAAGGCATATATTGGATTTAAAAATATATTTATTTTGCCAATATTTCGGCTGGCTGAACGCCAACCTTTATCGAGGCATTACATTTTTGTAAACACAAACTCAGCGCCGCATAGTGTTATAATATCACAGTTGAAATCAATTAAAATACAGAGTAGGTGGGAGAAATTTGTGAATGTAAAAAATAATTATTATAAAAAATTGCAATCAAAATGTAAAATATATTAAAATATTAACGGAAAAATATGGGTTCTATCTTTATATTTTAAAATGTTTTTAAAAAGTACATAAAAATAATGTAAAAATATATGTATCTATTAAAACATTTGAAAATGAATTTAAAAAGATTTAAACAATAAACTGTAAGAACTTTTTTAAAAAAAGGTTTAACAAAAAATGTGGGTATTTAAAAATTCATTTCAAAATTGATGGAGATCGATTTAAATGTAAGTAAAAAATATTTTATAAAAATGCATTGAAATGGAAGTTAAAGCAATTTAGGAAGAATATATGAGAAAAAAACATATGTATAGAAGAAGCAGTTCGACTTTTGACTTTGGCAAGAATCAGGAATCTTTGAAGTATTTTTTTTTTTTTTTTTGAAAAAAAAAAAAAAAAAAGCGTTCACTGCGAGATTCGTTACATGGTTGGGGGGTTGTCAAAAATAGACAATATATACCATTTATACAGACCTTACTGCAATGAGAAAAATTATTTGATAAGCCAAGCCCTCTCATTTAATACTTTTTATCATTGCACCAAGGTCTGTAGAGATAATATTCAATAATACATATCGCAAGAAACACATTACCAAAATATTATTGGATATATCTAAATCAACCAAATTTTTTATTCAAATACCGACGTTTCAGGGAGAGATTCTCTGTCATTCTTTCAAACAACAAATTGTGCTTTAAAAAATATTATTATAAATTTATAACGATAGACGGTCATATTGAAACTATAATTGTAATTTGTCATTTCGCTACCAAGTTTCTCTGATGGGTATTAGCTGATCTGATAGATGAGGTAATTCCAAAGTTATAATCCCTACGTGTTCATGAAGGAAAAAAAAATCATCCAAGAATTGGTTTCTATTATTATTATTTTTTTTTTTTGCTTATCCCTAGTACACGTGGTACAGGCCATGATAATCATGGTGGGTAGTTAGCGACTGCTTTTTACTGTAAGCGCACCACATGTCTACACATGTGAAAAGCAGTTCGACTTTGTACTTACAAATGCCAGAGCCCCGTTTGGTTACTTGCACTCGCTGGTGGGGTTGGACTTTTGCAAGAATCGGGGGCCATTGGAGCATTTTTTTTTTTAAACAGAAAAAAGTGTCCAATGCGGGAATCGAACCCGGGTCCTAGTGGTCGAAAACCAAATGGTTTAACCAGCCTTCCACCGACCCCCTGGTTTCTATTATAAACCTTTTTAATCTCTGATATCTCTTCGATATTACATTATTTTTCTTTTGTTTATATTTACTCTTTTTAAAATGTATATATTAGATGGTTTATCGCCCAATAAGCTTGGAAGACGTCTGGTGGCTCACCTGGGGCACGCGACCTGCTACGTGCTTCACGGCAAAATACCTCGAAAAAGATGGAAGATTGGTCCATCGAAATATCGGATTAATAAATAATCTTATTACAATCCAAAATAAGCCTTATTTAAAAAAAAAAAACTTTTTAAATATCTGTTCTCGAGCTTTCGAACCTTGACCCCCCTTCTACAAGGGGATTAATAACTAACTACCCAAAACACCGCCTAATAGAAACAAAGATCTATTTATATTGTATGCCTTTATGTAATCGTATAGCTTTTAACCCCAAGAAGCGGTACATGGTGGAGTTGGGAAACATTTTAGCTGTAGATGAGATGATCTGGAAGCACTAACTCTCTAGGTGACTTCGGGGCACGGAGAAATGACATCCATATAGAATTGAGACAGCTGTCAAATTAGAAAAAATGCTTGTAGTCCAGGCCTTCACATCATTTCCTACTAGTCTACATATTAAAATATATTCTTTTTAAAAAAATAAGTGCTAAATAAATTCTAAAAAATCCCCCCACTCAAATCCCGTCATATAAATAGAAAGCCAAAGGGAGAAATTTTATGAAAACCCCTAACTAGAGAGGAGTACACAGTCAGCAATTTCAAAACTGAACGCCTCAAGTTTACAGGCAAGACAACATGCACTGGAGTGCAAGCTCAATATGTCAGTCTCTCCTTGATTGTATCCATGCCTCTAAAAACGATCTTTAGGACAATCCAGGACAAATGACCCAACTGTTGAGACATCATCAAACTATGGAGTTGGCCCAGTAACACCAGCTAGATGGGTTGAAACAGGATGTTTCACTGACTCACTACAACATAACTAGTCGTAGCGACCGAGAAATTGGATGGGAGCGAGGAGAACCAATTCTTTGCCACGCTAGCTAATTCAACACTTGCTCTATGTAAGCCACTTTTTTGTTGATTATTTATACTTAAGGAATATGTAATCTATATACAGTCGACTCTCGTTAATTTTAATATCTCGATAAATTGAAAATTTTCTCTTGTCCTTTGAGTTTCAAATTATCGAGAGTTGATTATATAATACTTCTTTTTATATATACTTTATACCCATTCTGTATAGATGCTTACTTTATACATAATGAATATTCATTTAATCCGTACCAAATGTACTTTTTGCATACTGTAAATGTAGTTGCCTGTTTGTGTCTCTCTTACACTCAGAGTTCAGAGAGCTAGTAAGTTGTTGTGTTGGTATTTATCTCAAGTATGAGTCGAACAGCTCATGATAAGCATGCGACTACCTTTAAGTGTAAGTGCACCACAGGTCTTACAGGGTTCCAGAGTATTGAAATATAAATACCGAATGATGAAAAAATCTCATCCACGCCATCCATATATATATAAATCTAATGATTAAGACCACATTTATTTATGATGTTCATACATATAGTCAATATACACACTAGAGATTGGCATGTACCATAATTATGATAAGTGTAAAGTCACAAATATATATAAACTTTAGCACGCCAGCTTGGTGGCGATCATGTATAATTTTACATAAGGCAATAAAGTTTTAAATAGAGTCAGCCCCAGCAACTCGCGCACAGTCAAGGCCCATATAAGAATCGTCAAGGTTGCATAAGAGAAAATGGAATTTTCGTAAATTATCACGTGGACCCTTCCCGGGGATCTTCCACAAGTCATTAGTGAGTTTTACGACCAGCCGCTGGACGACCGACATCAGATCTCCCTGGACCTTGTCCGTGTCGTTAGACTCTGGCCTCTCTTAGGTGTCATCCTACCTACCTCGCCTTTTGTGTGTTAACCATAGACTCCTGAAACCATGAATGCTATTGCTTGTGGTACGAATACGAAAGAGATATATATATAAATACAGTGGTACCTCGACATACGAGCGCCCCAACATACGAGTTTTTCGAGATACGAGCCGACGAGCAAGTGATTTTTTTGCTTTTAGTTACGAGCGAAATTCGAGATACGAGTTCGGTTCGGTAGTGCTGAAGATATTAATCTGTGATTTCAAATGTTTCTTTTTGACCAGTACTTTTGTTTTGTTTTTGCTTTTCCTAAAATGTTTTTTTCTTCTTCTTCATTATTATTTGTTCTATATGCAAAGCTTTGTTTTTTGAGACTTGAATAAACAAATTCAAGTTTATTATATTTTTGTGTGCTTTTAAAGTTAAAACACAACAGGTAGTAACACGCAGTCGCGCCATCACGATCAGTTAGCAGCGTGCTTCCGCTGTGATAAGTTGTGTTTTGTGTTGCGTTTACATTTACAGTTTTAGTTCATTTATTTTTATAACCATGGATCGGAAGAAAGTTTGTAAAAAGTCAAGTGCTAAGAAAAATATGATGAGTATTGAATTAAAACGTGAAATTATAGAAAAACATGAGCAAGGTGTTCGAGTTGTTGACTTGTCGAGGCAGTATGGCCGTAGTACGTCCATGATATGTTCTGTGCTTAAACAGAAGGAGTCGATAAAGAGTGTAACGCCGGCTAAGGGCCTTACGATAATTTCCAAGCTGCGAACCTAACACTTGCCTAACTCATTTTCGGAACATTCTGAGAGGGAGGAAGAAACAAACCTCCTTGGACATGTTTTTTTCTAAACGGCCTACAGGTGAAAGCGAGAAAAATGTAGCGAAAAAGCAAATACCAGTGAGGATATCTAATTTATTTCTTTACATTCTCTTTTTTGTTTTTGTGCAATAAATATTTGATATTTATAAATACGTTTTTATTATTTAAAATCACGTAACAAAAATAACTGGGGTGACATTTTGGAGGTTGGAACGGATTAATCGTAGTTCAATTGTTTTGTATGGGGAAATTTGCTTCGAGATACGAGTAATTCAAGATACGAGCAAGGTTGCGGAACGAATTAAACTCGTATGTCGAGGTACCACTGTATTCTACTTACCAATGATACAATCATCTCTAGGAAGTGTTGAGTCGGGGCCTAGCTATAAGAATCGTTGCTAGAGGCGCCAATTTTCGAGGTGGTTGAATGGTGGCGGAGTTTCGATTGGAGAAATGCTCCAATTTCTCGCCCGATACTTGAAGCATTACCAATGAGAGAACACTAATCAGTTACTGTAAACTCCTGTTTTACACCATCAATAACTTTGTTTACGCTAGACAAGAAAAATTGATGACAGAACACCATTTGAAGAACATTAATCAAAAGGAGCTGAGTCTGACTATCATTTTGTGCATATTCTATTTAATTTCGATAACTATCACCCTAGATCGAATACCACACATTGGACACTTTTTTTCTGAAAATATTGCTTTAATCTCCTAGATTCTTGTACATGTCCATCCACCAGTTGCTAATAACCAAGCAGGGCTTTTGTCGGACTAATTTCTACGTGCGGTGATGTAATTACAGTAAATGAAAAGCAGCCACTTACTATTCTCTCCATGGTTATAATTGTCTGTACCATATATATGCGTACTTGGGATAATTAAAAAAAGTAATTACAATTATAATATCAATTTGTAATAATTATTTTTAGCAATGTGTGTTTCTGTCTTATGATAAATATTATCAAATACTATTTCTCTACAGACATTACTGTAATGAGTAAAGTTATTAAATGAGAAGGCTTGGCTTATCAATGGTGAACCCGCTCAGAGATTTACACCAAATCTTTGTCTGACACGAACCTCAGCTCTTCTGATCTAAGTGGAAATCCCAGTTGTAGGTTGGTGTTTGATATAACACTCGTCAACCTTGTGTGTGGTAAGTTTTTACTGTCCGACGTATTGGCGATCACACTATCACCATTGTAAATGTTTTATCTTGAAAATGTGACAGTTACAACTTTTAATTTCTCTAAATGGCCAAGTTTGATCATCTTCCCGGCTCAAAGAACAGCGGGCTGCTCGATGAACCAGTCCGAAGACGCGATCAACGCGAGCTGATGACTCGCGCTTACTGGGAATTCCTCGTTCGAGAAATGTGACAGTGGGTCGCGGAAAAGTCGCTCATTAATATCCTACCACACCAGCTGTGTGACGAGTGCTATACCTATCAATACTTCTGATCTAAATATGCAATCTCTGTCAAAATCAAATTTACTATCTACTACAGGCTTTGATATCACAGAAATATCTTTTAATTTTCTTGGAACCTTCACAAGAGGTAGAAATATAACATCTTTCAATTTAGACTACGGTATAAATCACTCACAATTAGATAAAAATATATTTTTTTCTTTAAATTTCTCTCTGATCTTGAGAAGATCATTGTATTCAGGGACGCCGTGTTTCTCTAGCTTGAGCTCTTCTTGTTAATTCGTTCTACTTACCAGTCTGTATGGAGTAGGATCAAACACTTCAACCAAATATAGAATTTTCCCCAGACTACTTGCGACTAACATGCAACCTGTAAAAACTATGTACAAAGGAAGATGTCTAATACAGTAGTAGAACTCTAAAAAGCGGCATTATGGTGGATTAGATTGGCGAGATTAACCGCTAGGAAAGTTCACCGCTGATAATCCAGATCTTCCCAATATGCTTTCATCCAAGTAAGGACAATAAGAAATTCTATTTTATTAGAAAAAAGAAAATTTCGAGCTTAATGTCTTTATTTTGTTTATCTAGATGGCGCGTATTTTCCTTGTGTTTCACTAAGGAATATAAGAGAGTAAATTCCAAGGTTATTTGATAACATATGCATCCTCATTTAGCCTTGAAAAGGTAAAACTTTAATGCTATTTAAGATGGGCTGTCATTCTATACCCGTTCGTTAAACGAGCTAATGATCTAATATAAGTTAAAGAGTGACCGCATGCAAATATGGTAAAGTCTTGAAATTGATGTTAATTATTCTAGATGCTAAAATATATAATAGATTTTTTATTAATATATATTTTGTACTCAAACTTGGCAGTAGCATATATGGCCTTTTTTTTTTTTTGGTATTCTTGACAATCTTAGGTTCTCTCTTTCTTTGTTATTATAAGCTTGTAGAAGAGCGATTCTAGTTTGAAAGCTTGCTATTTATATATTTAAAAAGTATCTTCATTATGTGAAATAATCTTTTATATTTTAATACCTTTTCATTATTTTAGATTCCATTATTGTAACTATTTTACACACTTCACACGCACACTTAATGCTTCTACCAAATATTATTAAAATGGAATAATTATTCACGGGTATGCAAATTGATTGTCAATGATATATGAATTTGTTCTTACAAGATGTCAGGTACTTCTTAGATTGCTTCTGCCTTCAGTAATATTCCTTCTGCAACGACTATTCGGTCACGAGTCTTTTTTAACATTGAGAAATTGATTCCTTTCATTGAGATACGTTTATCTCGGACAAGGCTATGCACTTAAGGAAGATATGTATGCAAATTATTATTTTTTTTAAATTGGGGTTCTCTCTCTGACTATTAATTTATATCACACAATTTTAAAAAATCAATTTTTAACGCTTAGAACTCCAATTATAAAATTTTGTAGAATACAATTTTTCCATCAAAGAGATTTCTTCTCTTTTAACCATAAAAAAGAACAAAAAAAAAAAAAACTTTAAATTTATTTAACCCCAGATGAACAACAAAAATCTTCTGCTCAGAAAAAAAAAAAACTCCACGTGATTGGGAGATGGGAAGAAGAAAGAAATAGCTAGATCCATAGAGAAGGGGAAATTTTCAAAGGGAGGAAAATAAAGAAGAAAAATTTGGTTAAAAAAGAAACTTCCGTTGCTAGGGGCAACCAAAGAGGCGTACTTGAGACCCTGGACAGGTGCCTGAGACTAATTGTTTACCGGAAGAACAATTAGGGCAAAGATTTGGGCGCAGACGACGTTGTTGGCACTCCATCGCCTGCAATACTTACTCGTGATTGGTGGATAGAGGTTCATCCCTTTTTTATTTAATAGCTACTTACCATTGTCGTCTTTTTCTTTCTCGTTTTTATAGTGAATAGTGTTAATTTGCCTTGATTCGCCTATTTAATATAATGTGATGGAGGTCATTGCTAGAATTATAAATTATGGTGTTGCGTAACTTTGACTTTGCATAGATAACAAATATGTAATAGAAAAAGTATATAAATAAAATTGAATATGTGGGTGTGCTTGTTTCGCTAAGTTTTCAAGATATTTGTTTGAGTATAGAATTGTGTGGTTTTTGGAAGAAGTCATAATTTAGATATCGAAATAAACAAATTGGCTTGATAACTAGCTTATTTACAGATTTAGAGGTCAAATTGACGGGCCGGTCAATAAGTGATGCACACACAATGACCTATAGAAAAATATATAAATAATTTATCATCATGAAAATATTGTTTAATGTTTTTTTTTTAAATCCTCTTTTCATATATAAAAACAGAATTTTAAGATATATTTTGTACATATATATTTTTCAGATATTCTGCTTTAAAAATTATGAACACAAGAATCCGATAATGGTCGGTGATGTAGTTCCTGTTTAAGTCCGGAGACATTTCAGCCATTGTAATTCACTCGAAGCTAAAGTCTGTCTATGGAAACGAAGCCGTGGATAGAAACACAATATAAAGATGGATTCCGCGCTTCTCCAGACTGGTAATTTTGATATTAGTGATAAGAGGCCAAGTAGACCAATCTCTGTAGTGACTGACCAAAATTTGGTACTAACGGAGGAATTGATCAAGAATTTTGAATAATTTCACTCATTCTTGGCACTAAAGACACCAACATAGATCTTATCGTATTTATGCATTAAATTTTTTGGTGTAGATTAAACACTAGCGAAAAACGCTGCAAAGGTTCAATATTGTTGAACCAGGATCTCCCAAAATTTCTCCATAACAGTAAAGACAGAAAAATGACACTGAATCGTTTATTTTATAAAAATATATATTTGACTTTTGTTTTGAGGAGATCGCAAGGTTTAACGGTCGAAATTCAGGCCAACGGACACAAAACATTTCGATAAATTTCTTCAAAGAAATCCTCCAAAAATCTCACTTTTTTTTTAAATTCACTCAATAAATGGAGATGTTTAGAAAATTCTATGAAAATCAGGTATTCATATTTTAACGACAGATATACACTCATAGACAATACTTAAGGAGGTTGTACCTTTTAGCTCGGGGCAATAACTTTGAAAGATATTACTGTAACCTTTATTGAAGACACACGAGATAACCAAAAGTGAACAAAGTTGCTCTGTCTCCTTCAAAAAACAGACGACAGGCGATATAAAAGACTTTCCACTTCCTTTAGTTTTGTCCATGAGTGAAATTTCTCTCTCTGTGTGTCCAAATTTTGGTCATTATAATCGTTTCTTTTGTCTTTTTTTTCTTTTTATATAAAAAATAATACCTATGCGAGCTTGTATGAAGAATTCTTTATATTGTTGCATCATGATTAATGCGCGTATTTTAAAAATTATTTATAATATTATTTTTAATATATTTAAAATTTGATTTATATATTTATTTTTATTTTTATTAAACAGATTATTACTATAAATAAATAAATCGGTGGATGAGAGGGCAACACGCTCGATTCCCGATATAAGTCGGTGGATGAGAGGGTAACACGCTCGATTCCCGACAGTCATGAACCGGGATTGGATTCCGCGTTAAAATTTGTCTAATATGTGAATAACCTTCACATATTATTCATTGTTCAATTATCATGAACTAGGTTTCTCTTGCTGAGCGGTACCTATTTATGTGAATTTGAACCAGGATTACTATAAAATATTATGCACTATAAAACATTTGTATTTTGATACACTAAATACCCAAACTGCTTTAAACTTTGATGTGATAAATAAAGAGATATTCTAGGTGTTACCTAAAAATATAGTTGTCTTATTATTGACTGGTTTAACCATGTAGGATGGTTGATACACGTTCTGGAAAGATGCAAGACGCGTCTGAGTAGAGAATCAAGACTGAAGAATCTGCCAAACCGCAGCTTGGTGCAACAATATGCTATATTTTAGAAGAAAAAGTCTAAAATATAAGATACAATAAAAAATGTTTAATATTTAAAAATATATATATTTAGAATAAAATAGATTTTGAAATACTTAAAATGGAGCGAGAAGAAAAAAAGAAAGGAAATTTAAGAAAATAAAAAAAAGTTAAATTTAACATTTGGAAAGATGAAGGAGAGAAAAAAACAATAAATAGCATCTTCAAATCCAATATATTAACTTAAACTATTTCTTTTGTGAAAACGTCAAAAATAGAAAATTAGCCCGATTTTTGATTCAGACGATTGGAAAATAACCGGAAATTTGGGTGTTTTAAGATAATGAAATATGGAGCGGGGAAAAAAAACGGAAAATGTACTTCATTTAGGTTTAGCATATAAATTCGTGCTGAGTTCTTCTATGCGGAAATTGTTTTAGAAAGGGGGGAAGAAAAAAAAAAAAGATTGAAAATGTAGCGTCTGAACAATTTTTCTGGCTCCATAGAGTGGGGGTGAGATTGCATCTGCGAACAACTCTCCCTCCCCCCTACTTCCAGCTTTTAAACCCCCCTTCCCCCACGCACAAACAGAAAATGGAACTTTTTTTTTTATCGTCTGCATTTTTATTGGAGAAACTAGGTTGATTTCTATTGGCCAGTTTAACGGGCCAGACGATTCCTATTATCCTTTGTTCTACCATGCAACGCGGGTATTGGCTAGCGCATAATTTCATTTCTATTTTTGACACTATTGCTATTGTTTTTCTATCTTTTTCTCTCTATGTTAGAGAAGTGAAAAAAATATAATTTAAGCCTAATATTGAATTCAAAGCCCAATCGTTTGGTAATTTCTGCGTTAGGCAATCATAACTAAAATGGATTATTGATTTTAAAATGATTGATATCCTATTTCTATTTTTTTTTTTAACGATAGCTTTTTTTTTTTTTCGAACTTAGAATTTTGTTTTTTTACGTATGGATTATCTCATTATACTGATTGATGTAATAGAAATTATTACATAGAGTTGGACTTTCCATTAGAGAAACCGCCACACAACATGGATATTCAAGATCTCTACTGGAGGTGGTTGTTTACTGGAGGTTAGAATTGATCTCTCAGGATAAATGAATTTTGATTTGTGATCGCTCAGGGAAGTGGTCGCTCATGAGAAGTGCTATTGTGTGTATAAGATTTCTTCTACATTATTTACAATGAAAAACAATAGAAAAAAATAAAAGATAAGTGGGTCAGGTGTTGATATTAAAAATAAAGTAGGCATCTCCTGACCACGAGCACATGTGCTTTTTAGATGGCAGAGCGCCATCTAGTGGAGCAAAAATAAACTAAACGTTTATTTAGCTTACTCCGTGATATTTGGCCAACCCAATTTCTTGATAAATAAAGAAAAGCCATCCACGCTTTTTACAATGTAGCATTAACAAAAGGGAATGCTAGGAAAAAAACATTCTTCAATTCGCTGTTGAGGAATAATGGATGATATGTTGAGGAATAGGATGATAGAGAGACTGACATACAAAGCATCAGACTGACCTTGGAAGAAAGCTGGCCGAAGACATCAGTGAGATAGCCAACATTCAGAAACAGAAGAGAAAGAAAATCTACTACCCACATTTTCAGCAATTTGATAACATACAATAGGATAAAATTACAAGAATTCTCTCCAGAACCGAATCGGATTTAAGATTTCCTGGATCAATATTGAAACAATAGAATAGATTTTTAATATAAAATCAATGCCATCTTTGTATATCTGTACATTATGAAATTTGTTCTGTTCGATTTTTTAAAAAATGAGAGCAGATCTTTGTAAACGCCTTACTGAAAATGAAAACTATTGACTCACTACAGAAAAAACTCTCCCAATATATTTCCACTGTAACGATTACAGAAATCTGTTTTCATTAATGTATTCCCTACGTTGTATCTTAAATATCCTATATAGAAATTCTGTAGAAGGTTTGAAGAACCAATAACCACAGTACCAATAAGCTAAGCTGACAATACAATGTTGTGGCGGTATGGGAGACTGCATTGGCCAAACTACTGAGAGAGCTTGCTGCTGATTAGTTCAGGATTTCTCAATATTCTCTTTAAATGGCTGTAGAAATTTGGGCTTAGATAAGTTGAAATACACTCAAGAAAGTGGAAAGTCTTTAATGTATCCGGTCATCTATTTTTTTTTTTTTAGGGAGACAGAGGCAACTTTGTTCACACTTGGTTATCTGGCGTGTCTTCACTAAAGGTCACTGTAATATCTTTCAGAGTTATTGTCTGAATCCCGATATACATGCTAAAAAGGTACAACTTTCTTATGTTTTGTGTCTATGAGTGTATTTAGAATTGAAATAATCATTTTGATAATTCCAAAAGCGGTGCCAACTAACTCAAATAAATTTAGATAAAAGATTACGGCGACAAATTTCTTTATAATACATTTTGTTTCTTCTTAGTAATGATATCCGGCGATTCCTCTCCTATTGTAGTTCAATTATAAGTAGTCTATTTTTCCGTTTATCATCACTCTTCACAATTCATCCTTTCATACCTTATCCTTAAGGTTAGAAATAATCATTATTTATCCTTAAAATAAATTTGGATTTTTCTTTGAAAAGAAACACATGCGGTATAATTTTCAAATGTCGTTTTACAATCACAAGCCGCATTATATTGTATTATATTATAAGTAGTCTATGTCTGACTTTTCGGTTACAGCTTTAATTCATCTTCATTCCAGAATAAAATTTCCATATATATATATATATATACGGACTTCAAATATATCACGAAATCCAAACAAATTCTCTATATGTATATAGAATATTTTTGAAGGTCATGATTTGAGGTCCATATATATTTATTTAAATTTTTTTATTTTTTACCTTGAAAAAAAAAAAAAAGAAGATGAATTAATGCTGTCACTGAAAAGTTAAACATATATTTGACTTTAATTAAACCTATTTGACTTGGTTGACCTTGCAACTTATTTTTTTTTAAATAATTGCCATACACAGTTTGTTTAAAATAAATCATTAGCTGCCATCTATAGATATGATTTGAAACCATTTTGCGATTTTTTTTTCAAATCAAAACAATTCTCTACTGCTATTTTAGGCTCTATCCTGCAATCTTGCTATATTCAGAGGGCTTGGCTCATCAGTGGGGAAACCTTCCCAGCGATTCCGCCAATTGACTGCTCTCTATTTGAACATTTTCTTACATAGTCTGCAATTTAGAGGAATCCCTAATGAGGCTATTAAGAGGGAATTTATGTGTATAATCTTTGAGAACAGTAAAAAAATATATACAAATAAATACTCACATACATATATGTAAAAAGGGTATAATTATCACGATAATTTAGGTTGATATATAGGGACTCTCCTGTTTCTATCAATTAAAAATGAATACATTTATCGAAATTTGAAAAATCATCATAATTTATTCTTTTTAGCAACATTTTATTTTTTAAATATTCTAATATTTTAATAATGTAAGCCACAAGCAAATTTCCACCATCATTTTTCTATCAGATTCTCAACCAAATCTATCTCTTACCCCTAAATATAAAAATGTTTAAAAGTTCTCTCTGAGACAAAGTTTGAAAGCGCCTAAACACGAAAAATTCGATAATTAAACATCAAACAACGCCGCAGGCACCTTAATTGAATTGGGCTCGACCAATTAGAAACGAGACAAAGCCTATGCAAATTTGGTTGGTTCACTTATGCAAAGGAGTCTGCGAAACATGAACACAATGGCGCACTGCCCCAAGGCAGACTTCCCTACTGGGAAATGTTTTCTTCTCCAGTTTAAATCTTGCCTGGATTGTTCGAGTAAAAATTTTCTGCTTTTTTTTGAGCGTGTGTTCCTTTTCCATTAACAAATAATTAGAAATTCTAACGTATGTACACATTAATTGATAATACTGTTTATGAAAAAAAAATAGATGAGTTTAATATTTGGATTTATCAATAAAGATTAGGTTCATACATTTATAAGATGTATGGATACCTCTCCCCCGTTTTAAAATCTATATATACGCCATTTCTTTTTATCATCTCTGCAGACTTTGCGTAGGTTTTACGTCTTTATTTTGACGGGAAAGATATCGTTTCATTTTATGGGTTTACAAAAATCCAAATTTTGGCAATAGAGAATTGATCTGAACACATTGAGAGAAGAGTTTTATAGAATGACCATACAAGCTTTCGGACGTAACAGCCTTTTTCGATAGATACAATTAGGATTTAATCTGAAGGGATTATAATACTTACTCTATCCACTTAACACCTCTTTGGAAAATTATGAAGATCCCATGAATCCCTTATGGATATCTTGATATCAAAGCCTGTGCTCTGGGCTGACAGGACTGTAGACCGAAACCATGGTTTTAAGGTGGGTATTCTGTATTTATCAAAGCTGGTGTGTGACTCGGTTACTGATCTGAGTCTGCTAGATTGGAGAAGGAGTCCATAGATGGGGCATAGTTTTTGCGTCTATTTTGATGGGAGAGGTATCCTCCCATGTTATAGATCAATTTATTCCCGGCAAAATTTCCATCTAGATTTGGTTCTATTGTATAATATGTTTATCACACAGATATTGAGAACACCCTAATTAAAATACATTGACATTTGCTCTATATTATAATTTATAAGGTACTTTCATTAAATTCCCGGAATGATATAATTCTTTAAAAATCTGACATTGAACAAAAAAAAAGCAAGTGTTTTCAATCCGTGAACATTAAGCCTTAAAACTCACAAGTATTTCTTTTCTATTGAAATATCATTGCGTTCTTTTAATATATTAATTTTTGTTTGCTATCAACACGTGTTGTCGGCGATGTTCCGTTGCCTAACATTTCTGAACAACAAATATACATTCGTTTCTGTGTAAAAAAAATTAAATTGTAGTTACAGAAACGTTGTTAATGCTTCGAAAACATTCAGCGAGATATGCCTAACTAAAACCGCAGTGTATGAATGGTATAACCGCTTTAAAAGTGGATACGAAAAGAGTGAGCTCAATCCAAGATGATCCAAGAGTTGGTATACCTATAAAATAAAAAATTCCCTATAAAGAAAAACATTTCTCGGTTTCTTCAATTTGGTTATAAAAAGATTTCACTATAAATAACAAAGAGCAACCACACACCACCAACGATATTATGATCCAATCCAGATCTAGCCCATCAACAACAAAGAAGCAAACCCACAAACACAAAAAGGCAGTAAAAAAAAAAACACACCTCAAAAAGTGATCAAAGTCGAAAATTTTTCAAAACCACATCTCCCATAAAAAGGAAATCCCATCGCTGCTGGAAGCCCAAGGGACGAGGCGTCCATAAACCGGTGGACTTTTTAAAGTCCGAGGGTCGGTCCCTCATTTCCCCGAGTGCTCCCTTGAGGGAGGTAAAGTTCAAACGTACCGGACGTGGCAATATCGACTCGGATCGAAACCCCCAGCAGTGACCTTTTTTTAGAGCGAGGGGGTTGGATGGTGTAAAGTGTAGATAGCTCAACGACCAGAGCAACCCGGCTTACCAAACCTGTAGTGAAGCAGCTAGATGTCAACTTTACAAATGCCTTTCAGCTCCGAATGTTGCTCAAATACAACCTAATCAGCGAGTGAAAATAACCTAAACATCGGGAACCTTATAAGTGCGAATTTGTGTTATAAACATGGTGTACATACTTTCAATATGTAATCGAAATTTGGCATACCTATAATGGTTTTCGTGGTCTATGCCATGTGTACTAGGGAGAACATGGTTAAAAATAAATTTTTAACAGACCACTCTCTAAGTTTAACAATTGGAAGAGTATTCTGTCACACACACTTATCTAAGGGTTGCAGTTCGAATCCTGTCTTCAGCACATTTTTTTCTCTTCTAGATCAACCTCGGTGAGATATGAAATACATATTTTTGCTTTATATTAATAATAGAATTTCTATAAAATATTCGAATAATTTTGAAACTTGGAACTACAATATTTATTAAACGTTAAAAAGTGAACAAATTTTTTTAGAGCGGATTAAGACTTTTTGAATGGCGACCGCTAAAAGTTGTGATATTGGCCTCATCCAAATTGCTCTTGGAAGAAATGAATCTCAGAAAAGATATTTGCTAAGTCTAATTACAGTCTATTTTTTCTATATAACGTAATTAGAATAAATTAAGATTTTTTTAAATTTTGTCATACAATACCATGTTTCAAATGTCGTTTTACAATACCATGTCTTCTGCACAAAAATGATGGATGACTCTCGTCTGGTGCTTTATTGTCACCTTCTTGTTTGGATTCTCTTTTGTCGCCCCATTCTTTGGTTCTTTCTTTTATAAATCCATTGCGAAATTTTCTCTATTAAATTTTTTAAATGCTTTGTCGCTTTGTATAATCAATACTTTCCAGAAAATTTGTAAACCATTTTAATGAATCAGTGAAAAAAACGTTTAAAAAACGTTCATTAATTAGAATAAAAAATTAATATTTATTGCATTTTTGAAAAAATGTATAAATCAATTATTAAAATGGTTCGTAAATTTTCTGGAAAATGTGGATTATATACAAAGCGACAAAGAATTTCAAAAATTGTTTATAGAGAATATACATACAAAATAGCGTTTTTCGGTTTTAAGTCTTATTTAGAAGGTTATCAAAGGACTCTCTCTGCCAGTAACTCTGGTTGCCCTCAAACGTTCGACTCGGACAGTTTGATCCTAAATAGGCTGTAACAGCAAAACCTGGATGTTCACTGGTCCAACCTGGTTACTACACAATGATTGAGAGGTTAGGTTGGTTTATGGCGTTCCACATTATAGAGGTTATCTTAAACAGCGCGGTGTCCTTGCCCAACCCACCTGAGAGAAATAACAGATTATAATGTTCCTCATTTAAAATGAAATGATCTAAAAGCACGAATGTTTCTTTTATACATAATACAAACTTCTACTGCCCTTACTGCGATGAAAAAATATATTGGGAGGGCTTGGCTCATCAGTGGTAAACCCTCACAGCGGTTTCGCCAATTTAATCCACCAGACCGCTTCCACCCTTCAGTGCTGCGTATATAAGCAGAATCGTCCAAATACAGTATTAGCGCTCTGAGAAGCGGTCTGGTGGATTAAATTGGCGAAACCGCTGGAAGGGTTCACCACTGATGAGCCAAGCCCTCATAATATATTTTTTCATCGCAGTAAGGGCAGTAGAAGTTTATATTATGTATAAAAGAAACATTCGTGATTTTAAATCATTTCATTTTATATGTATAGATGGCGCGTTATTGCTTTGTGTTAATTAATGTTCCTTATTGTTGAAACATATTCAAAACTTAGAAATTTCTACAAACTATTTTTAATATTTTAAATCATTATTTTTTAAAATTCATTTTGTTTGTTGGCTTTTCCTTCTCAAGAGATACGAGAATGTATTAAAAGATTGTTTTTCTTTTCTGTAAAGAAATGATAATCAAAGGAGATGCTATTATTCTGTTTCTGAATTGTGCGGGAAAAATATTGAGTCTTTTCTTCATATTTTAAACATGTTCATATTTTTGGCGGGAAAAATAATATATTTTGGCGGGAAAATAATATATTTTGGCGGGAAAATAATATATTTTGGCGGGAAAAATAATATATTTGGGCGGGAAAAATAATATATTTGAACGGGAAGTTAACATCAGCAAAGTCTTTATGTTTTGTATTTCTTCAACCCTTTTCAAATCACTTATGTGATAAAATAGTAATTAATTAATTAACGGTGTATTAGGGAGGTAAACTGTGTAGGTAACCAATACCTAAACACGTGACGTCCATATAAATGGTGGTGTTATCACGTGAGCCAGGCTAATCTAACACTCGGTGTGTGTGGGGGTTTGTTACCTGAATAATTATTAGCTGGAGAGACCATTAACATATTTTTAAATTGATATCTTGTCAATACAGGAAAGTACACAGTCCGCACTAATTATGAGAAATTAACAATAGTTAAAATCCTGAAGATAGAGGCTGCCTAACCGGCATTCATTATTTATGTAAAAAATAGACACTTCGGCCAGTTAGAGTTTTTTTTTTATTTTCTCAACGTTTCAACAAAAATCTTTTGTCAGGAGAAATTAATAAAAATAAAGCATTTGGCAAGGCGTTACAAATTGTTCTGATAAAAATGACCAATTTTTAACGTCTTTCCAAATTCTTTATTTTTATTTATTTTTTCTAACGAAGACAAAAGATTTTTGTCGAAACGTTGAGAAAAAAAAAAAAAAAAAACTCTAACTGGCCGAAGTGTCTATTTTTCACAGAAATAATGAAAATGATGATAAAAACGAAAAAAATATATAAAATATGCTATGTACAATGACATTGTACATGCCGCTGCAGAGTTTGGTGGAAGATTGCCAGCGGGTCTCCAGCGATTAGTTTGAGATTATTGGAGAGAGAGACGATACTACACAGCGGCTACACCATATCTAGGGAGTACAGTAGTAACCGCATTGTACCACTTTCTAATGAAATTCTACAAGAATATATGACATAGATACAAGAAAAAATAAGACCTAATTCAAATAAATTAATAGTGTGTTGATGATATTTATTTGTATTAGGTCTTATTTTCTTATAATCTATAATCCATATTGTGCTTTATCAATATCGGACATATTAAGAAGATCTTTATTACAAATGTATATTTCAATGAAATGATTCGTTTAAAAAAATACTGATTTAGGATGTACGAGGGCAATCCAATAAATAAGTTTCCCTATTTTTTTTAACAAATAAACAACATTATTTACAATTATGCAGTTATTTTATTTTCATTATACAACTCATAGACTACTTCTCTAAATAATCACCATTTCTCTCCAAATATTTTTGGTATCGTTGTAGCGATTTTTTGATACCACTGTTGTACCAAGCCGTGTCCTGTCTTCGTAGCCAGTGGTTCGCCTCCGCCTGCACTTCGTCATCATTCGCAAAATGCTTGCCTCCAAGGTGCAACTTGAGTGCTGGAAAAAGATGGAAGTCGCTTGGGGCAAGATCCGGAGAATAAGGTGGATGTGTGAAAATTTCTAATTTGAAGTTTTCCAGCAACGTTTGGGTCGTTCAAGCTGCGTGGGGGCGAGACTTTCCGAGACAAAAGTCCAGGACGTTTCCGTTTTATTGCAGCTCTGAGTTTAGTGAGGACTTCGCAGTACCTCGCAGCGTTAACCGTAGTGTTTGGGGGCAGGTAGTCAACCAATAAAACACCCTTACAGTCCCAAAATACGATAGCCATAACTTTGCCGGCAGAGATTGTGACCTTCGCCTTTATTGGTGCACTTTCCTCAGGCTTCTTCCACACCATGCTTTGTCGTTTTATTTCTGGAGTTGAATAATGCACCCAGCTTTCATCTCCAGTGACAATACGGGAAAACAGTTGATCTCCATCTCTTCGATGCATTTCCAGTAAAGCTCGGGCTGCCTCCATCCGTTGTTGCTTGTGATTTTCCGAGAGCAAACGCGGGTCCCATCTCGCGTAGACTTTGCGAAAACTCAAAATATCTGACATAATTATTCCAATCGAAGAGCGTCCAATTTCGATTCCAGGAGGCAGTCGAATCATTATTTCGTCAATGGTGACGCGGCGATCTGCTTCCACCACATTCCGAACAGCAGCAACGGCTGCATTGTCCGTAGCAATAACAGGCCTGCCGCTTTGCTCGTCATCATGCACGTTTTGCCGTCCTTCCAAGAACCATGAACGCCATCGGCGAACCATTTGGATGCTCATACATACTTCACCATACACTGACACTAAATTGCGATGAATATTGACCGCAGTTTCACTTTTCGCCGTGAAAAAAGAATTACAGAACGGAGTTCGCAAGTGGACACGTTCACCAGTGGTAGCTTAATGGAAACTGAAGCGCTACGGACTTGCGCGTACAAGTAGCGTGATTCTGAAGGTCAGGCGCTTCCAACACATCCTAGTGACCATTTCTTACACTACAAACAAATTTTTATAACGTTTCGTTCGCAGAAAAAAAAAAAAGGGAAACTTATTTATTGGATGGCCCTCGTATATAAGAGAAAAAATAGGTATATAAATCAAAATAATCAACTTAAACCTTATCAACAACAACACAGATTTATTAAGACTACCGGTCTTATACAGATTCACCACAGGAAGAAAGGAAGCATGGAGCAGCACCCAACAACAGCCTACAGGTCCGACGCATGTCCAATGGCCACACCGTACATACGTCAAGGTAGGTGTATCACTGAAAGGCTAGTACTTAAACCTTATCAGTAAGTTGGCTGATGTAATGTTCTCTCCTCTTGCAGAAGGTCATTAACTCTGCCTGTGAAATTTCTTGGTAATAGTATTTATTTTCTCATCCAAACCTTTTAAAAACGATCACTAGGACAGTATTCTTTGAGATGGCATGTAAACGTCACTCGTCTCTGGCCGACATGGACTATTCAATCTAGTCTACACCTTGCCGGTTCTACCTATGGATTCCTGTGTGTGTGCCCTTACCACTTCAACCTCATCTCAAAATGCTACATGTTCACTTTTTAAAAACCAATTTATTCCCTTGAATATTAGTTAACAAGTCGCACATGATACTGAGCAACTCAAGATATACTCGAACCGAAAGGCCAGTGTTTACACTGAAGATTTTTTTAAAAATCTTACAAAGCTGCCAAGATAACATCATAGTCTGTGGGAGAGAGAGGAAAGCCATCCACCTGTGTATATGCAACGTCGATAGAAAGGAAATGAACTGCGCATTCGCCAGTTGGCGCTGGGAAGAGTCAATGAGCGAGAGAAATATAAAAAACATAGAAAAACATAGAACAAGAAGAGACCAAAGGTAAAAGCAATAGGTTTCTTACTTTGGTTTCTCCTTAGCATTGATTTCAGGCGATTTTTTCCTATTGTAATAAACATAAATATATAAAGATGTATATTATAGTTAGCTTTATTCCCGTACAAAATAATATAAAGATCACAATGGTAACTATTGAATTTTAAGAGAGAGGAGTGAATCCACAAAATTATATCTTTCCAAAGTATTCCAACATCATTCATATAAACATCTCAAAAGTCTCACGAAACTCCCACATTTCGCAGAAAAAGTCAAATACAATAATCATCCTTATTTTCATACAATTTTCCGTACGAAGACAATGTCAAAAAAATTCTAAAAGAGCAATCAACCAAGTGGTATCCATCTAAATCAACCAAGTGGTATCCACACAGAGAGCACCTACATAACACTCATGGAAAAAAACATAAGGAAGTTGTACCTTTTAGCATGTATATCGGGATAATAACTCTGAAAGATATTACAGTGACCAGCTGAAGACACACGAGATAACCAAGTGTGAACATTATCACTTCCTTTAGTGAGGGCATTTTTTCTTGAAATTTACCTGACATTCTAAGATGGCTCATGTAGTAAGTGAGCATGATAATCATGGTAGATATGAATGATTATACTGTAAATATAATAAGTATTTATTTATGTTGAAAAAAAAAAAGCTCTTCTTTTGTAATTTGAACCCGACTATGATCTTCTTCACGGAAATAGCGGTCTAAATTATCGCTTTCCGTTTTCAAATCCGAAATTTATCAATTTTGTGAGAATTATATCACTTCAATGGACCCCGATTCTTTTTATTAGAACTTTTTCGATTTCTATTCATGAAAACAATGAAACCGAGTATTATTGAAAATAAATTAACTACTATAATAGAAATATTAAATCAGATTTAAGGCCGCCATAAGCACGTATACCAAAGCTCACCATCAGGCAACACGCCGCTGGAAGTTAATGTCAATTCAGAGAGAATAAACAGATTTTTTTATTTATTCGAAAAATAAAAAATATATATAGTTAGTTATACGTGAACTTCACCAAATCATAGAAAAAGAGAATTATTAAAAAAAAAAACTTTTTTTTTTCGTCTGCTTTTTTTTTTTAAATTGATATTTTGCCGCCATATTTAAAAGGGGGTATATTCTCCTACAACTGCGGTCATCAGTTGCCATTATCAACTAATAATGGTCTCACAGAGTTTTTCAATACAAAAAGTCCAAATTTGACCATTGTGAGTAGACCTAAATAAGCGCCAAAAGACATGTAGTGGCGTGACGCAGACGACACTGCATTGTATAGAGGGAAGGTAGCGTGAGTGTCCATCAATGACCGCGTTAATTTTTCAGTGACAGCGGTACCGGTTCGATTTAATCAGTTTTATGGTGTTTTCTGTTGTAATCTTAATTACAAATGTCTAAAATGGCAACCGTGTTGCCAAACTCTACCTTTTTTTTTTTTTTTTTTTGACATTTATAGAACGCGCCGCAGAATTTGTTTCTAGGATTAAAACAATTTTTTTTTGAAAAAAAAAAAGTGAGAAAACAATGTTCAAATCTCCAAAGTTAGAATTGTGGTAGCGAGTTGTTATATAAATAATGTTTTTGTCTATATTTACATATTTCGGCTACATGAACTCAGTAGAATTTAGTTTAAATATATAAGGATTACAAGATTACATGAGGAGCTTCTTTTTAGATTTATTGCGAGCTTTCGAACCTTACGGTTATTCTACAGGCATGGATAGCATGGATATACCATGTATTAGTATATCCATGCTATCCATGCCTGTAGAAGAACCGTAAGGTTCGAAAGCTCGCAATAAATCTAAAAAGAAGCTCCTCATGTAATCTTGTAATCCTTATATATATTTACATATATTGAGTTATATTCCATTATTGAGAGAGTATCTATCTTGTGATGTTCGTTTTCTTATGTTCCAAAATTTCAAATATCGTGACTTTGAGGTCTCTAAATGAAGAAAGCTACTTATAGAAATCGCATTTCAACTAAAAAAACAGGTAAACTCTTTATTTCAAACGAAAAGTGGTAGAAATCTTCAAAACTTTGATTTGTAACTAATCTTAAAAAGAGGCAAAATTGCCTCTATTACGGTAATAAAGAGCCATATACAATATCTATTTCACATTATACAAAATTTTGTGAATTTTTAAATGATTTTATACTCATGGACAAATTTTATGGAAGTTATACCTTTTAGCATGTATATCGAGATTCAGATAATAACTATAAAAGATATTTCATACACAGTGACCTTTATTGAAGACACACGAGATAACCAAAGGGTGAATAAAATTGCCTCTATCTCCTTAAAAAAAAACAACATACAACCATCGATATCAAAGATTTTCCACTTTCTTAAGTTTTGTCCATGTCCATCTGTGAAAACAAAAGAAGGTTATAAAAGTTAGGCGTATAGTTTGTTTACCGCCACAATAAAAGTATGGTTAGTTGTTGTACCTTCTAAAAATCATAACGAAATCATAATGACAATTTTAAAAGAAGATTTTATAAAAGAGAATACGGGTTCTGAACAGCCAAACCAAGAAGGTTAATTCACTATTCAAAACTATTATAGACGCGTATGATTCTTTTTTAAAAATAAAACAACTCCTACTGTCCTTACTGAAACCCTCCTAGCGGTTTCGTCAGTTTAATCTACCAATAGTTTTAAATTTTGATAACAAATGGCGCGCTAATGCATCATAATTCACTATTGCAGTTGTCTGATAAATAACAAAGGAACAAAAACTAGAGATGAAATAGAAGATAGGTGGTGGGAATATCCAAGCGGTACATATCAATCTTGGCTTACTCATCATCGCTCGGCCAAACTTGTTTACCCTACCACAGATTAATCCCCTGTTTAAAAAAACATTATATCCCCCCCCCTCCCTTCCGTAATTTTTGTGGGCCAAGATTAATTATTTCCTTTGTCTCTCACCAGATGGCGTATTCATTAATTAACCGTTCAGGCGAGAAATTTGTTAGGGCATCGATTTCCGGTGGGTGACGTCATCTTCGTATGTCTATTATAAATCTATTTATTTTTGATATCAGGTAATTTTTTTTTCGCTTTTTTTTTAAATATTCAAATGTAATTGGAATTTTCTAAAATGAAATTTAAGTGACTAAGCATTTTTTTGCGTTATAGGAAATGTTTTTCGCTATAAATAAATTCCGTTTTAAAAGGTTTCGTTGAAGAGATCGTAGATATTGTTACATCATGATTAATGGCGTATTTCTTATAGTATTTTTAATATATTTGAAATTTAAATTATATATTTATTTATTTTTATATTCTATGATATTTATTTAAAACAGATTATTTAGATTGTCATCATTTATATTTAGGTACACGTGTGACTTCACTGCTCTCTTTGATGTGAGAAAATAAATAAGTTATTCTGGTGGCTACTTAAAGTAGACTTATCTCATTATTCCCTTTTATAAATTTGTAGGATGGTTGAAACACGCTCTGGTAAGATGCAAGACCCAGCACAGGAGAGAATCAAGGCTGAAGAGTCTGCCAAGCCGTAACCTGGTGCAACAATATTTTAGAATTTTATAGAGTTTCCACTATCTACGGAGTAGGTACCTTATACCGAGGTTATACCGAGGAATACAAATTCTAGAAGAATCAGTTATAATGTTTAGGATACATATATTATAACGTGGTTAATTTATTTACATAATTTTGATTGTGTTGATTTGCATAGTTTTGAATTATGACATGGCTATATAAATGCGCGTGAATACAATTTTAGGGTTAGACCGTTAAAGAGAATAAAGTTCGTTCGTGTTTACCTTTCCTCGCGTCAATTTTTCAAAGCGACAATATAGACTGATCTAAGATGGCAAAAAGTATGGATCTATATATCTTCATGGACAAAAGTAAGCCTTTGATGTCACCGGTCGTCTATATATATATTTTTAAAAAGACAGAGGCAATTTTGTTTACACAAAAATGACCAAATCACTTAAACATTGATAACCTACTCAATACTTGATTGCTACCTCAAAGAGGTACTTTAAAAAAAAGCATTACTATTCATCAATGCAGGAAATGCTATTTATTGTGATTTGTTTTTGAAAGAGAGTTACGCAATGTAATAATAAAATGCATTCATGGACAAAAGGAAGTTATACCTTTTAATATGTATATCGGGATTCAGACAATAACTCTGAAAGATATTTGATACACAGTGATCTTCATTGAAGACACACGAGATTATCAAGTATGAAAAAAATTGCCTCTGTCTCCTTAAAAAAAGAATAGAAGACCGATCACATCAAAGACTTTCACTTTCTTTAGTTTTGTTCATACATATATCTATACTTCTTGCCATCTTAAGTCGGTCTATATGTATCCTAACCATTACTATATAACGCGAATTCTCTAGAATTTGTATACAACATAAGCTAAACAGCTTAATGCAATAGTAGAGTGGTCTGTAGAAACTGAAGAAACCGCTGAGAGGGTTCACCACTGATGAGCCTCACAATTATTATTTATTTATTTATTTATTTATATATTTATATTACAATTATACATTATTACTGTTATACACAACAATATTACAGTAATTATGAAAAAGGCATCTCCTTATAGTGCAACTGAAAGTTGGCTTGCGCCTTCTATCGGAATAAATATCAACTATTCTCGTTGATTTTTAATTATTCCAGAATTGGCCAATTGCCCATTCTTGATTAATCAAGAAAAGCTAACCAGGTTTATTACAGTAAGTTCTGTAGAAGTAAATTTTCAAATATAATAAAAACAACGCTAATATATTTTAAAACTTTCATAGCCACAATGTTAAATTTTGTTTGTTATCCAAGAATTCTAGTTCTAAAGAAAAAAAAAACACACAAATTAAACATATCGGAGCTCCACAGTTGACAAACTTTATAAACTAGCATTCACAGCATCATCAAAATTCCGCCTTTTTCTAATATAGAGGCCAAACCTTGTACAAAGATATTACAATGAAATTTTGTCTTGTACAAAACAACATGCTAATTTACGGGGAAACGCTGAAATTTGTTAAGTATTGATTTGTTATAAATAAAAATGCATGTCGCCGTTACAGAGAGTTTTTTTTTCTTGTTAAAAAAAAAGTTTTGATTTGATGTGTAGCGTTTACATGAGGTGAATGGTGCATGCAGTTCCATTATAAACAGTTTTCATTTGTTCGTTAGATTTTTTACGCTAGTTATAGAGGTTTTTTATTGTTGTATACCGCGATATATACTCATGGACAAAACTTAAGTATAAATTATTATAAAGCAATAATGCGCCATTTATATATAGCAGATGAAAATATTAAGACGCGAATGTTTATTTCACCTATAAAACAAACTTCGACTGTCCATACTGAGAAGAAAGAAACTTAAGTAATAAAATTACAATTATATTCTCACAATGAGTATCTTTTTTATTTAAAAAACGCTAGCTTTCAAGCGTTAATCGCTCTTCAACGGGCTTACAATAATATCGACTTGATCCCACCAGAAATATTTACAAAAAAATCACAATTTTATCATGAATAGAAACTTAAGTAAGTTGTACCTTTCAGCATGTATATCAGGACAATAATTATGGTTCGTTTCCAAGGTGACTAACGTGGCAACGGCACCCATTTTCGATTGAAGAGCTATGGACCCAGAGCAGCAGCTTTACACACCCAATATAGTGGACATTGCTGCTTCTGTGATAGAGATGTATGGAGACATCTGAGGCTCTACATTGGATACGATAACAACATCGGGACAATAACTCTGAAATATATTACAGTGACCTTCATTGAAGACACACGAGATAACCAAGTGTTAACAAAATTGCCTCTGTCTCCTTAAAAAAAATAAATAATAATATGACTCTGGGGGGGAAACATTAAAAACTTTCCACTTCCTTAAGTTTTGTCCATGAGTGTTTATATTTAAAAAAAAAAATAATAATAAAAAAATTCAACCCTCCCACAATACCGATTTAAGGAAAATTTAGAAAAAAAAAAACACTTGCTTTATCTATATATACGAAAAAAAGAAGAAAAGTTTGTTTTTTTCATATCCCTCGAATAAATTAGTATTTCCACGAAAAGGTCACAAATGGACGAGTCTATCCTTAAAAAAAAAAAAAAAAGCGCAAAAAAAGTTTACCCGATGATAGAGATGTAAAAGAGGGAAAGGGGTTATCGCGGCAGAGATAAGAAACCTTTATTATCGTCAGAGGAAACTTGCACGATTCAATGACTTTTTGAAGGCTCTTTTATATCATTCACCACAATGGTGACAGCACATAACATTGTTATCTGTCCTTTGATTGATACAGCTTCTGTTTGTTTGAAGTGGCGAGAGCCAACTTCATTTGCATATTTCCCTTTTTTTGAAGTCCTCTGTAAAAGTGATGTCTCCAAACAACTCCATCAGAAGCCTCAAATAACAAAAATTCGAAAAAAAGTTACTGAAAAACTTAAAATACACAACGTCCAAAAGTTGGTCTAGAGTCGCCTAAACTTGGAATAAGAAGAAAGTGTCGAGTTTTGTGTTAATAATACAAAAAGAAATCCCATAAAACTATGTATTCTTTGCTTCCTTAGTAATTTCTAGTGGCCTATATTTATTCATTTGTTTGTCCTCTTATGAGAGAGAGAGAGATATATATATTTAAATTTGTATAATAGTTAATATAAAAATAATATTTTTATATCTATAGAACATCATAAAATTATGTAAAATAGTATCCGATTATATTTAACTCGTGTTCTATTGGCGTATCATTATACCAGGTTTTCTCCTGTAGAAGGGCGTACGTGCAAGAAAGCTAGAGAATAATAAAAATGTTTATGAAAAGACATTTTTTCCTGGAGGAATGATTAATTTTACTCACAAAAAGAAATGTGAAAACATAGTACAAATGTAATATTGTAATGGTATAAGTTGAACGAGAATAGTTGATATTTATTCTGATAGATGGCGCAAGTCATCAGCAACTTTAAGTTTCACGATAAGGAGATGCCTTTTTCTTTTTCAAAAATAAATGTATTTTTTATTTATTCATTTTGTTTCTTTATGTCATCATATTATTTGTTCCCCGGATATACAACCCTACATATGTAAATACGGACAAATATCTGTAACAAAGTTTATGTATATATAATTTATTATTTTTTATCTCTTTTAAGTTTCAAAAGTACATTTTATATTTAAGCTCCTATTCATTTCTCGATAAATTCAGATACGTGTGTGATGCCTTACATGTATTTTTAGAAAATCGAGTATGTATATAAGTAGAACTAGGATTCTAAATAATTATTCCCATGAGTGACAGCGAGTGATTGAAACGTCGGAAATTAAATAAATAATTGGTTGATGTATTTCTTCCAAATCAACTTTTAACCAACAAATGATATTCTAACCTAAAAATATTTCAATTTAGATTTTGGATTACATGTTTCTTTACAGAAAATAAACTGAAAATTTATAACGATTCTACAATCCCCACTCATAGGCTTTCATTTTTTTGCCTATCCCTAGTACACGTGGTACAAGCCATGATAATCATGGTGGGTAGTTAGCGACTGCTTTTACTGTAAGTGCACCATATGTCTACACATGTTAAAAGCAGATCGACTTTGCACTTACAAATGTGCCAGAGCCCCGTTTGGTTACTTGCACTCGCTGGTGGGGTTGGACTTTTGCAAGAATCGGGGGCCATTGAAACATTATTTTTTTTAAATCAGAAAAAAGTGCCCAATGCGGGAATCGAACCCGGGCCGTAGCGGTCGAAAACCAATGGTTTGACCATCCTTCCACCGACTCCCCCCATAGGCTTTCATAAAGATCAACAATGGAAGCCAAACAGCTCATTTGAAAACAATTGGCACAAGTCACAGTTAGTATTGTTAACTATTTAGAAGTAGCTCTTAGAAAGCAATTAAAGAAATGTTTCTGTTTTCAATGTCAGCTCTTGGAGAGGCTACCCACCATCAATTGAAAGTTTACCTGTAAAATCTGGATGATATTGAAGGACCAAGGAAAGCTGCTCAAACAAAGGAAAGTTCAAGAACCAGATGAAAATGTACTATAAAACTTTGGATAAGAGAAAATTAACTATCAAGACATGAAAATATACAAAGAATTTTACCTAGCATGTATACAAATATGATACAAAAAATATGAAAATCATTGTTAAACGAAAGATATATAATCTTCACAACGATTGTTTTAAAGCTATTTGAAGACCTTACCGAGGCAGAGAAAATATCTATAGAATGTCTCTAGCAAGAATTTTAAAAAGAAAATATACCAGGAGAATATTATAATGGTTCTAAAATACTGTTACAAAGATAGATAGAAGTTTCTTCTAATATAGACTGCCCAAATACTCCTGGTCTTTACTGAAATATGATCAATTATCGGAAGTTGGATTGTATATGATAAACTCGTCTTTTTATTTTGCAATTAGTGGCTGTTCTTGAAAATTGATGATGGAGATTTTATTGAACCAATGATGGGTTACCAAAAATACCCCAATGCTTTATCCTGAATATATCAAGTCAGTTATGAAATAGAATGAAATATTTGGAATGAAGGCGATAAAAACGTGGTGATTTTCTTTTAATTGCAAAAAAACAAGCTTTCAGGCAAGAATGCCCTTCTTCAGGTTACAACTTGGAAATATTTTAAAACTATGGACATGAAAGATAGACAAATAAAGTAGGTAAATAGTTCAGCTGGGGGGATTGGCGAGGTAAAACACGGAGTATTGGGGTGGGAGGTCGATTTTTCGGTTGAAACTGGGCGTGCAGTGCGAGACCAAAGATTCAAGGACTAGGCGCTGATACTTGTTCCCGACGCCCTTGTAAAAGCATACAGCGCTGTCCAAATTGAACGAGTGGCGAAATTCTGTGATGTGTTGGCATAATAGAGACTTGCGGTCCTTGGTGCGTATGTTGCGGCTGTGTTCAGATAATCTGGTGCAGATAGAAATATCTCCAGACCTCTCAAGGAATAATCCAAATCGTTTTTAAAATATCGTAATGAACCTATGACAAAACTCTGACAATGTTAAAACACAAGAATGTACAAATATCAAACTAAAAAAGAAAGAAATGTCAAAAAATTTCCAAGAACGTTATATATAGTGTGTGTACTTAGAATGTATATATTACGAAAAAGAATATAAAAGATTAAAAATTATCAAATCAATAACTAAATCAACATGTCCAAACATTGAACCAAATTCATATATCAAAGCTGCATTAATAATGCTTTTATATATAATTATTATAAAACATTGATATCAACACAGTATGAGAATTTTGTTGCTGTTGCTGTCGTGTCCAAAGAAGAGCCTCAGATGTCTCCATGCATCTCTATCACAGCAGCAGCAATATCCACTATCTTGGGTGTGTAAAGCTGCTGCTCTGGGTCTAAGTCAATTTTCTGCAAGGCTGCGGCCATTGCTGGACACGAGAATATGTGAGTAGGTGTAAGTTCCACACCAGGATAGTTGTTGCATGTCCTATAGGTTCTTGTGCCATCTGGATGTATTGTCATTCCTTTATAGTGTTTTGTTCTAAGTCTTGTTATAGTTTTTGTCAGTTTTCTCTCAGAGTTTATTTCACATATTTGATCTTTTCTTATTTTTTGTTTGATTATCTTGTATTTTGCCAAAGCGTCAGCGTCAAATACTGACATTTGTTCTTTCCTTTGGCTCAGCTTTCTGGCTTCCTTTGCCAATTCATCTGCCATTTCATAACCCTCGATCCCAACATGGGCAGGAATCCATTGTAGAATGCAGTTCTTCTCCAATGTTTCCAGTTGGGTAAGTAAGAATTTTGTGCCAAACCTGATATAAAACTCAACTGATTTTTAAATATATTTTATAACAAGAATCCAAAACGAATAATTTGAAGAATAAAAATATATATTTCGAAGTTTGCATGCTTTCATATTTGGACAAATGTTTTTAAACCAAGAATACTATAAAAAAAAAATTATATAAAGGATGAATCAAGATTTTCTATCTCCAGATGTCGGTTCTCTCCAAGATTGTGTCAAAGATTAACAAAAATACTTTATCAATATTTCAGAGATTTTTAAAGCCCATATTCACCTTTAAAGTTTCAGAAAAAAATGGTGCTGACGATCAGAATAGTTTGCAATGTTAAATGATCCACAACTCTCCTCAAGCCTCTGAATCCGTCCAACACCAAGAGCTGTGATTCAACTTGGTCAGATCAAAGACTTAGAGAAGAACCGCATTGGCAATTTTCCGATCAGAGGAAAACAATAATTTCTCTACTTTATTACATATTGGCGACCCTTTTGTGCTTACTCAAATGACCATGAACATATAGGTAAGTATATAGGATTTTCTTATTTACATATGTAGTACAATACTACATATATATGTAGTACAATACTACATATATATGTAGAAAACTCTTCGAATTTTCACTTGCAAAGCATTAAATGCACCGATGGTGTAACTTCTTGAATCAAACATACTATTTAGTGGCATTGAAAAAAATATATATTTGCGCATATCGAACCCTGTGTACTAGAGATTTAACCACAAATTAAATCACCCAATATATGCAACCATCCTCGAGTTAACTGATCATTGGGTATATCTCTGTCGTGATAGTACGGCGCTATTCTATGTAAAAATGACCATTTATCATTTTAAAATAGTTTTAAAATAAACACTACATGTTTTCATATGATGCACTAGCGCGCCATCTGTTATCAAAATTCGAATTAATTTTTCCATTGCAGTAAGGGCAGTAGAAATTGTTTAATTTCAAAAAGAATTTTACACCTTTAAAATAGCTTCGAATTTTGATGTTTTCATATCCTCACACTCACAAAATTGGAATCAGTTCACAAATTTTCCAATCACATAGAATCAAGTCTCTAACTATAATCTTTTAAATATTTTTTAAGCCCTAATATATATTTTTTTCTAATTTAGTAAAAGAATATGCCGTGATAAAATTTACTTATCTGGATTTATGCGAATTGCACAAAAAAAATAATAAATACAGAAAATGTCTTTGTTTCTTTGCGTTCGTTCAATTTTCTACATGTCTATATATCTCTATTAAGTATTAATGATATTATCTATTGATGATATAGCTCTAGTGGAAAAAAAAAGGTAATCAAAGAAAAAAATTGGTTTTTATCTTGAGGAAATAAGTTTGTCATTGTTTCAACACCAATAATTAACAGAGGGGGGGATAAGAGAGAACAAAGAGTTGATAAGATATTTCGGCTTTATGTGTCATCAGGATTTTCTTTTTGATTAACCTTACTTAACCACGGTCCAGTACACCGATTGGAGCAATTCTGATTATTCCTTTGGGGAGGATTAGTTCTTCTTTCTATTGTCCCATTTAAGAAATTTTCTTTAAAAAAGCGCGAAATATCATAAGACGAAAGGTTTCTTTCAAAGTTTTTATTATTATTATTTTGCCGAGTCCTTTAACAATACTTCCCTTCCACAGGAGAAACATATTCTATCCAGAATATGTAAATACTTATCAAAAGTACATATTCATCGTGAGGTGAAGAGTTTCTTGTAAAATTTTTATTTAGTCGAGCTTTCGAGTATTTCTGCTCTTATACATAAATATATATATAAAAAATGGCATATCCTGACCAGGAGCACATGTGCTTTACAGAAGGCAGAGCGCCATCTGGTGGAACAGAAATCAACTAAACATTGATTTAGCCTGTTCCCTGATATTTGGCCAACCCAATTTCTTGATAAATCAAGAAAAGCCATCCACGAACGCGTTTCGCGCTTTTTGGCGCTCGTCAGCGTGGAGTAGGCTGAACCATTGAGACCAAAAAAGATTTTTTGATCCCAATGGCTTCCCGAAAAACCAAGAAATGAGTATTTAAGGCCAAACTTGCGTAAATACGCTTAGCACATTAAAAAACGAAATAAAAAAAATAAAAGATAAAAAGATCAGGTGTTGAAATCAATATAAAAAATGGCATATCCTGACCAGGAGCACATGTGCTTTACAGAAGGCAGAGCGTATTTACGCAGAGTATTTACGCAAGTTTGGCCTTAAATACTCATTTCTTGGTTTTTCGGGAAGCCATTGGGATCAAAAAATCTTTTTTGGTCTCAATGGTTCAGCCTACTCCACGCTGACGAGCGCCAAAAAGCGCGAAACGCGTTCGTGGATGGCTTTTCTTGATTTATCAAGAAATTGGGTTGGCCAAATATCAGGGAACAGGCTAAATCAATGTTTAGTTGATTTCTGTTCCACCAGATGGCGCTCTGCCTTCTGTAAAGCACATGTGCTCCTGGTCAGGATATGCCATTTTTTATATTGATTTCAACACCTGATCTTTTTATCTTTTATTTTTTTATTTCGTTTTTTAATAAATATATATATATATTTTTTTACTCCAGGGTAGAAATACTCTAAAGCTCGGGTAAATAAAAAAACCTTTCAGGAAACTCATCGTCTCACGATGATTTTGTACTTTTGATAATTTACTGCTCCAGGTGGTTATCCAACTTATGGTATTTGAATATACTAATCATATATAATATATATGGCGCTCTGCCTTCAGAAAAGCACATGTACTCCTGGTCAAGATATGCCTTTTTTATTTTTAATATCAACACCTGACCTTTTTATTATTTATTTTTTTCCTATTGTTTTTTTTTTTCATATAATATATATTGAGTGATTAGTAAATATTCAATTTTTGATCTCTAACTTTTAAGATTAAATTTGTGTTAAACGAAATCGTACAATGATTAAATTGAAGATGATAACGATTTGGAGGCCTGGCGCGCGCTCATCAGTAGTGAGTTCTGTCAGTTTAATCTACCAGACCACTGCAAGTATTGCATTGTGCACTTTGATTATATACAGTCTGCTTTTAAAGGTTTATTCTTGTTGTTTAGTAGAGGTATATGTAGATAAGATTTGGCAGTTGTAGAAATTTTACGATAGTTTTTTGCTTTAAGCAGAGATTTTCAGCTTAAAAGACAAAACAACAAACATGATGAAGTCCGTATAGGTAATTAAAACATTAATATTAATCAATTATAACGCTCCATCTGTGTGTTAAAGAGAAAACTATTGTTGATTTATTATTAGGTTATAGATAGAGCAAAAGTATTTTCTTAAGACATTGCGCTTTATATAGACTCGTCCAGGAATCTAAGTAAGAAAACACAATGGTAGAAAGAATCATTAATAGATAATCAGTCTTGGTAGAGGGGCATAAATAAACATTACATGTCTTCCAGTTATCTTATTTTTCATTTTCTAATGATATCTCAGTTTTTTTTTTCAGCTGAACTGTAGAAGTGGTAGTATGGGTATATAGACAAAGCTCTCACACATCGCCCAATAAATTAGAAAGAAGTTTGTAAATTTTCGTCTTGTGCTACGATAATAGGCATGTGAAGCTTCTAATTTTTGTCTTTTCTTCTGAAGTCAGGAAATAATGAAGAATGTAATGGGATATCCTATACCTCCGCATATCTCACATACACTTTGAACAACAGTCTTTCTCTTCAATATTCTGAGTTCATTTGGAGAAGAGATTCCAGTGTATCCTTTATTGTGCAAGGATCCTTTTTATTTAAATTTGGACATAAGAGCAAGAATTCTCTTCAGTAATAAATGGGTGTGTAAGTTATTTATAGTAGCTAAAGCGAGAAGAGTTTATTATATTTTTACTTGAACTTTTCTGAATGGATTGTTCTATTGATATTATGTCAGGAATTTATTTTTGAAGAGCAGAACAATCCTCGTGATTCCATAGAAAGGAAAACCCTCGAAGATCTCAGTAAGACGGTGAGTTATATGATCACATATAGTATAAATGGTTGGTCAAGTTTTATCTAAATCTTCTCCTATATATAGCTGAGAGAATAAGTAAACCAAAAGTGACCTTGGTAATATGCATTTGAGTACGTTCTACAAATGTAGATATGCAAAGTACTCAACATTTGTAATACTCGTGAAAACTAAAATTTCCCTCTATAGGCTTCGATAGATGCATAGTTAAGGTTGGCTTGAAACCTGGATACGATACGACCATCAATTTTGAAGAACTTTGTTCATAACAACAAGTTACAGTTCCAATCAAATATCAAAAGAGAAGAAGTCCTGTGATTTTCTCTCAACTTCACAGGAAAATATATTTAAGATGTACGACATGATATTTTTAGTACGGTTTTACTATGAGCATTCCTAGTACTTTTGTGAATATAAAAGTAAAAAAATATTATCGCCTTCAAAAATCATTTAAAAAATGAAGCCATTTATTGCAAGATTTTCGGAATAAAAACTACAAACGAAATGTCCTCCACTATCTATCCGATTGCATTTATATGGAGGAGGAAAAGACAAAAATGATGGTCATTAATCAGATATATGTTGAACCAGTTCAACTGATTAAAATCACATCAGAAAACATAGCTATAGAACTATCATAAAGCGGTCTTGGGAAAAATAGCCTCACAAAATAAAAGTCAAAAACATATATATATATATAACAATTCTGTTATCATACTCTTAATTATGTAAATATTTGGTTTCATTTTTTTCTTTTCTTTTTTTTTTTTTTTGTATGGCGAATTATTAAAAGGCGGAATGCCTTAATAAAGCTTTTGTTAAGAAAAAAGAAAAAGGTATCTTCTGGTCGTACATCAGCAACTTGAGGTCGCACGATCAGGAGAGATGCCTTTTTTCTTAATTTATTCACCTAATCCTCCAGTATAATTTCACTTTTATACCATTAGTTTACAAAACTTTTCTTGTTGTTGTGATATATAAGTAGGTAACTATAAATTGGTTAATATAAAGTAATTTCAAACAACAAGCAGGATTACCAGGGATTATGCGGTCGGGGAATGACCTGGATCGGGGGAAACACGATCTACCGCCCCCGTAGCTCAGCCCTAGGCCAACCACCTGGCTCCCTCCCTATCCATCAAAGATGAAACCCTACACCCTACAAACATCGTTACATAAAGTGTGTTTTGTATTCTACCAGGATAGACATTTTGACACGGATTTGGGTTTGTTTGGAAGGTAAGTTTGTTGTCGTTATCTGGTTGGTTTATTGATCTCCTTCTTACTTTATTATTATCATGAAAATAGAAGTTGCCTAGCAGGCGGCATTTATAGTTCTTAGAATTGAGAGACATTTCGGCCAGTAAATATTTTATATTATTTCGACGTTTATCGATCAAAATATTTTGATCCTGACGAGAACAAGAGATTTTTGTCGAAAAACGTCGAGAGAATAAAAAAAGATTTACACTGGCCGAAGTGTCTCTCAATTCTAAGAACTACTTCATTATTCTTCAAATAAAAGACACTTCGGCCAGTAAATCTTTTTATTATCTCGACGTTTCAACAAAAATCTTTTGTCCTTGTCAGGAGCGAACAAAAATTGAAACATTTGGCAAAGCGTTAGAAATTATTTGTTCAATTTTTGTTCGCTCCTGACGAGGGCAAAAGATTTTTGTCGAAACGTCGAGACAATATAAAGATTTACTGGCCGAAGTATCTTTTATTTGAAGAACTATGAATGCCGGCCAGGCAGCCTCTATCTTTACCATACTTCACTGTTGTTGTTGTTGTTTAAGTTATCTTGTGAGAGATGGAACTGTTTCTACATAGGGAGATGACTGATGTGTACTTATAGTATAAGCAGATTTTTCATTATTATTTTTAATGGAGAATAGATATTGAACTAAATCAAGAGTTAAAATTTTAAATCTGAAAAATCTATTGGGGATAAACAACCGTAAATTGTTTGTTTCCGCTACTGAATGGATTCAGCGTTTGATATCTATTCCTGGAAAGCAGAAAACTAAGAGAAAAAAAAAACATATATTAATTAACTGAACCATCAAAGGAAAAGTCCGTATAAGTGGATGAAACGTTATGACAATATAAAAACTAATGAATGAGGTATATAAAAATTTCCACCAGTCTTGATTACCAGAAGAAACAAGTAAAAACAGGGGAAGGAATTGCCTGTTTAAATCAAGCAGAAAAAAGAAACAGGATGTTCAAAATATTGAGGAAACCTTTCTTATGGCCGCCAAATATATCAATGTTCTTAAAGATGGTGGAAAACAAATACAGCAAATTTTTGAATATATAAATTTTATGGTAGGAAAACAAGGTTACAAAAGGATAGACAGTTATCACGTTTAAATAAGCATAAACACTATAAGTAGGTTATAGCAAATTAATTAGTTTCAAGTGACACAATCATAAACAGCACTAAAAATTGACTTTATTAATTTATATAATAAATACTGCTATAAAATTGAGATATTCTTTCTACCAAAAAAAAAAAAAGGAATATATTTATTTTTTAATTTAAGGAATATAACACGAGATGAATTTTGTATAATGAATAGCACATTCTTAAATATAATTAGTTTTTTATTAAAAATAATAAGAGTATATATACATATAATAAATTATTAGAAAAAGAAAATGTGGAGTCAAACGATAATTTTGAAAGCCCGCCAATTTTATTTAATTCCAAACGATAATGAGAATAGTTGAATATCCTATTACCATTTTACGTTTATTTTAACCTTATTAAACTTTCATTTAAAACACATAAAATATTAAATATTTTAAAAAATATATATTAAATTAAAAAAATTTTCTTTGAATTTTTTTTTTCTTCTTAATGGAAGGTTTTTATATGGACTCTCATTCACTACCATTTGCAATCTTAACTTACACGCGGACAAAAAAAAATGAAGGGGAAAAAAATACAAAAATGTGAAAATATTCATTACCAAAATTACAATAAAAACACAAAACACAGGTTAAAAACAAGGGTTATTACTTGTTAGAAAAAAAAAATTTGAAACATTTTTAGGACATTTTTACAAGCAGAAATTTCATATAAGGTACATTTTCTGGGTTGTCGTCTGCATCTAAAAAAAAATCCAAACTTTTCTCTGCGTGCAGCAAATGGAAGCAATTACAGGGAGGACACAACAAGAAACAGTCGATATATAAAAAATTAATCAAAAGAAAAATGAAATTTACCAGACGCAAAAAAAAGGATAATTATACGTTAGTGGGTCTGTAGTCAAATTTCTCACGGCATTCTGAATGTCACGATTTCTTCTAAGCAAATAGAAATGTAAAACTCACTGATGTCTTAATTAATAGCGTGTGTCCACGATCGGTTGATATAAAAAAAAAATTCTCTTTGTCTTCAGTCAAAATGGCGGGAACTTTTTTTTTTCAAAATGGCGGAGCGCGGGAAATTTTCCAAAATGGCGTCTGATTTGTTTATTTTTCATATTAACGCACATTTTATTCGCAAAAACGATATATATTTTAACTTAATTTTGGTTTATTTTTAGTATAACAGTGAAAATTCTCAACATTGATATTGAAGGGATAATTTTTTTTTCTTTTTTTAACGCGTTATGAAAATACTTTTTTTTTTCATTCTAACTATAAATAATAATACTGAAAGAGAAAATATATGAAAATAAATAAAAAATGGCAGCTTTGTTTGAAAGCACACAATGTGAAATATATATAAAAATATATAGAGGTAAATATTTTACTTTACTACTGAAATATCTGTCGATATATATTCACTCGATCATATTTGCATATCCTATTAGACATATGATAGCCTCAACATGTCTATCTTTCCGTCCGTCTGTTTATTTATTTGTATGAATTTTAGATAATAATGATTATAAAAATAAAGTAATTTATAACTCAAAAAACAATTCGAATATTTGAAATTTGATTTTTTAAAAAATAACCCTTTGTTACATATTCACTTTAGAGAAAATGCACTCGGAGAAAAACCCGGGGATTGCCCGAGTGTTCCGTATCTGGTTTCTAAGTAACAAAAAGTTCAAATAGTAACAAAAAATATATATAAAAAATCGATTTGCCATGTTATAAATGATGGCGCGGTGACAACGTACTTGTTAAAGAAACCTCTAATGCGTGCAAACCAACTTAAAGCGTAAAATTAACATAACCTTCACATTCCGTACTCTAGAGCTTAGTAAGAATGTAATGTTGAATGAGGAACAGCGAATTTAGAGAGAGAGAGAATATGGTATTACAAGCTACTAACTAAAGTGTATGATTTTCGAATCCAATACAGCGAATTTAGATCATAACTGTTCGAACTGAATGTCTGAGACATCTGGCATATATTCCAGATGACCTCTTGTTAATCTCTATTTGCACCAAAATTCAAGAATTCTCAAAAATTTCAAGAATCCTTACAGTAATTTCACTCCAGAAATTGTTTTTCCCACTTGAATCTATCCGAATTATAGAAACGTAGATGAATATTGTGTTGTATGCGCAAGTTTTTCTACGGTCATCTTCCAATAGGATGTAAGGGAGAAGCTTTCGTTGTTCACCGGTCCAACGTTACTGGTTGGTTGCTAAACTTCCCAGTGGATGGAATGTGAAGGTTATTTTGAAAACGATCAACAACAATCTCCCCCAAAACTGGACGGTTCAGACTTAACGCTTTCAAATTATTTTCCAGACCTTTAGAGGCCTCTTCAAAAATAGTTGTTCCACACAATTCCCCATCCTAGGTAATCCATTTCGTTCGACTTATGCTGAGAAAAATTGTCAGAAAATTATATTTTTGATTCTATAATTTTTTTCATTATGACCCAATCTCTTTCAGAAATATCTTCAATTCACACACACACACACACACACACACACACAAAAGCCTTTATTAAGACACACAGGTCTTACAGAGGATTCTCCTTGGGGTTACAAAACGGAGAAAGTGGGAAATAAAAATGGTGAAAGAATATATACATATGGTAAATATATACAGATTATAAGAAAGAATAAAGAAATAAGAAGGATTTAAAAATAAAAATAAATAAATAAATAAAATTTGGAAATATGGATGGGAGAAGTGGAGAGCGAAAGAGGAAAGAAAGCAGGTATTTACATATGGAACAAGTCAATTGAAGTTCTTTTGCTCACATAGCACAAGTGGACCATGGCTTTTTCAAGAAATCTTCAAGAGATTTTCCAGGAAAATCCGAGTGTTCAGGGTTGTAAGGTAATATCTTCAATTCTTTAAAGTTGATATTCTTTCGGTTAAAAACAAAGATGACCTCAGATAACAAGAATTAGATCCTTCACAAATGTAGCTTGAGAAGTTCTCTCTCAACACATCGGAGATAGTAAGAAAGTCTTCACGATTACTCATCATTTCTAAACTCAAAAATACATGTAGACACTCGTCTTTGTAATGGTTAGAGGACATCTTCATCCAAATCCCTGCAGATTAGGAGGCCGCTGTCATCATTTCTAAACTCAAAAATACATGTAGACACTCGTCTTTGTAATGGTTAGAGGACATCTTCATCCAAATCCCTGCAGATTAGGAGGCCGCTGTCATCATTTCTAAACTCAAAAATACATGTAGACACTCGTCTTTGTAATGGTTAGAGGACATCTTCATCCAAATCCCTGCAGATTAGGAGGCCGCTGTCATCATTTCTAAACTCAAAAATACATGTAGACACTCGTCTTTGTAATGGTTAGAGGACATCTTCATCCAAATCCCTGCAGATTAGGAGTCCGCTGTCATCATTTCTAAACTCAAAAATACATGTAGACATTCGTCTTTGTAATGGTTAGAGGACATCTTCATCCAAATCCCTGCAGATTAGGAGGCCGCTGTCATCATTTCTAAACTCAAAAATACATGTAGACACTCGTCTTTGTAATGGTTAGAGGACATCTTCATCCAAATCCCTGCAGATTAGGAGGCCGCTGTCATCATTTCTAAACTCAAAAATACATGTAGACACTCGTCTTTGTAATGGTTAGAGGACATCTTCATCCAAATCCCTGCAGATTAGGAGGCCGCTGTCATCATTTCTAAACTCAAAAATACATGTAGATACTCGTCTTTGTAATGGTTAGAGGACATCTTCATCCAAATCCCTGCAGATTAGGAGGCCGCTGAACGATAAGTGAAAGAGAACTGATTTAACAACTTATCGACCAGGTCGGTAGACCCACAGGGAATGTCTGGCGGTCTAGAAGAGGTTAGATATACAGAATGGAACAGTGGCAACATTTACTGCATAGAGGAGAAGATCCTATTTAATAAAGAGTCGTACATTTCATCAATATTTATCAGAGATCCTTCATGACAGTAATTAAAGTCTGGACAAGAATGCAAAGAATAATAATTCCTAAGATCTATAAAAGTTACCCAATGAAATATATCTTTTCTTCGTATTTCCTCAATAGCTGGTTGCAGTTAGACCTAGTCTTTTTAATTATCGTTTTCGTCAACTAATGTTTTGATATAATTTATTCCACGGTCCCACTAATATTCTTTAAAGCCCGAACTCCAACAGTTAGGGCAAGTGACCAAACGGATCTACAGTTGACTTGCAAGTTTTCAAAATGAACTACTTCTGATATGCGTAGACATTTAATGGGTTAACAGCAGTCCGATATTCACCCTGATAAGGATGGACCTGTATTGCGCAATCTTCTAGCTAAGAAAGTCTTTCCGACTTTTGAATTGTGTAATTTGAGGTGGCCACCAGGACGCCAAATTAGGAGCTAACTATTGGGACTTCCTGGACGGGATGGTCGGTCTCCATGGAGACGGCGGCATAATGGATGGCGAGTCGACAGGTGCGGGGTTCCCACCGCCTCCTTCTTTCCTTCTCTCTCTCTCTCCCATCTCAATATTGCACGGAGATTGACGACTGGCCTAATTACCCTCCCTGCTGTCCACTAGGCCGTCTAGACTTCTTACACTGGACTCCGCCGTCTAGACTTCTTACACTGGATTCCACCGTCTAGACTTCTTACACTGGACTCCGCCGTATATACTCCTTCTGGTCCCTGCACTTCGCCGTCTAGACTCTTGCTGTCCACTTCACCGACTGAGCTTCTTACGCTGAACTCCGCCATCTAGACGTCTGCCCACTGGACTCCGCCGTCTAGATTCTTGCTGTTCCCTGGACACCGCCGTCTAGATTCTTTCTGTCCACTGAACTCCGCTGTCTAGACTCTTTCTGTCCACTGGACTCCGCTGTCTAGACTCTTTCTGTCCATTGGACTCCGCCGTCAAGACCATTGCTATTCATTACACTCTGCCGTCTAGACTCTTGCTGTCCACTCCACCGTCTAAGCTTCTAACGCTGAACTCCGCCATCTAGGCGTATGTCCACTGAACTCCGCCGTTTAGACTCTTTCTGTCCATTGGACTCCGCCGTCAAGACCATTGCTATTCATTACACTCGGCCGTCTAGACTCTTGCTGTCCACCGTCTAAGCTTCTAACGCTGAACTCCGCCATCTAGACGTGTGTCCACTGAACTCCGTCGTTTAGACTCTTTCTTTCCACTGGACTCCGCCGTCAAGATCATTGGTATTCATTACACTCGGACGTCTAGACTAATTTTCATACAAAATTGACCATGTTGATGACATATTACTTTATAAAATGAAACAATATAAATAATATGAATTTAAAACGACATTTGAAATACTATCCCGCATGTGTTTCCTTTCAACGAAAATTCAAAATTTATTTCAAGGAGAAAAACGATTATTTCTAACCTTTTGGATGAGGTATGAAAGGGTGAATTGTGAAGAGTAATGATAAACGGAAAAATAAAAGTGTCCAGGGATAGGAATGGAACCCACAGTGTTCCGCTTACCGGGCAGATGCCATGTCCACTAGGCTACCCTGGACATATTTTTCCGTTCGTAAATAATACATAAAGTAATTTATAATACAATATAATATAATGCGGCTTGTGATTGTAAAACGACATTTGAAATACTATCCTGCATTGTTTCTTTTCAACGAAAATTCAAAATTTATTTCAAGGAGAAATAACGATTATTTCTAACTTTTTGGATTTTGGAATATGAATTTGTACATAACAGAATGTATTTGCTCCACAAGTTTTGAAAAAAAAAATGGTGGTAGGATGGACATTCAAAGTCAGGTGTCCGACGTATTGATTGGCATCACGACAATGACTGTGTTCACACTCCTAAGGCAAAAAATATGGATTTTTTTCAAATGTAATATAATATTTCCACATCCCCTGCTTATTCACCTGATTTAGCCCTATGCAACTTTTTCTCTTCTCCAATATGAAATCTGCGACGGTTCCACTATAGAGACTCTCGATGCATACATAGATACCATTAAGAGATCATGCATAATGAATAAATGTACCAAATATATCATAGAAAATACTTTGAAAATTGTAAATAAAAAAAAATGCTTGTAGTTTTGTTCTATCTAAAAACTTTCCAACTCATCCACGTACAGCTGGGTTTCAAACTAGTGAAAAATCAGACACGCGCTCTGGTACCTTCTTTAAAAAGAAACAAGCTTCTTCAACGCTGCAAAATGCATCACTTTTTGTGAAAAAATTTCATCATTTATATATTAGAAAAAAGTTAATATCCGAACACACGAAAAGGAAATCGTTTATTAAAAAAAAAAAAAAAGAAGAAGAGAGATTTATATGGATTTATTAAAAAATACAATATGGATGTTTGGTATCGCAGGTAATTATAAAAAACCAAGCTATTAGGCTACAAGGACGTTCTTCCCTCCCCACAGATTAGGAAGCAATTAAAGGTCGCACATAATTAGATGCAGACACCTGTCCTGCTTGATTAAGACATTGTCGAGCGACATCTGGTGGCGGTGTTGTTGATATCGCCGCGCGATAATCATTTTGGCCACACTTCCCGTCAGCCATCTTGGATTGGTTTTTTATCTGCCATTTTATTCTCCTTTGTTCTTTTAGTCTTCTCTAAGATTGCCGGATATTTGCAATGTTTGTTTGTTTGCCTTCTATGTTTTTCTGGTGGGGTCATAGATGTGAAAAAATAGTGCAAATGTGACATTTTACTGGGATAAGGTTCATAAATTAAGAAAAAGGCATCTTCTTTTCGTGTAACTGAAAGTTGCTGATGGCTTGCGCCATCTATCGGAATAAATATAAACTATTCACTGATTTTTAATTATTCCAGAATTGGCCAAATACCCATTCTTGATTAATCAAGAAAAGCTAACCATGTACGGGGTCATAGATGATTCCGTATTCAGAATGTTGTGATTGGTACATTATAGAAGCGACATTTGTTTCCCCTCTCTCTGTACCAAAGACGTTAAGGAGGTATTCTACAAAACATGCCGAACCTGTCAAAATTCAAGGCTGGAATCTTCAGATTCATAGTCAGATGTGTTAACCGATTCGTTGCGACAACGGTATAAAATTTAGCATATACAGTTAAACCTGTCTATAGCGCCCCCTCTTGGGACTCACCAAAATGGGTGCTATAGAGAGGGGGTGATATAGACAGGTCATTTTTAATGTAAATCGCATCGTACTACGTATTTAAAATCGGGTGCTATAGAGAGGGAGGCGCTATTTAGAGGAGGCGCTATAGACAGGTTTAACTGTATTTATCTGTATCGAATAGGAAAATATGAGATAAGAATATTATAGAGGTATATAAGAATTTACAAGAACTAGCCAAGTATTATATAATAAACAGCCAAGAAGTATATAAGAGATGGTAAGAAATAGATAACAAGTAGACAATAAACCCAGTAGACGTAGAGCAAGATCATGTACCATGGTTTATAGTCTCAAACGTATAATGGAAATAGAAGTGACTAGGATGATATCCAGGGGAAATCCGCTCCCTTGTCTCGGAGTCAAATCCCTTGTGAAACGCGAATCGTCGTTTTGTATTACATTGTACAATGCTATACGAGCTGTGATACGTATAAGCTGACCTGAGGAACGCTCTTAACACGCCACCAGGCAAACACCATTGTAGACTGTCGAGCCTGATTCTCCTCACTCGGATTCTCTGTTCTAGAGTAGGACCTGGCGCCGTACATCCCTGTTTTGACTTATTTCTTCTTAACTTTCCATCCAGCCCATCAGTTCTTTATTTCTTCTTAGATTCCCATCTACACAGTCCACAGTAAGATTTATACAAGGGATTGTTTTATTAAATCATGTTTTGTTATTGTTTTCAATAACTATGTTGTTGTTGTGTTGTGTATTGTTGTGTATGTTGTTGTGTTGTGTGTGTGTGTTTTTTTTTTGTAAACCTGTGTAATCTTAGATTAAGACATACAACCGCGAAAATAGGAATTCGGTCTGTTGGTCCTCACCAATGTGGCGTAGGTTGTAACTCTACAAATCACCACGCTTGTCCGGCGGTACATATACTGAAATTGTCACGATACAAATCACACACACTATGGGGGTCTAAATCATACGTTTCAAAGTGGGCGGTACTATTCCCCAGTGGACGCTGAAGTCTTCTAGGAGAATGATGGTGGGTTTAGACATTTTTGGAACGCTTAAATGGTCTAGAGTGTAGTAGTTGTTCTTTTTGTAGATGAAATTAATTTTATACAATCATGGATGAAAGTTAAGGAAGTTGTACCTTTTAGCATGTATATTGGGATTTAGAAAATAACACTAAAAGTTATTACAGTGACCTTTTTTGAAGACAACGAGTTAACCAAGTGTGAACAAAATTGCCTCTGTAATCTTAAAAAAAAAAAAAAGACCGACGATATAAAATACTGTCCACTTCATTAAGTTTTGTCTATGAATGTATACTGTAAAACAATTGATAGGTTTCTCTAAAAAATAATCATTGTCGCATGATATTTTAATCGATTGAATATTCTTTTATATTGTGAAATTGTTACGCATTAAAAAAACCATTGTACGATGAAATGTAACATAATTTAACGACACACCATCAGTAATGTAAGCTTAATTCATATTTATGCGTTGAAAATATCAATTGGGTTTAAAGAAGAAAAATTGTGATGGGAGGATTTACAGTACGTTTTATAGAACGATATTTGAAAATTATCCCGCATGTGTTTCTTTTGAACGAAAAATCGAAATTTATTTTAAGGAGAAAATAACGATTATTTTAACCTTAGGGATGAAGTATGAAAGGATGAATTGTGAAGAGCAATGATAAACGGAAAAATAAAGTATCCAGGAATGGGAAATTTTTCGTTTAAAAGAAACACATGCGGGATAATTTTCAAATGTCGTTCTACAATCATAAGCCGCGTTATATTGTATTATAAATTACGTTTTATGTCCGAAAATGTTTGAGAGCATATTGTTTAAAGATGATTCCTTATCAAAACTCTATATGGACACATTATACTAATGTAGGGAAGCTTGTATATGTGCAAGAAAAAGTAAGAATAAAGAAAATGAAAAGAATGATAAACCTTATGAAAGAGTATTATGATAAAGGAGTATATAAGAAATGGAAGTATTATAAATCACGAATTTTTCTTTTTTTCAAACACAAAACAAACTCTTCTACTGTCCTTACTGCGATGAAAAAAATATATTAGGAGGGCTTGGCTTATCAGTGGTGAACTCTCCCAGCGGTTTCGCCAATTTAATCTACCAGACCGTTTCTCTTAGAGCTCCAATACTGTATTGAACGATTCTGCTTATATAGGCTGCAATGATTGGGTGGAATCTTAGAATAGTAATCAAGCAAACTATGAACATAAGCTTTTTGGTGTATATCCCTCTGATATATCATACTTATCTATCTTTTTTTTTTTTGCTTATCCCTAGTACACGTGTTACAGGCCATGATAATCATGGTGGGTAGTTAGCGACTGCTTTTACTGTAAACGCACCACATGTCTACACATGTGAAAAGCAGTTCGACTTTGCACTTACAAATGTGCCAAAGCCCCGTTTGGTTACTTGCACTCGCTGGTGGGGTTGGGCTTTTGCAAGAATCGGGGGCCATCGGAGCATTTTACTTATCTATCTAAAATATCGTAATCCATAAGATTCATCATTCAAATAAAAAACGGCACTTCTTGGATATAAAAATACACTACGTCGAAATATCATGCAATAGAAACGCAGTTTATATTTACATACAATATGTGCCGTTTTTTATTTGCATATATATCTATAAACATAAGGGCCATCTTTGCATTCAAAATAGATTAAAATTTTATAGAAAAATATTCTCTCGTCTAAATTTCCATCTATTAATTATTGCATCATGGCTAATTGCACCTTTTTTATTTGTAATATTATTTTTGAAGTTAGGATCAGACATGACGTAGCCACGCAATAATATTTGAAATGAAGGCGATAAAAACGTGGTGATTTTCTTTTAATGGTAAAAACACAAGAAAATCACCACGTTTTTATCGCCTTCATTTCAAATATTATTTTTGATATATTTTAAATTCAAATTTATATTTATTTATTTTATTAAACAGAATATATATGTATTATAAACAGATTTATGTATTATAAAATCATAATTTGTATTTTGGTACACTGTGTGACTTCACTGCTCTCTTTGATGTGAGAAATAAATAAATAATTCTGGAGGCTACTTAAAGTAGAGTTATCTCCACTTATATAAATTTGTAGGATGGTTGAAACACGCTCTGGTAAGATGCAAGACCCAGCACAGGAGAGAATGAAGGTTGAAGAGTCTGTCAAGCTGCAACCTGGTGCAACAATATACATATTTACAATCGTCATCAGTGCCAAGAGCTCTTGACCCTCTCTAGACCAGCTTCTTTTACAATTCAGACAATCCTGGCTCTGACATGGTAGACCAATGACTGACCAGCCAATAGTGGCATAAGCAACAACAACAAAAATCTTTATTAAGACATTTTAGTCTTACACAGATTATCCAAGCAGAAATGTAGGTTACATGCAGGAAAAAAGTAATAGTATTTTAATGGTAATATGATATTTATACACAGGAAAACTTATATAAAGATAATCAAGCTAATACAGATTAGTCTGGGTAAATTGGAGGAAATTTATTATACATGGAATAGTGGTATAAGGTTAGGGAGTGAAAGATGGGTTGTGATAGCATAGAGATATTCAGAATAATTCTTAAAGGTTTTTACACACATGTATACTAAAGGGATTAAAAAATGATAATTATAATAATTGTAGAACGAAATTTGACAATTATACCGCAAATGTTTCTTTCGTTCTACAATCATAAGCCGCATTATATTGTATTATAAATAATAATAAAATTTTCTAACTCATAGATGTACGCAATAAAATAATAAATATGGAAAAGGTGGAGTATGATAATTTATCTATAGAAATTTCACAAAATAGTCTCAACCTCTCTAAAAATAGAATATATATTTATAAACCTAACTTAATAATCTAACGTGTTTAAAACCACTTGACTTGTGGTAGTGTTTGTTAATAAGGCGGATTAGATGGGAAGGGAGGGGGTTAGAGTTAATTAGTCCTGAAAATCATTAAGGTAATTGGATGGAATAAATTTTAATTACAGCCACGCTAACTACAAATTACCTGGCGAAACTTAACTCTTCCCCTCGTGAGGTTATACGCTTTCTCTTGGAGGCGCTCAAGTTAACCTATCACTGAATAAAGCGTTTGAAATGATGCGAACATACCATTTTATTATAATTTTTTTGGTATTTTTAAAAATACACATTATTGTTTTTCCCCCGCTGTTATATATACACACATTTACATATTTAAATATGGGTATTGTTAAATCTTTTGTTTATATTTACTTATACATTTTATTTAAAATGAAAATTACCCTATCCAGAGATGTTTCTTTTAAGAGTATACACTCTCATAGACAAAGCTTAAGGAAGTTTTATATTTTGATTCACCGGTCATATTTTTTATATATATTTTTTTTAAAGGAGACAGAGGTAATTTTTTTTTCCATATTTGATTATCTCGTGTCTTCAATAAAGGTGTATCAAATATCTTTCAGAGTTATTGTCTAATTCCCGATATACATGGTAAAAGGTACAACTTCCTTTAGTTTTGTCTATGAGTGTATTTAATATGTCTAGTTTTCGGGCTTAAAAAGGCTCTCTTTTCTACAGAAGAACTATATTAATTAAAATAATAAACAAAACTTTTAACTTTGTTTGTAATTAGATTTATCTTGACGGCATACCATGTGAGAGGGTCTACCAACACCCCGAGATAATAACTTTGTGTCTTTGTAGTTATAATTTCGTATATTGAGGATAATGTCTGACATTCCTTTACCATAGTAAGAGTGTGCCTCCTGTTTCACCGTAGACCTTTGGAGATGATTTTCTATTACGGTAAATCGGGCTTGTGTTGTGGGGAAGATGAGAATTGACTTTTGGAGTGAGATTGTCTATGACTCTAAGAGAGGCCAAAATTTCAGGTTCCTATTTTAAACTACCTTGTAATCATGAAAGCCTAAAACTATCAAAATTACCTTCACACATTTTATAGTTAACTGTAATAGTCTACTAAGAATCTGGTGCATCTTTGACATCGTAGCTTAGTTTCTGGAATAAATGGATGGCTTTTTTTATAGTTGGGGATAGTGTTTGGCTTTATTTCTTTAATAAATGATTTTAATTTTTTATAGTCGGGGATAGTGTTTCAGGGGTTCGAATCCAATATAAAAAGAGCTTTTTAAGTATATATTTAAGTTTTTAAAGATTTCATTAAGTTCACAACAAGCTTGCCTTCAAACACCATTCTGTACACGGGCTATCAATCTATATACACTGATGTTTAAAAGTTAAAGAACATAATGACTTTTTTTATGAATTAAAAAAAAATTATGGATTACAATTTGTTCAAATATGTATAATACCATTTGCCATATATGATTATTTCTATATATGATATATTGTACCAACATGAGATCATTAAAATATAAATAAACCTCGTATTTCATTTATTTTGTATTTACATATTACTAGCTTAATATGTAATTACTTTAATAATATATTTCTGTAATTTGAAATAAAAATCGTAATTTCTCATTGTTTGTTTCTTGACTTTTGAATACCCAGTGAAATATATTATCTATCAATATTACTTGTACACAAAAGATTTATAAATATATTTTTAAATCCATATATATTCAAAAATAGGAACTTTATTGTAAATAAATATATATATACAATTTATCATAGATAATTTTACTCTGTTGCTCACACAAGAAGGATGCAGACGAAGTTGAGAGACACAAGCAGACGCCCTCTTCTTTTATCTTCGATCAATTAAGTGCAGGTTTGCGTGCAATCCAAATCAAAAGGGACGGCGAAAAACTCAGTTTGGGATAATTTCACCCTTAGTTTTTCCTTTTTACCTCCACAATTTTTGAACATATTCTTTATCAATCTGGGGAAAAGAGAGAGATAAAAAAAAAACCATCCACCCCCATTATTAAAGAACCAAAAAAAAAAAAAAAAATTTGCGCCTATGCAAAATGAGAATATGTATTTTTTTTTTTTGCTAAAATGGCCGCGTACTTCAAAGTAAATTATGCAGACTTTCTAATCAAAACGAGAACACGATATCAATCTGTTTATTCTCTCCATTAAATATTGAATATATTAAATGTGTCTCTCAACTTCGTCTGCATCCTTCTTGTGTGAGCAACAGAGTAAATAGCTTAGAATATAGTCATCATTTTATTGAGTTTTCAAAATATATTTCATTGAGAGAACGTGATTTTTTTTTCAAATAAAAATAAAGGTGACAGATATCAATTCTATATATATATATATATACACTTTCAATATATTTGAGCTTCCTATTTCAAACTACCTTGTAATAATGATAGCCTATAAAACTATCAAAATTCAGTGTTTACACGTTTTATTGTTAACTGTAATAGTACAATAGTACATAGTACAATAAAGATACAATGTAATAGTACTAGTATACAAAGAATCCGGCCTCATCAAAATTATACTTTAAAAAATAAATATATTCTGCAACTATATATGTATAAGAATTTAGAGAATAAACGACGGAGATGAAGTCAAAAAATAATGTTATAGAAGAATTTTAAAAAATACAATTTTCGATTTTTCCATTATAAAAAAAAAAGAAAGAGGCAATTCTGTTCTTAACAAATCAACAGCAGCTAATCGCGGATTCCCTTTCAGACTTTTAATCTTCAGTGCTGTGTTGTTATACGTATTTCACCTTATAGCTTAACTATATTAAGTTATAATCTCAAAAGTTTTATAGAGATAGTGAAAATATAGTAATTTTTATTTTATAAAGAGAGAAATTATTTTAAATGATTTATTTAATGAAGTTAATGAATTACAGAAGAAAAGAGAGAAAACCAAAAGTCTTTTGTTATAAGATTCAAAGAGGAAAAGATGATTGAGGCAGACTAAGCACGTTCTTCTAACATCCGAGAACTACTGAGAAAGATAATTGAGTCGGACATTGAAGAAAAAGAAAGTTTGAAAGAACGAATGGGAAAAGTTTGAACCTCTCCGATAAATATTATAGCGTAGGAAGAAAAAAAAAAAAAAAAAAAAAACAGACGATATTTTGAAAAATGGCGGGAAAAAATTTAAATAGGAACTGGTCAAAATTTAACAAAAGGAATTTTTTTTATTAAAACATAAATTATAAACTCATTTTGAATTTATTTTTGACGTGACAACGTCTTAAATTAGGTTGCGGCTGGGAGTCACTTATGAAAAAGCCCGGTAACGTTACGATGAGTCATCGAACGAGAGTGTTTTTACTTGTGCAATTCTTATTTTCATTCAATTCCTTGTTCCTATTGTGCAATTTAATTATATTCATATCAATAAATATTCTACCGTTGTCACGTAAAATCTTCGCCCGTAAAACCGACTTTACAGGCAACCATTGTTCTTTTTCTCTCTATTAGAGTTTATAAATTAAAAAATTACTCTAGTTTCCTCTTTTATATTTGTATATTAATAAAAATAAATTTGAAAGGCATTTTTTATTAAATATATTTGCATATTTGTATTCTATTTATGGTTGTAATTATATAAATGTCAAAAATCAAATCCTTTCAATATAAAACAGATATCGAATCTTTTAAAAAATATCTTCGTTTGAAATTAAAAAAAAAAATAATTCTACATATATACAGTAAAAAAAATCGAATAAATTATTTTGAGTTTTTAATATAATTATACATTAATATTGTGTACGCTAAACTAAATAATATCCTGTACTCGACATGTTTTCATTTTCATTTAAATATATAAATATTTTGTGAATATTTCTCTATTTTTAACATTCTGTACCAAATGACATTCAAATAGCAAGAGTCAAATCATGGTATGACGTATTTTCTTTAAAAAAAAATTGAAATAATAACTCTATACAGAAAGTAAACGTTAAAACACGCACAAAAATAATCACTTAATTATTTGATTATCTCCATATGCTAATGACATATTATAATCAATATAATTATACCCCGTGTGTATCCTTTTAATTATTCCTTCGATTCCATCATCCTCTTTGCTATCACGGTATCATTCAAACAATTAATTCTTTTGTTTTTATAAATACCTATTATTGTAATGTTAACTTATTTGCTTACTGCCACATATACAATGTGTGTGGGGGGGATTTTTGGAGGAATTTATATACGTATATATGTATATAAGTAGAATTAAATATAATTTATATGTAAGATAGTTGTATTAGAGAATGAGTAATGATAATTAAAAACAAATTATAAGAGAAATTTATTTAAGGCCAGCACAAAACTAAAATTTAAAAAATACAAAAGAAGCAATTAAGGAAGTTTACGAAGAGTATAATAAAACATCCAAATTATAATAATATGTTAATAAAATGATAAATACTTTACTACAATATCATAGAGTGACAATAACAACAGTAAAAGTCTTTATTGGAATTCTGGTTAGCAACCCCGTAAATAAATATATTTCCGTTTATTGGAATATACGTCCCACATTGGAATCTATCATTGAGTGAAATACAGCAAAAACTTATTCACACATACTTTTTTTAATACGATATAATATAATGCGGCTTGTGATTGTGAAATATGATAAACGGAAAAATAAAAGTGTCCAGGGATGGGATTCCCTTTCCTTTTATTTTTCCGTTTATCATTACTTTTCACAATTCATCCTTTCATACCTCATCCTTAAGGTTAGAAATAATCGTTATTTATTCTTTAAATAAATTTTGATTTTTCATTGAAAAGAAACTCATGCGGGATAATTTTTAAATGTCGTTTTACATACTTTTTTAAATGGCAAACAAATACAGTATAATATAGATTTAACATTCCCCGATTTAAAATAATATTAAAAAGCATCCAGGACTAAGTTTGTTGTACAATTTTATTTCTTAGCTGTCGGGCTAACATGCCTTTCAACAGGAACAACTAGTATAACTTCTAAATAACTCCCCGATTTAACGATTACTTAACTTTATATAACGATAATTTATACAAAAAATTACCAACTAAAGTACGTTAAAATGAATCATTTTTAACAATTGATTTCCTCGATTTTCAATAATTATGTTTTATTATCCTTTGAAATTCATATTTATCACCCAGACATGTTATACGTTGTTTGGTAGCCCGTAAAACTATAATCTCTCTCACCCAGACATAATGGGCATTGTCTTTATTGTTTGCGGAAGAGCATTGCTCGATGCAAATATTTAAATATATTTTTTTCCTATATTTTTGCATATCTTAATTGTAATCATAGTTGTATTTTTGTTTATTTGTCTATAAGAAAATAATGTAAATATTCTGAAAAAAATGTAAATATTCTAAAATATCGCCTACCATAATATAAATAAGCTTGTATCTTTTTGGAATCTCTTAACTTTTTAGCCAGTAGAAGGGCGTGTGGCCCGAAATCTCGCTCGCGTGTATTAAAAAGAAACACATCTTCCTTCACGCTTTATCTTATTTGATTACCTAAACAGGAAGAGTTCTATCGCTTATCCATAATTCTACTGTCCTATAAGCTTATGTCCATAGTTTTCCTGAAAACCATTTCTGAGATTCCACCCTTCAGTGCTGCGTATATAAGCAGAATCGTTCAATACAGTATTAGAGCTCTGAGATGATGGATTAAATTGGAGAAATCGCTGGGAGGGTTCACCACTGATGAGCCAAGCCCTCTCAATATATTTTTTCATCGCAGTAAGGACAGTAGATGTTTGTATTATGTATAAAAGAAACATTCATGCTTTTAAATCCTTTCATTTTATAAATATTTATATGTTATACTACGTGGATAAATAAAACATATTCGGGAATTCTCAGTCGTAACAATAGGTTAGTGTTCTGTTATCCACCATAATACAATGTGTTCGTTGTGGTAAGACACAAGTTGGTTAAAAAGAAAAGCGAAACTAAGTCCAGCAGAAAGTAAGAAGTTCCAGCAAGTTCAGAACAAGGTCCAGTAGACATGATCTCATTTCGAGACGCTGACCTTTCTCACTGAATCGTAGTCCAACTGATAAGTCCAGTTCTCCCCAAGATTTTCCTGGAACCTCCCCACTAGATGCTGTTGCTACAACAAAAAGGATATATCTCCTCCTATGGGTAGTTGGCGACAGAAATATCTTTATTTACGGGGTTGCTAACCAGAATGGATGAATTTTGAGCCCCAATGGACGCATAAAGTGGAATATATACAAAGCACTATATACATTGCACTTGTTGGAGGGGCCAAAGTGTATGAATATGGTAGTTGGCGACTTCTGTACGTCCCAGGAACCTGGGTTTTACTTAAATAAATGAAATTCTTCCCCAAAGTCAATATTGGGATGTTTACCCTCTCTAAGTTGTTTTTATCTTGAATGAATAAAACCATATTTCTATCCTGTCTGTAGACTGTTCCTATGTATTTATTATTGGCTACATATAACGATGTTAAGTTTATTTAGTTTAGTGGTACAGAATGAATATCAAAATAATATTTAAAATGATTAATGTTTAATACTCCTTTTATCAATATTAAGATGGAAATATCAGGCTTCCATGAATAAATTTATATTGAAACGTTTTAATTCACAAATCCATAGCTTTCGGGCATGGAAATCCTTTTACAAGAGAAAACACTCTAAAATAAATCGCTAATAGGACTAGAGTTAACTTTTGTCCCAAAGCTAAAGAGATTTGTGAATTAAAAATAATACCCATAAATTAAGAAAAAGGTATCTCCTTATCGTGCAACTGAAAGTTGCTGATGGCTTGCGCCACTATCGGAATAAATATCAACTATTCTCGTTGATTTATAATTATTCCAGAATGGGCTAAATACCCATTCTTGATTAATCAAGAAAAGCTAACCACAGACCCGTTTCAGGCTGTTGGCCCTCATCAGCGTGGTGCAAGCTGTACCTCAACGACCAAAAAATTGGTCATTCAGGCATCCTGAAAAATCATGAAACGGGTAGTTAAGGCCAGAATTGCGTGAGACCGCAACACAATGTGAAAAAAATAGTACAAATGTGATATTGTACTGGGATAAGGTGCATAAATTAAGAAAAAGGCATCTCCTTATCGTGCACACAATTTTCCAATGTCCTAAAAGCTCATGTCCATAGTTTGCTTAAATACCATTTCTAAGATTCCACCCTTCACTGTAGCATATATAAGCAGAATGATCCAATACAGTATTAGAGCTCTAAAGAAGCGGTCTGGTAGATTAAAAATTGGCGAAACCGCTGGGAGGGTTCACCACTGATGAGCCAAGCCTTCCAGTATTTTTTCTTCGCAGTAAAGACTGTAGAAGTTTGATTTATTTGTGAAAGAAACACTCGCGTCTTAATGTTTTCATTTGTTATATATAGATGGTGTGTTATTGCTTTGTAAAGATTCTAGTGTAATACCATAAATAAAATAAGCGAATCCCAAGTAGATATGTAAATAAAACCTCACAATTTCGAGAACAATATTATTAAAATAAAAGTCCCAATAAAAAATATTTTCCCCTTATTTTCCAGCTAACAAAATTTTAAAGTAAACGCGAAGACAAATATTGTAATCGATAGTCATTTATTTAAAACCAGACGCCCATTTTTTTTTTAGGCCTAGCCAAATTCATCAAAAGATTCCCGCCAAAAACTAAATACGAGCCAAAAGATCGTTATTTATTCGGTATCGAACCTGGGATTTCTCATTAACAAAAGGATCTCCAATAAATCCGTCTTAAGAGGAAAACGTTAAGAAATCAATTACTTTTCTTAGCCTTAATATCGATTTGTTAGGCTTATCTTTAAAAAGAAAAAAATAACTCTTTTTTTTTTTTGTAATTTGACGATTACTTATTGGTTATTCAAAGGTTTAAGAGCATTTTAAAACAAAGAGAAATTAGTCAAATATCTTTTTTATTTGTAAATATTTTATACGATAAAGTATTCGTTTATGTTGGCGGGGTTATTTCCTTTTGTTTAGAGCGATTAACTTTAGGTGTGTATGTTTACTTAGAATAAATGAAAATCCTTTCCAAAAGAAGCTAACTAAAACAACAACAACAACAAAAAAGCCTTTATTTAGGGTCACTGACCCTATACAGGATTCACCAGAGGTATGCATAAGAACAAAGCAGTGAGACAACGGAAATAGCGATATATACAGAGTAAAAATAGAAAGAAAAAAAAAAAAAAAAAAAAACAAGAAAAGGAAAAAAATAATAATAATAAGAAAGAGGGAAGCAAGAAATCAACACAAAAAGAGTAGCAGTAAGAAAGTGAGGAGTGAGTATCACTTGGCCTTCTTCTGAGATATGGGCTTGTGGAAACCATAAAACGCCGTAGCAATATACTTATTCTGGGTCATATTGTCAATTATTGATGGAAGTGAAGCACAGAGTTGCCCAGTTTTGAGCATAAGGGTTCTTCTTTCTTCTTTCAGAGCAGAGCAATCAAAAATATAGTGAGTGATTTCCTTTTGTAGTTTTGAATTACAGAAGGTACAGGTCGGGTCCTCACCGCAGAGCATCTTGGTGTGGTTTTCTCTAAAAAAACTTGAAAGTATTCTAACTTGTGCGAGTAGTCTTACAACCGGGAAAGGAAAATCCCCTAAAAGGTATCCCTCCGTCATGAAAGATATGTGAATGTCTTTGTAGTGAGAGTATAGCTTAGATTTATCCATTCTTGTAAGGTCGTTTTGTATAGATTGGTCTGCCGCTGTTTTTAAGAGCCCTGTAATCGCGCTCCTCAGCGTTTCAGGGTCATCACAGGAAACAAGTGCAGGGGATCCATTATCGTTAAGCAGATTAGTGAGCTTTTTAATGAAACCGATGGGTGTGCCCGAAGCATTAGAGAGTTCCCGTGTTCTATTAAAACATATACGTGGCAATCTGTCACTGCTCATATTCAACACCCGCAGCCAATACTTCAGGGTTAATTTTAAGGCTGTTACACTCAATGAGATACGACCGGTTTCTAATCTGATTAGGTAACCTGGAGTGTATCTGGGCAGATTCAGGAACCTACGGATAAATATGTCTTGTATATTGTCCAGTAAGTCTTTATGCTCTGTTGCCCATAATGGAGCGGCATACATCAGGACAGCTCTCACTATTGTATCAAAGAGTTTGATTGATAAATTTATTGACTTTGCTTTTGATTTTATTAATAAAGCTAACTAAAACATTTAAAAAAAAAAAAAACGGAAAAAAAGAAGAAATAAACGATTTTTTTGGCGGTTTTTTAATTCATATCATTAATATTGTAACATAGAAAATTAGGAAAGACAAACTTCAGAATGACGTAGCAATTTATTTAAGGCACAAATCAACATTTATAAGATACAAGATAAGCAATGAGGGAAGTTTCTAGAGAGAGAGAGAGAGAGAGAGTAGAAAAATATAAATAATATAAATATCAAAAAATGAATAATCTGTATGTAAAATATAATAAATACTTTGTTAAAATATACTTATGCAATATTTTATTTATTAATAATTTAAAACAAAACATCTTATACATATATTTGTTGTATATTAATTATGGTATGTAAAAATTACAGATATATGCAAAGCTGAGAAAGACATACATAGTTCGCTATAATTCGGTCTGACTAAAAAGAATGGATTTCAAAAAAGTTCTATCCATCGTGAAAACGACAAAATAAATAAATACATCCCTGAAACTTCGCATGTACAATGTACAAAGGATATTGCTATACATGTTTTTGCAACATTTAAAGAAAATAAATGATAACCAAAAAAAAAAAAATTAATAAAGCTTGAAGAATTCTATTTAAGTACAGTTGGTACAGGTAGGTAAAGATCTAGAAGGAATGAAGAATAAACTACTCAAAAAGAGACAGCATCAAGCAACAATGGCAAGCTTCAGCATAATAAGTTTCTAACCAGTAAAAATATAGAGAAAAAAAACAACATTGAAATTAAAATCTCATCAGATGTTGGGCTATATCGAATCAAGTCAGTTTTGTTTCCAAGTGGTCTCTCATTGGAGGTTGGATTACGTCCGGTCATATCATTTTACACGTGGTATAGGCCATGATAATCATGGTGGGTAGAAGTTGGCGACTTCTTTTATTGTAATTGCACCACATGTCTACACATGTGAAAAGCAGTTCCACTTTTGCACTTACAAATGTGCCAGAGCTCCCCGTGCGGGGTTGGTGGGGTTGGACTTTTGCAAGAATCGAGGGCCATTGTAGCATTTTTTAAATTATTATTATTTAGAAAAAAGTTCCTTATGCGGAATACGATCCCGGGTCGTAGCAGTCGAAAACCAACAGTTTAGACCATCCTTTCACCAACTCCCTTTTATTTTCGAAAATGGTTGCTCAAAAGTGGTTGGACTATATCAGAACAATTCCTTTACTAAAGTGGTTGCTCAAGGAGGTATTCTCTTATGGGAGTTTCTACAGTGATAAGCGAAACCGCAGGGGTCTAACTGCATGCAATAGGTATATTTTTTAAAGCAGAATAATCTATATATATATATATATATATATATATATATATATATATATATATATAGAGAGAGAGAGAGAGAGAGAGAGAGAGAGAGAGAGAGAGAGATAGATAAGGGTCAGAATAGATTTCTTAAAAAGGAACAGAGATATTTTTTATTTACATATACACCTATCCCCCGATTTACACGGTACTTGTTTTACACGTTTTCGCTTTTACACGGTTTACCAAATAAGGTTTTTTTTTTGTTCGTTTTTATCACACTATACTAAATGCGATATTCTACTCTATACTACCTATGTTGAAAAGAATATTGGGAGGCTCTGATTCATGAGGGGGCGAACACCTATTCAGATTTGACAGTTTAATATACACCTATCCCTCGATTTACACGTTTTTTCTCAGGAACGTATCTACCGTGTAAATCGGGGGATAGGTGTATAGAACACACAAGTACATAACTTGTCGTATACACACGTATGTAAATATAGAGGTTGTATTTTTGTCTGAAGTTGTCAAAACTGGCGTTGTATGTGGCTATCATTCTTTATTGCCACCAGTAAAGTTTTTTACTAGTGTGATGAACAGTGAATCGTTCTGATGCAAAGGTACCTGAATATAATTCTCCCGCAATAAATCTACTAAACCAAAACTAGAAGGTAAATCAAGTGAATGAAAAGGATCAAGCTCCCTAAAAAAAGAGCAGAGAACAGTATAAATCTGCGAGAGAGAGAGAGAGAAAAAAAAATCAATTCAGCCGTCTGGCTTGCCATCACAGACGATGTCCCAAGAGACCAACTACTCTGTGAGCCGCTAAATAAAAGATGACAACTGGCACCGCTGCAATCTGGCACCACTGGGACAGACCAATTTGGTTCCCCACTCACGACGTCACCGCACTAATGGGGGGAGGGAGGGGATGTCTCGCGCCCCCTGTAGGCAAATTAATATTATTTCTCTCTGTGAATATATATACTCACAGAATAGCTTATGAATTGCTGGGTAAAATTACATTTTGACTCGCTACCATGCTCTATATGAGGATTTTTTCAAAAGTTATGTGTGCATCAATTTAAAAATATGCATATTTATTTTTAAAATACTTAAATATTACTATGAAAAAACAATTAAAAAAAAATAAAAGATAAGTGGGTCAGGTGTTGATATTAAAAATAAAGAAGGCATCTCCTGACCACGAGCGCATGTGCTTTTTTACGCAAATTTGGCCTTAAATACCCATTTCTTGATTTCTCAGGAAGCCTCTGGGACCAAAAATCATTTTGGTCGCAGTGGTTACAGCCTACTCCACGCTGACGAGCGCCAACAGCGCGAAACGCGTTCGTGGAGGGCTTTTCTTGATTTATCAAGAAATTGGGTTGGCCAAATATCACGGAGCAAGCTAAATAAACGTTTAGTTTATTTTTGCTCCACTATATGGCGCTCTGCCATCTAAAAAGCATATGTGCTCGTGGTCAGGAGAGATGCCTTCTTTATTTTTAAATATTACTATATATACAACATAAAATATTGTTAATACAGCCAATCTCTCTATAATTCCGTTCGTATTTAATACGGCTAATTTTTGTAGTCAAGTTGAATAGAAAGGTTCATTTATTAAATACTAGACGGGTGACCCGGGCTTCGCCCCGGGATTGACCCGTGTGCATATCCACCCGAGTGATATATATTTAGATAAGATTTTTTTTTATAATTGTTTGTTATTAGCATTATCTATTTTTGTTTGCATCAGCATAATTTAATTTAATCTTTGATAGAGGGCGCTGTTCGTGAGCTAAGTAGAATAATTTGAATATATATTTTTAATAATTGATTTATATATTTTTTAAAATAGCCTATCGTCTTCCCCGTATTTTTTTACCTATGTATGGAAATTTTGGTTTGAATTAGTGAACTACTGCGAATTTGTATACCGGACATACAAACAAACAAACATTGATTTATATATATATAGATACGGGAAAGTTATTAGTTAAAAGAGATAAATTAAATATAAGACAATAAAGCGCGCCATCTATATACAATAAATGGAACTACACAGCACGAATGTTTCTTTAATGTGTCTACTGTCCTCAAAGTTTATGTCCATAGTTTGATTAAATACCATAACAACGATTCCACCATTCAGTGTCTCATATATAAGCTGAATTGTCCAATACAGTATTAAATCTCTAAAAGTGGTCTGGTAGATTAAATTGACGAAACCGCTGGGAGGGTTTAACACTGATGAGCCAAGCTCTCACAATATTTTCCATCGGAGTAAGGACAATAGAAACTGTCCTTTATTACTAAAAACTTAATTATTAGTAAAAGTAGTAACGCTCATAGAAATGCTTTAATAATAATTATCATTATAGTTTTCCGAATATATAAAGATACACAGATTAGAAGAATAACGGATAATTTGCATATTTTTAGTCTCGGAAAACGATGATAATAATAATTATTAACGTAAAGATAGAGGCTGCCTGGCCGGCATTCATAGCTCTTCAAATAAAAGACACTTCGGCCAGTAAATATTTTTCATTGTCTCGACGTTTCAACAAAAATCTTTTGTCCTCGTCAGGAGCGAACAAAAATTAAAACATTTGGCAAACCGTTTTAATTGTTGTTCGCTCCTGACGAGGACAAAATATTTTTGTCGAAACGTCGAGACAATAAAAAGATTTACTGGCCGAAGTGTCTTTTATTTGAAGAAATAATTATTAAAGTATTTCTATATAACTTGTCGCATACCTCGAGATATTGGCATCGTATTGTTTTGTTTTATATATTTTTACATATTGTTTCTTATGAAAGGTTGATATATTTGCATGTCCGCGAGAAGCGCGATGTATATATATAGGTCAAGAGAGTAATAAAGTTAGAGTTTCTATTGTCATAGATCTTCTCATGTCTCGTGAATCTCGTTCTTCTAATATAGAACATTACATAACTGTCATTGTTTTTACCTATTAATTATTTACATATATAGAACATACATACGTACATATATATATACAGGTTAGATTTTTGTCTGAATTTGTCAAAACTGATGTTGTGTGGCTCATTCTTTATCATCATTTGTAAAGTTTTTTACCAGGGTGATGAACATTGCATCATTCTGATGTATAATTAAAAGGAGAGGTGTCTCTTTTAGTACATATATATATTGCCACGTGTAAAATTAGGGAAGACAAAAACTTCAGGAGGAAACAACAATTTATTTCAGGCAAGGACCACTATGAAAGGTAAACAAAAGATAAGCCACGAGGGGAATTTACAGAGTAGCAAAATATAAATATGAAAAAAAATGACTACTCTGTTAATAAAAATAATAAAATGAATAAATACTTGGTTACAATATATATAGATAGATTAGCATAATAAGCAGTGATATGTGTAATCTAATAATGAAATCCCTCAATACTTTCGTACAAATTTTTATAATACTCAATTTGTTACAAACCACGGAAATTTCAAAAGTTTTTTTTTAAATAGAATAAAGGTAGTGGAGGATTCAAGTTGCTTTTGTGGTATTGAGGAACAAACCTCAAGACATCTACTGATCGATTGCCCAGCATTTCAAGATTATAGAATGAAGAATAAACTAGTTGTTTGTGAACTTAACGATTTGATTTCCGATAAAAAAAATCATATTTAAAGTTCAATTCATTTTGTAAATACATTCTAAACTTTCTACAAAATCTGGATCTCTAATGTTTTCATGCGTTGAATAATGTAAACAAATTATGTAAATAAACTTTTCTCCTTGTTTGGCGCAAGTATCCCTTGCGGGATATAGCGCTTTGGAAATAATAATAATAATAATAAAAACAGTTATATATTTTTTTGCCTTAAAAAAATTATAGAGGTAGGTTGAGCTCCATCTTAAATGCTATTGGATGCTTTAAATGATCTTAAACGGCTATGGATAGTCAATTCAACCCTTACTTATATTTTTTATACGTCTTAAAACATCGAAGTAAATAGATTTCATCGTATATTGTACATTAAACATTTTAGACATTTAGAGATATTCAATTTTACTTTATTAATTTGAAAATATTGCAGCACAATTTTTACTTTAAATAAAAAGACATATATTGGATCAAAATATCATTTATTTTACCAATATTTCAGTTGGCTGAACGCCAACCTTTATCAAGGTATTATAACATTTAAATGTATGTCAACAACAAACTCAGCGCCACATAACGTCAACAACATTAAGTTTTTAAAAATATTTTGTTATATTCAATGGGGAGAAAAAATTGTTATATATATTTATACATATTATATCACGTTATTGTATTACGTGTTGTATTACGGACAAAATAAATTTTGTAAAATAAGGGTGTGAATATTTTGAATATTAACAATAACGCCTATTTAGGAGAGATTAATAATGAAAAGCTATAGAATATAGAAATATTAATGAAAAGCTAATAAAACTAAATCTAAATGATAGTAAATCAGTGAATTTTGACCACAATAATTCGCGATGATGCCAAGAGTAATTCTACGATTTTATCAAAAGAGGTAGTATGAGGTAAATTCTCTGGTTTGATAATGGAAGAAACGAAACTGAAACGCTATGTAAATATGTTATATAAAAACATTTTATTTTGAATTATTTGTTCTAAAACAACTCTGTAAAGTCGACCGCCAGATAGCACCGTTTGTATTGTATTTGTTGTTTATACTTTGGCCGGCTCAAATCTTTTTGTAGATATGTAAATACATAATCTTTTATTTTCTTTATTCTTCACGCTTTAAGTCAGGTAGTACTTTTCTCAAATTATGTCTTATATATTTTTATCAGCACAATTAAAGCAAATTGTGATTAAAACTGTTTTATTTTTATTTTTATTTTCCACGACTTCAATAAATAATACTCGTGTATTCCGAAATAAACTAATAATTTCTTTCTTAGCAAAAATTTATTATAACGTATATGTAGTTGACCGATTTGGATTTTCACTAATTTTCACCCGAATTCCAAACGAGTAATTAAATATCAATCAATATCTTTAGTCTTAAATATAGGTTATCCCGAGAGATACAGAAAAAGAATGGTGAAAAAAAAAAGATGGAGAAAGACATTCGAATTTACAAAATTTCTATCAATTAAATATATATTGATATGATAGCTCGAGTTGAAGTATAGATGGATTATTTACAATAGGTTCAATGAGTAAGTCTTAACACATGGGGATGTAGCTCAGTGGTAGAGCGTTCGCTTTGCATGTGAAAGGCCCGGGGTTCAATCCCCCGCATCTCCATTTTTTTTTTTTACTGCGATATATTTTGACAGATATTGACTTTTATTAAAATTTTACACAAATAAATTTACTGGCAATGCGTTTATTTTAAATATCATCAAATATTATTAATAAAATTTAATTTACTAATATATATTGACTTTTATATTTTCTAGTAGGTCTAGCTAAAGTTTAAAATTATTATTTACAATAGATTCAATGAGTAAGTCCTAACACATGGGGATGTAGCTCAGTGGTAGAGCGTTCGCTTTGCATGTGAAAGGCCCGGGGTTCAATCCCCCGCATCTCCACTTTTTTTTTTTTAACTGTGATATATTTTGACAGATATTAACATTATATTTTCTAGTAGGCCTCTTTTCTTTTTTTTTTTCAGATATCAACTTATCATTTTTACCTGAATTTAATCCCCTTTCATCATTAAAAAAATTACATATATCCTATTGTAAATAAAATGAATTTTTACCTTGTGAAATATAAGCATGATAATAAGAAAATGGTTAAAATTTTAGATATTCACATTGTGTGTTAAAAAAACAAAAATCAATTGAATTATAATAGAAAAAAAACAATAACAAATATTTTAAATTTGACCGCAAAAGGATGATCTATATACATTTTATTTCTTTAATTTTCTTCTTTTTTTTTTTTTCTCATATTTAAACATAAAAAAAAAAAAGAAAAAGGACGCCATCTATGATTAGGTTAGTTATTTTAGCAGACGAGTCTTGTCGCTACATCGCGTGCTACTGTTTTTTTGCATTAAATTGGCGCCAAAAACATGGCGGCATTAGTTAACACTACTGGGCGATCTGTCGTCTGTCTGCACGGCAAGTACTCCGCGTGGTCAAAATGTATATTTAAAAATAATAATTAAAATCACTGAAATAAATATTTTAAAAATGTATATAGAGAACACGTTTTTTGTTTCTTTTCAAATATAGAATTTAATATTTAAAAAATATATATATTCATAATTTTATATAATTACTATAATTTTCAAATATATATTTAAAGAATAGAAGTGTATTTATTTTATTTTTATATATAATACTGTGATTAAGCTTCTTTTAATAAAAAATAATTTAGATTATTTTGTTGATAAATATGAAAGCGAGCAATTTTTAAAATTTATTATTATTCAATACTAGCGGACGTACCCAGCTTCGCCCGGGTTTTACCCGAGTAAAGGTTTGTCTAACGAATCTCTCGATAAAGTAAACATTTTTTCTCGGTCCCTTGAAAAATACTCGATAAGTTGAATAAAATCAATATTAATTGGTTCCCTCGGTAATTGGAAGTTAAAGGAATAGTATCTTGCCTTGGAATTGTATCATTATTCTTGTCTCAAATAAATTGCCGTGTCATCCTGAATTTTGTCTTTCCTAATTTTCTACATTACAAAATCATCTTTTTATCTAGTGAACATTTTTTCCCGGTTGGTATGCTTACAGGACGAAACTATGCAAAAGCTTCTATATGAGATATTTAATTTTTAGTATCGCATTTATATTTATTCGAATTTTATATTTAAACGATACTCATTATTTCTTTTGATTTTTATATATCGTATATATCGTCTTGCACAATTATTTAAACTTTTTAAAATAAAGTACAATACTTAAAATAAAATATGTTTCTTATACAATCTAAAATTAGAAAATAAACGTTTAAATCGGTAACCTCAAGGAGATAGCCATTATAAAGCACTAATATTTGAATTAGTTTTACTTAATATATTAGCCCTGAAAGACCCAAGGTCATCAGGCGTGGAGCAGACTTCCTGCCTAAGCCTATCTCCGTCGCAATGGTGGCGCTGCTTGCGAGTTAAATATACAAATCTGCAAATAACTCTAAGGATATTCAAGATATTCAAGAAATTATTTTTCAGAAACCTTCCCAGTACTATACTAAATAACTTCCCAAAGTTTCATGGCGTTCCAATGAGTGGTTTGGTCAGGCATAAAGGACACACACACACATACATTCATTTTCATATATATATATATAGACTAGCGGATGTACCCGGCTTCGCCCGGGTTTTACCCGAGTAAAGGTTTGTCTGCCGAACATTTGTTAAAACAATTCTCTATAAACTTATAAAAAATAATAATAGATATATTTTGATAATTTGAAACTCGTAAATTTGAATCTCTCGATAAAGTGAACATTTTTTCCCGGTCCCTGTGTGCCGTGTCATCCTGAATTTTATCTTTCCTTATTTACTACATTACAAAATCATCGTTTTATCTAGTGAACATTTTTTCCCGGTCTCTTGTAACGATTGCAGTGCATCTTACATAGGCGAGACTGGTAGGTCCGTGGCCATCAGGATGACCGAACACGGTAGATGCATTGCCAACAGAGACAACAGGTCGCTTGTTTTCAACCATATTAACACCACCGGCCATTCATTCAACCTTTCCTCCCCTACCACCCTGTACTCTAATGTCAATACCAAAAACCAAAGGTTGATCATTGAAGCTATTTTATCCATCAATAACCATAGCATTAACAGACACATCGACATACCATCGCAGTATTTAGATATTTGTAATAACCTATAGGCCGTTCACTTCTTTTCCCTGATCTTACTGTTAATCCCACCCCACCCAGACACCTACCCCTATATAATTTTTTCCTTTGTCCGATGATCGCGCTGATGGCGGGCCATGCCATAGTTCCTCACTGTTGTTGGTTTTTTAATATAACATCACATTGGTTTAAGTTGATTGACATCCATAGATGATCATATGTTCTCCTATAAATTGCAATAGTCTTAGTTATGTTAAATCTGTCATAAATTTTTTAGTTTTTAATTTTTTAATTTTTAATTAGCATCACATCCTACTTTCGTCAAATATTTCTATAAAAAGCCTTATTTCCATAACTTAATATGATATTGTTAGCTCATATATGGTTATGTATGCAGATTCTACACATATCGATACTATATATAGCGTTATTTTCTCTCAATATGTTGTACCCGTCGAAGGGCGTGAAGCCCGAAAGCTTGTAGCCCATGCATTTTAATAAAAAAATTTCTCTTCGTTTTATAACTATTTACAATTCTATAAGAGAAATTTTCATGATTCATGTTAAGTTGAATAAAATCAATATTAATTGGTTCCCTCGGTAATTGGAAGTTAAAGGAATAGTATCTTTGCCTTGGAATTGTATCGTTATTCTTGTCTCAAATAAATTGCCGTGTCATACTGAGATAATCTTACTTTTGATAAATAATCTTTAAGATAATAAACTTAGTGATAATAAAACTTATAGATAAAAAACTTGTTATCATCGTCGCAATGGTGGCGCTGTTTGCGAGTTAAATCTACAAATCTGCAAATAACTCTAAGGATATTCAAGATATTCAAGAAAATATTTTTCAGAAACCTTCCCAGTACTATACTAAATAACTTCCCAAAGTTTCATGGCGTTCCAATGAGTGGTTTGGTCAGGCATAAAGGACACACACACACACATTCATTTTTATATATATAGGCTAGAGAGGCAATAAAGGAAAATTTCCAGAGTATCAAATATAAATATCAAATTAATAATATTGTGGCGAAGAAATATTTTATTATTTAATTTAATATTATTCAATGAAAATATATTCAACAGATTATAAAAATATATATTAATCTGTTTTTGTGAAATCATCTTAAAATATTTCTTTGCTTACTTGCTTAAGATTCTCTAGCTGTAAATAGTTTGGGGGGGCTGACCTGTTAATAATTGTCGACTCGTCGCTGTGACGTCATCAATAAATACTTTTACATCTTAGGATATTTCAAGGCTTGATTTCTACGCTACAACTGGTGGAGAGACTGGACCGATACCCATTAAGAAATAAAAGAAAAATTGATTCTGTTGAACCAGAAGAAACTTCCATGAATGTAAAGAAGGAAGGTACTCAAGTAAGCAACTACGTTGTTCAACATTTGCCAAGGAACCCTTCCATTTTCTCCGGGGAGGATGGTGAAGATCTCCAAAAATGGTTGAAAGGGTATGCACGTGTGGCAAAGTACAACCATTGGGACGAAACCCTTTGTCTTACTAAAGTTTATTTTTATCTGTCTGGAACTGCTCTCAAATGGTTTGAGAACAACGAAGAAAGCATCCAGACTTGGAAGGAATTCACATCTCAATTAGAGAATGTGTTCGGAAAAAAAGAGAATTCAAAATTGCAAGCGGAGAAGAAACTTAAAACACGGGCACAATTAAAAGGCGAAAGTACCGAATTTTACATCCAGGATCTCCTGTGCTTGTGCAAAGAGGTTGATCCTCAAATGAGCGAGGAAGATAAAATCTCCCACCTCATGAAGGGGATAGCTGAGGAGCTTTATCAAGCACTCCTACCGAGGGATGTACAGAGCACCGAGCAATTCATTACAGAATGTCGCCGTGTCGAAGCGCTCCGTTGTAGGCGAATTACCCCAACCAGGTACGAGCGCCTACCAAATGTAGCCTCTCTCTGTGACCAGGATGACGGAGATCTGTCATCTTTAATTAGGCAAATTGTTCGTGAGGAGGTACAGCGGGCATTAGGCTCTCCTCGGGAGGAACCAAAAAATGCTACAATCGAAGAAATTGTAAAGGAGGAGATTGGAAGAACCCTGGCGCCAATCTCAAAGTCTAGGAGAAGTCCCCCTCAGAAGGAAAAACCCCGACAGTTTTTAAATACTAGATATGAGGCCGAAACGGTAAGACCGCACCCTGAACCTCGATACCCAAAACAAGGAGGAAGACGCGACACCAATGATTGGCGTACAACTGAGGGAAGGCCAATCTGTTTCTACTGCGGACGCCCAGGTCACGTCGTCCGCTATTGCCGTGACAGGAAGAGACACAATGAGGAAAGGAGAAATGACTATTTCCAAAGAAAGCAAGACGCAATGGTATCCTACAACTCTCGAGCTGAATCTCAGGACCCCAATGACGAATCATCGAGGAAAACTTTCACTCGCTACCGAAGCCCTACTTCATATCGCGGTCGAAGCAGACAACATTTCTCACCTGCTAGAAGATCTAGCTGGACGCCCCACCATTAAAACTAGATGATAGACCACATTGGAGGTGAGGCCGTAAAGTTATAAAAATCCCCCCTTGCCGACCACAGTAGAAATTAGAAAAAGTTACCTTGACGTAAACATAGACCTACCAAGTCCTCATGAAGAAGATATCTCAACTGAAAGAAGACATCCACCGCAGTCACCTGAAAATATCCCTGGCCATAGTACTAGTTCTTAAGACTGACGACGTAAGTCTCCTGCTGAGCATCGGGTCGATGCTCTTTATAGGAGGAGGCTATGTGGCGAAGAAATATTTTATTATTTAATTTAATATTATTCAATGAAAATATATTCAACAGATTATAAAAATATATATTAATCTGTTTTTGTGAAATCATCTTAAAATATTTCTTTGCTTACTTGCTTAAGATTCTCTAGCTGTAAATAGTTTGGGGGGGCTGACCTGTTAATAATTGTCGACTCGTCGCTGTGACGTCATCAATAAATACTTTTACATCTTAGGATATTTCAAGGCTTGATTTCTACGCTACAATATGTTCATAAAATAATAAATACACTCATGGACAAAACTTAAGGAAGTTGTAACTTTTAGCATGTATATCAGGATTCAGACAATAACTATAAAAGATATTTGATACCCAGTGACCTTTATTGAAGAAACACGATATAACCAAGTGTGAACAAAATTACCTTCTGTCTCCTTAAAAAAATAGACGACCGGCAACATCGAAGATTTTCCGCTTCCTCAAGTTATGTCCATGAGTGTAGATGGGGTTGGCTTTGTTTGGAGAAAGGCGAGTGGAGACTTCAAACATCACATTTTAGGGTTTGAGTCAATTCTTGATATTCTCTGTTGCATATGTGACTGTGGTTCTAATAGAGGATATCTCTCTGTATCATAGATGAACATGGCTCACCAAGAGATAGTTACTGGTCTATCCAAGGTCCGTACGCTAGGAACACAAAGAGAAAGCGATACGTCCCTTCCCACGTCTATCACCACGGCCGGAGTATGGTTACCGTCGCCCCAGCTACTGTACGTGCCTGGGCTCTGGGAACTCTGAACTCTTTCTGGAACTCTTTCCGGACTTTCTCACTAGCTCGATTGTCTAGGACAGGGGTGGCGAACCTTTTTATATTAGAAGGCCAATTTTCATTTTACCATTTTTGAGAAGGCCGCATCCATATATAAATATATGTACGATTTAATTAAAGGGATTTATATACAAAATTAAAATACATAATTTTCTTTGCAATTAAATAGTTTATAGTGGTATAGTTATGTACATCATTTTTAGCACGACACTTGAATTACTTTTAGAAATTTAAATACTTACATTTACTATATTATATAATATATGACATTCGTATTAGATATTTTCAATAAAATAATGAAAGTAATTGAAAACTGCGATACAAAAATTATAATTTTGAATTTATGAAAAGGCCACAACTTGGGCAAGAAAAGGCCACATGCGGCCTTGAGGCCGCACGTTCGCCACCCCTGGTCTAGGATATTTTATTAGGATGATCTCCTAGACTTTGTTGTTGTTTTACACGTTTTGTCATAATGTCACAAAAACTTAACCCTGGAAGCTTCATTTATTTTATAATAATTTATTTAACGACTAGGTGTAAAAAAGAGAAACTATATAATTCTACAAATATTTGGGCGACCTGGATGGCAGAAATATTCTAACTTTCTCTATCCTGTGCCACATCGTGATCTTACTTATCCATGATAATAATGGGGGGATAGGGGAGTTTGGAAATACCGTAAATACACCATGTGGTGTATCTTTGAACGTTTACTAGAGAATGTCAACATTATATTGTAGGTTGTTGGTTTCTCTGATTAAATAGAGACTCATCCTTTTTGAAGAAGACGAAAGTGGATCGCCGAAACACAAGACAAAAGCTGTTGTCAAGCTAGTTGAACTTCAAGGAGCCTACACTCATGACAAAAATTAAGGAAATTATACCTTTTAGCATTTATATCGGGACAATAACTATGAAATATATTTTATACAGTAACCTTTATTGAAGATACACGAGATAACCAAGTGTGGACAAAATTGACTCTGTCTCCTTAAAAAAAAAAAAAAAAAAAGGATGACCGGAGACATCAAAGACAATCCACTTCCTTAAATTTTGTTCATGAGTATAAGTTCAGTTTTATAGTGTAGTTTGAGAGGATGTCACTCTTGAAAGTTAAATATTTGATGTTATCAAGTTTTTTTTCTAAAAAAAATTACAATGTTGTAGCTGTGGTTAAACTAATGGCTTTTTTTTTTAAAGAATGAAAATTTTTAAAGAACCATATGGTGTTAAAACAAAGACAATTTGTTCCAAATAATTGACATTTCCGAATTTTAAGATTATATTGTATGAAGAACAGAAAGATTGGTATGGCTTACGCGTAAGCGGTGTTACAACAATAAATCAAACTATAATTCGATTACATGACAACTTATTGCCAGTGTCAAGTGTCAAAATAGAAAAGGATATACTCCTATACTAGATAAAATATTGGTAAAAAGGAAAGGTAAACCTATATTTACCATTGACGCATCAAGCAATTCCCTTTCTTAAGTCTGTATACAATTTGACCAGATAGTGGTTGTTTAAATAGCTTTTCGGTGTTTAGATTTGAATCTCATTTTTGGAAGCTGTTACTTATGTCCATGATGGCAAAATCCAGATAATTTTCACAAAGCAGATTATTCGGCACATTGTTGTTTATTTACATATTTCCCAATGAAACATGGTATTATATAATAATCATAAAAAGAGGGATAAAATAAAAGAGTAAACTATACACAGTTAGGTAAAGTCCAGGAGATTCCCCCAACGACAAAGAGTCCTCCTCCAGACAGTAAGTCACGTTCTCCCCATATCTCAAGACTCGGGCGCAATAGAGAGGGAGGCGCTATTTAGAGGGGGCACTATAGACAGGTTTAACCATATTAACATTATATATATTTAAGGAATCGTTCTTCGGAATACGAAATCGAATTTCAAAATTAGAATTACATTATGCACCCCTGAGTTCAACCTATGTTGGTAGAAATAAGCTAGGTGACTTTGGCTGGGCATTCTCCCTCTCTCTTTCACCAAAAAAGACTTTGTATTTTATATTTTATCAATTTTACATATTTATTTATCTATATATCCTATAACAAAGAAGTTTCACAATGTCTCTCTCTCTCTCTCTTGGTCTTGAGTTGGGCAACACCAGCTATTACCACGACCTGCCCACTCTGTGGGAAAGAACTCTCGCAGTCTATCGGTGGCGGAGTCTTTCCCGCAATGGGCGCCACCAATGAAGACCTTGTACATTGAAAGAGGGCGGGCATGGCTCATCAATGGTGAACTCTCCCAACGGTTTCGTCATTTCAATCTCTTCTCTCCATTTCAATCTCCAAGTTGAAGATTAAAATGGCGAAACTCCTGTGAGAATTCAACACTGTTGAGCCATGCCCGCCTTCTTTCAATTTTTAATCATATCAGGATAAAATAGACTGCAGAAATAAATTTAATTATTTATATTTAAAAGGAAAGTCGAGTGTTAAAATAAAATATGTTTATAATATTTTCACATACTAAACTTGTTGGGCTTATTTCAACGTTATTATATTGCTCTAGAAATACCACAGCAATCAACTATACTTGATTCTATTACATAAAATAGTCTGACAAAACTTCTGTCTATATACGTTTGTCTGAAGCAAATAATAATAATAATAAAAATATTTTATTTCAACACACAAAACTCGATATCCCGGCTAGGGATAATTGCGTCGATATACATTTTTAAACAGAAGCAGTTATAAACATATTATAATAAAAAAATAAATAAAAAAGAGATAATAGTAATAATTAATAATAATAATAAATAATTATTTAGGTAAAAACTTCAATAAGACTCAGAACTAGAGGTCATTTTAGATCCTTTTGTAGAATTTTTCTAGGTATATATAAATTTTTACCTTGTGGATCTCATGAAATAATTTTCGCCCTGGACTGAAAAGGGCCATTAGCCCGAAACCAAGGTCTCTAGGTAATCCCTTCTCAGTTTACCAAAGCTGGTGTTGTAGTGGCTTTGTCTTCTACCTGAATCCGTTAATTTGTGGAGACCTGGCGGTGGAGAGATGGCGCTTAGTTGACGTAAAGTTATATTTTATATGGTTGTTTATGTGGGGTGAAAAACCTCTATATATATCGCAGATAAAAACGATTAGAATTATATAGGTTAGCTTTTTCTACTCCGTATTCAATTTGCTTATTTGAAATTTTATTTAAGAAATAAAATCTTTATTCTATATACACTTAAGTAAAAATGCACTCGAGGAAAACCCAAACATTGCCTTGCTTATTTGTTTTATTATTAATAAAATAAATACTTAATTGTAAACAAATGTTTTAAATTTCGAACGATAGATGGCGCTGCTATTTTTTTCGATGGAAAAACATTCTTATATTCTGTCTCACAGAGCGTTACTGACGAGATTGTAAAATTATAGAGGAAAGGAAAAAAAAAAAGTTGGGAGTCTAGTTAAGAACAAGGTATTGGAAGGGAAAATATAAAATTGGAATAATTCGCTACGAAAGGAAGAATGCGTCGCTTGTCACAGAATATTAAAGTCAATAAAAATCATTATTCAAGTTAGCAGGCGAGATGTGAAGAAATAAAAAAGGTCTAACAACCGGAACTTCTCTCTGAGTTTTCCTCTACTTCACTTCCGGGATCCGCTATGAACGTTGTAGCACAAGGTTGTCAATTTTTTTAAATTTTTCTTTTCATAGAGTTTTTATTTTCATAGAATCTTTTTTTTTTTTTTGTATTTGTGTCAAATGAACCCCGTCCTTTTTAAAATTATGGCAATGACTTTTTATTAGAAACATTTTTTATAGATAGAAAAAAGAGGTTATTTTAAAATTAATTTTAATCAATACATTTGAACATTGTAAAGATGCAAAAGAATGGTATCACATATGCAAAAATATATAATAAAAAAACTAAATGCATTATTTCGATGGATTTAGTAAAAATTGATTTGTACCTTTTCTGCCCATTTGAACATCTAAAATGTTTTGTCTACAATTTGTTTTTGTCAAAATTTTTACGATTACGCGATGTTTGTACTTTGTATTTCTTTTTATCCCTGGTTGATGTAGTTCCAAACCAACTGTCAGATATTGTGAAATTTAAAAGTTTTTCAAGAATATTTAAGGATTTATGGCAGAAGTTTCTCTAGAGATCTAAAAAAAACGATTGGAGATGTTGTAGACCTACTGGTTGGGTTCCACTTTTTTTCAGCTTTGGAATATGTAAGTTTTGTAAATTCTTCGTTGGATATTTGTGGTCTATTTCTTCTTAGACCTTCATCTATCTCTTTTGTCAGATTTATGCCGTACTTTAACGCGCTCCGGAAAACACTCATTATGGAGTGTAGGTGTGTAAGTCAAATAGTAACAATTCTAAATTCAAATTATTACTTCGGGACAATTGGAGTCATTGTGAATTCTAGTTTCATAATAACAGTCTTTCTCAGCTGTAGTTTAATATCACATTCATTCTTATTGTGATATAAAGCTATATTGACCTATCTTTATTTCACTACGCAACCTTTTACTGGATGGTTAGTCTATAATGTATATACATTGGTCTACCGTTGCTGAGATTGTCTGTATTGCAATAGGGGCTTATCTACATTTAAGAGGCCAAGAGCTCTTGTGAGACGACGAATGTAGATGTTAGTTTGATGCCTCTACCCAACGCTTTACTGGATGGTTAATCTATAATGTTCATACAATGGTCTATCGTTGCTGCTGAGATTGTCTGTATTGCAATAGGGGCTTATCTACATTTAAGAGGACAGGAGCTTTTGTGAGACGACGAATGTAGATGTTAGTTTGATGCCTCTACCCAACTTTTTACTGGATGGTTAGTCTAATGTTTGTACTTTGGTCTACCGTTGCTGCTGCTGAGATTGTCTGAATTGCAATAGAGCTTAATCCACATATAAGAGGCTAAGAGCTCTTGTGAGACGACGAATGTAGATGTTAGTTTGGTGTCTCTACCCAAATTTTTACTGGATAGTCAGTTTAGTGCTTGACCTACCGTGTGTTGTCTGACTTGTAATAGGAGTTAGGTTAGAAACTGTTTTATTACACAGCGATTCTCTTATATAGCTAAATACACATAATGATATTAAGCTAGTCTATGGGGGTTGGTGGAAGGATGGTCTAAACCGTTGGTTTTCGACCGCTACGACCTGGGATTAAACCCCGCATTGGACACTTTTTTCTGATTAAAAAAAAATGTTCCAATGGCCCCCGATTCTGGGCAAAGTCCAGCCCCAACAGTGAGTGCAAGTAACCAAACGGGGCTCTGGCACATTTGTAAATGCAAAAGTCGAACTGCTCTTCACGTGTGTAGATATGTGGTGCACTTACAGTAAAAGCAAGTCGCTAGCTACTCACCTGAACCACGTGTACTAGGGATAATAAAAAAGAAAGATAGTCTATATAGGTCCAAGAGATTTCGTGAGACAACGAATGTAGATATTAGTTTGATGTGTCTACCCAACCTGGATGGTCAGCCTATATACATAGGTCAAAAGTACGTTATCACATTGTCTGAGGTGTAATAGGTTAGAGGAGGCCGAGAACTCTCAGGGGACAGAGTATGTAAATAGGCAACATATCTGCTGCATCCATCCCAGGAATTCCCGTTAAATCCTTATCTCTGACCAGACCGGTATACCCTGCTTTAACACCGCAATAATGTTTAATTAACGTTGTATACCTAAAGACACCTCTCTACCAGATCGAAAGAGCATCAAAGAACCGCTTCGGATCGAATTATTCAATTCCTTTATAGTTGACCATATCAACAACAACAACAAAAAAGCCTTTATTTAGGGTCACTGACCCTATACAGGATTCACCAGAGGTATGCATAAGTACAAAGCAGTGAGACAACGGAAATAGCGATATATACAGAGTAAAAAGAGAAAGAAAAAAAAAAAAAACAAGAAAAGGAAAAAAAAATATAATAATAATATAGTTGACCATATCATACCCTGCTTTAACTGCAATAATGTTTATATTGACGATACACCTCTCCATCAGATCGAAAGAGCATCAAAGAAACGCTTCTAACTAGAGTATTATTCAATTCCTTAATAGTTGATCATATCAATATACACCAAGTCATACTCCATACTTCCATATCACTAGAATCCTTCCCAAGAACGCCATAACCAGGATTCAAACACTAATCCTTGAAGCAATATAAACCCTGTAGTCTCGTAAACCGAAGTAAACAGCTATACCACCACAATATATTCATTTCCCATCTAACATAAAGCATGTTATATATTGATAATTATATTGTTACGAAGAGAAAGTTCAGAAACGCCGTGGTGGTAAGCAGGGTCAGTTCGACCACATGTGTCCACCGCTAACAATAGCTGAAGGGGGCGGACCAGTCAAGAAGAGAGAAGTCCATCTAAACGGACAGTGGTAAAGTCGTCCTTCCTGTTTTTTTATTATTATTTTATTATTATTATCATCCCTAGTACACGTGGCCATGATAATCATGGTGGGTAGTTAGCGACTGCTTTTACTGTAAGTGCATCACATGTCTACACTTGTGAAAAGCAGTTCGACTTTTGTACTTACAAAAGTGCAACCTCCCTGTTGTTGACTGTTAGATAATGCTCCCTGTATGTTACTTGTTCCCCATAATACACGAAGGTAAATAATGAGGAGTCGAACAGAGTTCCTTACCGATCTTACGTGTTTATTTGGTCATCCTTGACACGGCGGTGGTGGCGTAACAATATGTATTTCTGCTGTCCATTTCTACTGAGCATATGTCTCATCATTCATTTAAAATACACCTATCTCCCGATTTACACGGTACTTTTTTTACACGTTTTCGCTTTTACACGGTTTTCCAAATACGTTTTTTTTTTCTTCGTTTTTATCGCACTCTACTAAATGCTACTGTGATTGAACACATGCGCTGTGTACACATCTCACGAGGAATCCCGAGTTTATGTGCTGACTTGCTGCACACTCACACTGTGTCTGTATTTCTATTTTTTTAAAATTTTTAATTTTCGATTTACACGTTTTTCTTAGGAACGTATTTACCGTGTAAATCGGGGGATAAGTGTACCTTTTCCAAAGGTTTATCTTCAGTATCGGTATAAAAACAAAACATCCCAATGCAATATTACAGCGGTATGTGTTTGATCAAACTGACGAAACAGCTGTGAAGGTTCACCACTGATGAGCCAGGCCCTCCCATTATTTTATCATTGCAATAAGGACAGTAAAAAGTTTTTTATTTAAAAAGAAATATACGCGTCAAAAAATAATTTGAATTTCGTATAAAACATATATAACGTACAATAGATATTTTGAAATCCCTTGATTTGATTTCTCCTTGTTCGTCATTCTCCTCATGCAGACTCATCATATCAAAGCATTGGTTTGACTACAATGTACATCAATCTGGTGAACATTTCTGTAATTTTCTTTTTAACAAAGATAAGAGAGTCACAGCGTTATCTTCTTAAGCAAATAATACCTATTTTCAACGTTATTTTACCCTTATTTGGACTTTTGTGCAACTAAAATATTATGAAGATATTGATGACCTAACGAAATCAGGCTTATAGTACGTTTTTGGTCAAATCCCCATAAGATCCCGGTTATAACGAATTCCCACTGTATATCTTAAGGATATTGAACATTACCCTCGTGACTTATTTACACAATTACTCTAGCTCTCTCTCTCTCTCTTCACAAGAAGGTGATGCAAAAATGTTTCTGTTTAGTTTAGAGATAATCCCGATTCTCTCTCATGATAAAAGGCAAAAAGATTGTTTCTTCAGACTAACAGAAGGGGGCGCTGCGTGTTGATTGGACGGAGGTGTATGTGCGGGGGGGGGGGGGGGGGGGATCCCTTCCCTTAGTGTAACCCAGCTGGCTTCCGGTCGTGACTGTGGATCCCGTTACCCACTTCCGGTCGTCTGCTCTCGTCGTCTGCTGGAAAAAAAAATCTCCATGGTGTTATTTATCGCCACCTCTTGGCAGCATTCAATAGGATTTTGTTGGGGACATGGACGAACAATTGAAGACAGAATGAAACTTTTTAAATAAACATTTTAGAGCCTTTTAGTGAGCTAAGGATAATGTTTCTTTCTTTGTGTGTGGGTTAGGCAAACTACTCTCTCTTTCACAGAATCTCTATTCGGGTGAATGTTTATACATCAAAGAGGACCATTGGGTTACGTCGCTCTGAATCGTTCAGATGATACTTCAAGCATTCCCTTTGGTTTTGCTTGCTGATCGTATGCCACGTATTCCTATAGACCCGTTTTCCAACACAAAGAAGAAAATATATATGTAGTTGTTTCTATGCATCTTATCGCGTGGGTGTTTTTTTTTTTTCTTTCTCTGTTGAGCTACAGTTGAAGCTGGACAATACAAAATGAGCGAGGAAAGATGGATAACTGAAGATAGATAGGTGAATATGGACAACTAAATATGGACACACCTGAAGATTGATAAACTGAAGATGGACAACTGAATATGGACAAGTGAAGACGGACAACTCGATATGGTCAAGTGAAGATGACAACTGATGTCCGAAAACTGAATATGGACAAGTGAAGACGGACAACTCGATATGGTCAAGTGAAGATGACAACTGATGTCCGAAAACTGAATATGGACAAGTGAAGACGGACAACTCGATATGGTCAAGTGAAGATGACAACTGATGTCCGAAAACTGAATATGGACAAGTGAAGACGGACAACTCGATATGGTCAAGTGAAGATGACAACTGATGTCCGAAAACTGAATATGGGCAAGTAAAGATAGACATGTGAAGATGGACAACTGAAAACTGAACGGCAACTGAGTATGTGGACATGTAAAGATGGACAGGTGAAGACGGATAACCGAATATGGACAAATGAAGACGGACAACTGAATATGGACAAGTGAAAAACGGACAACTAAAAACGGAAACAGAATATGGACAACTGATGACGAAAAACTCAATATGGACAATTAAAGATGTACATGTGAAGATGGGTAACTGAAGGCTGAAAACTGAACGGACAACTGAATATGGACAACTGATTATTTAAATGTGAAGATGGACAACTGAATATGAACAAGTAAAAGACGAAAAACTGAATATAGACAAGTGAAGACGAAATATGAATATGGACAACTAATTATGGACAAGTGGAGGTAGAAAACTGAACGGACAACTTAATATGAACAAGTAAAAGACGAAAAACTGAATATGGACAAGTGAAGACGAAATATGAATATGGACAACTAATTATGGACAAGTGGAGGTAGAAAACTGAACGGACAACTTAATATGAACATGTAATGACCGACGTTTGAAGACTGACAACTGAATATGGGCAAGTGAAAGACGTATAACTCAAAACGGAAAACTGAAGATGGACAAGTGAAAGAGGTATAACTCAAGACGGAAAACTGAAGATGGACAAGTGAAAACGTTGCTCTCTGATCATATCATTGTTGATAGCTGGGACAGTGAATCTCTAAATTATTAAAAGGTCTTTATAGGTTTTGTGGCAGAAAATCTATCCATAAATAAAGAAAGTAATCAATATGCATTAATTATTAATATCAATTTAAGATAATGACACAACTCTTAAATACAAAGTTTGCATTGTTTTAATGTATGACAATTTCTCACGTGTGTGGATTGAGAAGTTTTTACAAAATGAAAAGAAATATTTAAATAGAATTCTATGAATAAAAAAAAAATAATTCGGCAACATTGGAAACAAACTCTTCGATAAATCATTAGGTCGTCTGGCATTATATATAGAGAAGGACTTTACATAATAAAAGGAAAACAAAATGCAACAGGTTTAAGCATAATTTATGCTAAAAACAAGGGAACAATTTAATAAACTCGAGCCAAGGTATAACACAGCAGACGATCATAATGTACCAAACGAAAACAACACAATAATAAAAGCAGAGTAGCAAAAAGAACATGCAGTAACCCCCTACCAACCATTCAAAAACTTTTCCAGAGTTTTCAGCCCTAAATCGATAGAACACGAAAAAAAAAAAAAAACTTTTTTTTAATTCTTTAATCAGTGATTGTGGCTACTCGCTCGGGAAGAAACAGTCTGGTACCACCGATTACGTACGAACGCATATTTAATTTGTTAGCTCCCCGAGGGGGGTTGGCCTAATATAGGCCCCGCCTACCTCGACGTTGATTGGTTGGTTGGCCGACACTCAATCGTACGCCATTGATTTTCGTTTGCTAGCGAAATGGGGAAGTTTTTTTTTTTTTTTTTTTTATATTTTGATTTTTTTTTTCATGAACACTTCGTTTCGTATTTATTTAATGACATTTATAAAAAATCGTTTAAGAGGTGCTTGAGCCTATATGGCTAACTTAAGAATAATATTCAGAAAAAAAAAAACTTTGAATCATATTAATGTAAGACATATGTAGATAATTGTCACTTTTGCATATCCTTTTTATTATTTTGTGTCATTATGAGAAGAATAAATAAACTCAAATATATATTTTTTTTTCGAAAAAAAAAAATAAAATGCGTTATTTAAAAAAATGTGAATGAATTTGCAATTTTAAATATTTATTGTCACTGTATAATTCTTGTAAAAACTCTGTTTGTAATACAATATAATGCGGCTTATGATTGTAGAACGACCTTTGAAATTTATCCCGCATGTGCTTCTTTTAAACGAAAAATCGAAATTTATTTTAAGGAGAAATAATCTGCATCTGCCCGGTAAGCGGAACACTGTGGGTTCGTTTCCTATCCCTGGACACTTTAATTTTTCCATTTATCATTACTCTTCTTAATTCATCCTTTCATACTTCATCCCTAAGGTTGGAAATAATCGTTATTTCTCCTTAAAATAAATTTCGATTTTTCGTTTGAAAGAAACAAATGCAGGATAATTTTCAAAGGTCGTTCTACAAAATGTTAGTTTGTAAATTAGAATATTTGGCTAAGTCACTTACCATGCTTGTAGATTATCTCTTGTAAAATAGTATACCGGGTAGTTGGCGACTTTAGTATGTGGCTCCAGGAATCTGGGTTACACCAAGAGAGAGATTTGTGAAATTATTATCAAGTTTTACACTCTATAGATTTTAACACGAAGCAATAACGCGCCATCTATAGATATAAAATGAAAGGATTTAAAAGCACGAATGTTTCTTTTATACATAATACAAACTTCTACTGTCCTATAAGCTTATGTCCATAGTTTTCTTGAAAACCATTTCTGAGATTCCATCCTTCAGTGCTGCGTATATAAGCAGAATCGTCCAATACAGTATTAGAGCTCTGAGAAGCGGTCTGGTGGATTAAATTGGCGAAACCGCTGGGAGGGTTCACCACTGATGAGCCAAGCCCTCCCAATATATTTTTTCATTGCAGTAAGGACAGTAGAAGTTTGTATTATGTATAAAAGAAACATTCGTGCTTTTAAATCCTTTCATTTTATATCTATAGATTTTGTTAATAAATTATTTTAAACTTAAACTTTTGGAATACTTGTCTTCTCTCTGCCATTACAAGATATATATAAAATATTGTTATGTATATACTTATTGTTTTATTTATTGATATAGCGTGTGTTGTTGGGGCAATTATTTTTTACCTTTCAAAGCCAATTTGAACATTTAATGGTGTAAAAAGGAGGAAATTTAGTGGATTACAAATTGATTCCAGATAGGTATAAAGATTTATGGTCATGAATTTTTTTTTTTGACAATTAAAGAAAGGCGTTGAGGCGCGACGGCGTAAAATAAATATATAATGATTACATGATGGTTGACTTTCATATAGAAGCGATAACTACACTCATGGACAAAAATTTAGGAAGTTGTACTTTTTAGCATGTATACATATTATAGCATAATATATATTAGTGTGTTAAGCGTATTTATGCAAGTTTGGCCTTAAATATCCATTTCTTGGTTGCAGAAATTCCAGGAGAGATATTTAAATTATGTGGTGTGTGTGTCTCATGTAGGAGATCTCTCATTGGAGGTTGTCTTAGTTCAACGTGAGTCCTTCTGGATTGGTACAAAGGTAACAGTAGCTCACATAAGACGCTGATTGGGCGGTCAGCTTGGAATATGTGGATTCAATGAAAATGTTTTTTTTTTTGCTTATCCCTAGTACACGTGGTACAGGCCATGATAATCATGGTGGGTAGAAGTAAGCGACTGCTTTTACTATAAGTGCACCACATGCCTACACATGTGAAAAGTAATTCGACTTTTGCATTTACAAATGTTTCCCGTTTGGTTATTTGCACTCGCTAGTGGGGTTGGAATTTTGCAATAATCGGGGGCCATTGGAGCATTTTTTTTATCAGAAAAAAGTTCCCAATGCGGGATTCGAACCCGGGTCGTAGCGGTCGAAAACCTTACTGTGTAGACCATCCTTCCACCGACCCCGAAAATGTAAAGCACGACAATTACTGCTCATCTTATATACATATATAATCTAATATACATATGTGTGTGTGAAAAATAAGAAATAAAGGTCAGGTGTTGATATTAACAAAAAAACAAAAACATATCCTGATCTCTCACACGAGCTTTTTAGATGGCAAAGCGCCATCTAGTGGAACAAAAATAAACTAAACGTTGATTTAGGCTTGCTCCGTACAACATTTGGCCAATCCATTTCTATATAAACAAAGAAAAGTCAACCACGAACGCGTTTCAAGCGTGTATGTATACATAGGGTATATCAACATATTCACAACGCAATCTCCAGCATTTTAAAACGAAGGCTAATTATGTTGTAAAGTTTTTTTTCTGCTTCAAGTTATAGAAATGGTATTCAATATAATCTATGGTTATCATCCCTTTAAACATTATGCAACACAACTTTCCTTTGTGTTTGTAACAATGGCTCACTAGGTCAGGGCCAAACCTAGATATAGGTTTCCCCATGTCAGACGCTTCGAGGCTTCGCCATTGGAAAGATATAAAGCTATTCCCTTGTTAAATACACTCATGGACAAAACTTAAGGAATTTTCCTATTTTGATGTCGCCGGTCGTTTGTCTTTTTGAAGGAGACAGACGCAAGTTTGATCTTAAATACCCATTTCTTGGTTTCTCAAGAAGCCTATGGGACCAAAAACCTTTTGGTCGCAGTGGTACAGCCTGCTCCATGCTGACGAGAGCCAACAGCCCGAAAAGCGTTCGTGGATGGCTTTTCTTGATTTATCAAGAAAATGGGTTAGCCAAATATCAGGGAAAAGGCTAAATCAACGTTTAGTTGATTTCTGTGTCACTAGATGGCGTTCTGCCATCTAAAAAGCTCATTTGCTCCTGGTCAGGATAGGCTTTCTTTATTTTTAAGAATTTTTTTTTAACACTTGGTGTTAGAAATATTTCTCCATTATGTAAATAGATACTTTGCATTTTTCTCTTTTTTTGCGTTTATAAAAGGAATGCTGCCTGTGCCGGTAGAAGAGTTCGTGGCTTGAGGAGAGCGCGACACTTGCTGATAGAATAAACATGTCTTTTTTGCAAATCATTTAAAGACTCAACGTTTAAGTTTATTTCTGGAGTCTTCAGCTTCTTGAAGCATTACCGGGCGAGTTTCTTAGTGGTACAGACTTCTCGGGTATATCTCCGCGACACTTATACATCGTATGTCTTCACAAATAAGGTCACTGTAATATATTTCAGAGTTATTGTCTGAATCCCGATATACATGGTAAAAGGTACGGCTTCCTTAAGTTTTGTCCATGAGTGTAATTTATACAAAGTCTGTGAGAGTATGCTCATCGGGATGGTAGATCATCATTACCATCAGCGGTATTTTGATAATGTCTTTCTTAATGGTTTGTGATGTAATTCTGGTTCGTTTCCAAGGTGACTAACGTGGCAACGGCACCCATTTTCCAATTTGGATAGGACAACAACAACAACAATGGTTTGTGAGCAGTTTTATCATGTTGATCTAGCTTCGTATGGTGAACACTTTGTCTCAAATTTGAAGACACTAAATATAGCCCCTTACCTGTATAGTCTTTGCTGGAGACTCTGAATTCTCTTCCGATAGAATGGAAAATTTCAGTTGGACAAAAAAGAATTTAGTTTTTTCTTTATAGATGGTTATTTATTATAGTTTGGTGTGTAGCTCTAAAACACACGGGTCGTTTTTTTATTTTAGAGTTTATATGTTGGAAATGGTATTTTATATCTGTGAATTATAACTATTTAGCAATATTTTTATTCTTTCTTTAATGGAACAATATTCTTACTGTAACTTGAGTGAGATGAAAAAAAAAGGAACGGCACCTGATTTTTCAGTGGTGAATCCTTTCAGAGGTTTCACCAGTTTAATCTATTTATCTGCAATTGTGTATTGGTCTATTCTGTTTATATATTCGTCACTTCAGAGGAAATCTTGGTTTATTGGTACATTAATATACACTGTATAACAAAAAAAAATCGACGCACCAAGAAGGAGTTGTCAGATTAGGACAAAAATTGGTGTATGTAAAGAGCATGTATAGGGGAAAAAAACGCTGAAGCTCTTGCTTTGCATAATTCGGCCACCAAATTTCAATCATTTGCATGTTTGGTCGAAACCTCTTTGTATACGTATTTCCATATAAATCGGACAACTGCTTCTTGGTGCGTCGATTTTTTTGTTATAGAGTATATATATGTCATAATTTGTATAGTTAATGACAAGAGATATAATTTATTTTCGTCAAAATAAGTATGTAAATATGTTACGCTTGTGTTAAAATGTAAATATGTAAATTCATCCATGTATAAAAGCTGGACAAAAAATAAAGGTGGCAGACATCGCGGGTGCGCTGTTCGCTAGGCATAACGGCTGCGCCTCTTCATTTAGCTACGACATATATATATATATATATACCAAATATGGGAGGCACCTCTCCCTTTAATTATGCATTAGAACAATGTTTATCACTCCGGTAAAAACTTTAATAGTAGTGATATATAAGGTATAAGCCACAACACCAGTTTTGGCAAACTCGGACAAAAAAAGACCTGTATATATATACTATGGATTAGGGCTATGGCCCTCATCAGTACAGGGGCAGCTTCGATTTCATAACATGCTACGAGAGAGGTTATGGAATCGGTCAAATTTACCAAACTGGTGTTTAAACTGGTGATGTGGCAGAGGCTGAGTTATGTGGAGAAATAAAACACCTTTTGTAGATCTCCCTTTGTGCCACGATAACACATGGCACGTATTTACAACTTCTTATAATTAAATACACCTATCCCCCGATTTACACGGTAGATACGTTCCTGAGAAAAACGTGTAAATCGAAAATTATTATTTTTTTAAATTAGAAATACAGACACAGTGTGAGTGTGCAGCAAGTCAGCACATAAGCTCGGGATTCCTCGTGAGATGTGTACACAGCGCATGTGTTCAATCACAGTAGCATTTAGTATAGTGCGATAAAAAAAAATAAAAAAAACTTATTTGGAAAAACGTGTAAAAGCGAAAACGTGTAAAACAAGTACCGTGTAAATCGGGGGATAGGTGTACAAGGAATTCCATTATTAAATTGTGAACTTCTTAACTATATATCTATACAATAATAACTTGTATCTTCTAAATGGAAACCAAATAATTGATAAAATATTTTACACCATCAAAATAAACAAAGATCAAATACATTTCCAAATACAAAACATCAAAACATATGTTCAAGGATTTATATAAACAGGTATATATGATTTCTAAAACAAGTATTTTCAAGCATTCTCTATAGTGATGCATAATTAAACTTTTCCATTGCCCTAACCTGTTAAAGTTTAAATACAATGTCTTGCGCTGTCGATAACTGATGTATTTGAATATTTCTATACGTTTAAATACTAATCGGTTAAGTACATATATGCATAATTTCGCTATTTTCTTTATCATTCCAATTTATCTATTGCCCGCCCAGAAGTCCTCCTCTACGTTGTGGGGGGGGGGGGGGGGGGGGGGAGAAGCAGCACAAGTAAGGGATTGCCCTGTAGGACGAAGTACGGTGTCGTGAAACCAAGCCGCTACGGTAACCGTGAACAGAGAACTATGAAATGTGGCTGACTAACAGGGCAATGGCACCTCCCTTTTCCATGGAGCAAACTTCATGGACAAGACACCACCACCACATTTCGTATTTAAAATAAAAAACGGCCCGTGTGTTGAAGAGCTACACAGCAAACTACTGTATAATAAAGAAACGTCTACAATTCATCACGTTCATCTGAAATTTGCCATTCTATCGGAAGAGAAGTCATATTAATCGCCAGCAAAGACTCTCCATGTAAGGGATTAGTGTCTTCAAATTTGAGACAAAGTCTTTACCATGCGAATTTAGATCAACACGATAAAACATTTATTCATATCTATTAATATAGAATTATTATAAATTTTATCTCGGCGCATCCAGTTTCGAACCTAGGTCCTATTGATTATAACCCAAAGACTTATCCATTCGACCAACTTGTTCACCGTAACCAAACTTCTATAAGAGATATTTAAAACGTGAACATCTGCTTTTGATTGATTAATGAGTTGAAATTTTACCAACTTCTTTTCCCTCATTTTTTAAACTTTCTATCGAATTTGTATTTTCACTCTCTTTAAACTTTGTAGATTGAGAGGTTGTTCTCTCTCTCCATCCTACTAATTAATTATGTAAAATACATCTAATTATCAAAATTTCTAGGAAATTCTTTTTTTTTTACCTTCCTCTTTCTCTCTCAACCCATCTAATCTCGATAATTTTCCCTTTCACCAGCGATGCTCCTCCTCCCTTCTGGCAATGTTACTCTTTCGCCCACTCACTTTCTAGAAAAAAAAAAAAGTTGCAAAATAATGAAAATAAAATGGAAAAATTTACCAGAACGCTGCTAAAAATAACGGAGAAAACTTCTCCTGTGATCTTATAATTCAACTTTGCTGATAGATTGCCTCATCTATAGGAATAAATACGAACACTAAACAGTGATTGTCCTTGGTTTGAAGTATTAGTTTTCCTTCTCCTAGATGAATCCCAAGTTCTGTCTAAGGAACTCCTTCTGTCCTTGGTTTGAAGTATTATTTTTCCTTCTCCTAGATGAATCTCAAGTTCTTTCTAAGGAACTCCTTCTGTCCTTGGTTTGAAGTATTAGTTTTCCTTTTCCTAGATGAATTTCAAGTTCTGCCTAATGAACCTTTTTTGTCCATGGTTCGAAATCAGAATTTTCCTTTTCCTAGATGAGTCGTCATTTTTGTCTAAGGAACCCCTTTGGTCCTTGGTTTGAAATATTAGTTTTCCTTCTCCTAGATGAATCTCAAGTTCTGTCTAAGGAACTCCTTCTGTCCTTGGTTTGAAGCATTAGTTTTCCTTCTCCTAGATGAATCTCAAATTCTGTCTAAGGAAATCCTTCTGTTCTTGGTTTGAAATATTAGTTTTCCTTCTCCTAGATGAATCTCAAGTTCTGTCTAAGGAACTCCTTCTGTTCTTGGTTTGAAATATTAGTTTTCCTTCTCCTATATGAATCTCAAGTTCTTTCTAAGGAACTCCTTTTGTCCTTGGTTTGAAGTATTAGTTTTCCTTCTCCAAGATGAATCGTCAATTCTGTCTAAGGAACCTCTTCCGTTCTTGGTTTGAAGCATTAGTTTTCCTTCTCCTATAGATGAATCGTCAATTCTGTCTAAGGAACCCCTTCTGTCCTTGGTTTGAAATATTAGTTTTCCTTCTCCCATAGATGAATCGTTAATTCTGTCTAAGGAACCCCTTCTGTCCTTGGTTTGAAATATTAGTTTTCCTTCTCCTATATGAATCTCAAGTTCTGTCTAATGAACCTTTTTTGTCCTTGGTTTGAAGTATTAGTTTTCCTTCTCCTAGATGAATCTCAAGTTCTGACTAAGGAACCTCTTCTGTCCTTGGTTTGATTTCATATTTTCCCTTCTCCTAGATGAATCTCAAGTTCTGTCTAATGAACCTTTTTTTGTCCTTGGTTTAAAGTATTTGTTTTCCTTCTCCTAGATGAATCCCAAGTTCTGTCTAAGGAACCCCTTCTGTCCTAGGTTTGAAATATTAGTTTTCCTTTTCCTAGATGAATAATTATTACAATGATTATAATCAGTTAGGACTATAAAGAGCTCAATCTGTCCTAACTTTGAGCTTTAGGCGGCTTTAAACTTCCTTATCATAATATAGTCATTGCGTTTATGTGACATTTTATGGGATCCATAGTGCCACACATTATCCCATCTTATCCTGTTAATACTACTTCTGTCGGTTCACAACCTTTTCAATAAATCTATACAAGTGCAGACTCGTTTTTTGTTCGAGCTAACCCCAAAATTCTCTACTGCATCCATCACACACACGCTAAGTAGCAGCTCTGCCCTAAGCCTTACCATTCTATACAATCAACATTATTCTTTTTAAGATTCTTCTGATGAAATTAAATCTTGTGAGGTAAATACTGGGAAGTCTTCTATCCATTCCATTCGCGGCTCCATGATCTTCCACTCTCCAACAAACAAGGAAAAGAGAGAATACCAAGGTAATTTCGTTTTCCATACACCACACATATAGTATTTTAAAAATATAACATAAATTTTTGAAATATGTTCCTTAATGTTAAAAACTCAAGCCTTAAAACACGGCTACTCACTACGTTGAAGAAGGAGAAAAGTCTCATTATTTTGTAATTGATTATAAATCTATATAGTAGGTAGGTTTTCTAGCCATTGGTAAAACAACGCTATCTACAAGTCGTTTGTAAAAATGACATTTTTATTCCATTTTCATATATTTAAGTACTTTAATTAGTAATAATATTTGCATATGGTGGGGTTACCGAGGACTACTGAAGATAAACCTGGGCTCAGCTGGCTCGGCTGATAGTACCGTGTAAGGGCTCCTGATCCAGGTATACAGGATGAACAGCGTTTGTACTCCATGTTAGGAGCGGCTGCACATGGCGTCTGTTCCTCATGTCAGAGGCGGCCATTTCTTTTGGAGCTAAGTCGGCCTGCTACTGAGTAGTGCTCCCAGTCTTAATGACAAATGCAGATGCATTCTACTTCACCCAGTGTGGAGATAAGAAAGAAGAAGACTGAAGATAAAGTGGACCAATGAAGAGGTTTAGAGAAAATCTATAACTGGATACACGGGAAGTAGAGCTGGAAATGTGGAGGCCATGTTTTGAGAGGTTTTACGGGAGATGATTCAGTTCAAGCTTTGAGAGATGTTACATAAGAGGATCTAGGAGAAAATAACAAGAATATAACCAATGACATTTAGAACTGGAGGGAAATGACCTACATGCTGATATGGTGGAAGGAGATAGGAATATTCAAAACTGTTAACCTTTGGGTCGGAAACTTCACATGCCATTAAACTCTATCTTTCGAGAAATATAGAGCAAACTATGTCAAATTATTTAACGAAATTGCTATAGATCAAATATTTATACTCATGAACAAAACTTAAGGAAGTGGAAGGTCTTTGATATTGCCGGTCGTCTGCCTTTCTGAAGCAGACAGAGGCAATTTTGTTCACACTTGGTTATCTCGTATGTATTCAAAAAGGTCACTGTAATATCTTTCAGAGATACTGTTTAAATACCTATATTTACCCAGACTAATCTATTAGCTTGATTGTATTTATATAATTTTTCCTGTATATAAATATCATATTTACAATTAAGGTATTATTACTGTTTTTCCTGTATATGTATCCTACATTTCTGCTTGTAGAATCTGTATAAGACTAAAAGGTCTTAATAAAGCTTTTTGTTGTTGTTTTTTATTGTTTAAATACTTATATATATGCTAAAAGGTACAACGTCCTTAAGTTTTGTCCATGAGTGTATTTGGATAAGGCTGGTTATCCATCTTCTCCTAGCAGCATTTCTCTAAGATATTCTCGGGATAGAAAGGTTCTCTCCTAGAGAAAGTACTCGTAGAAGAAGATGTCGAAATATCAATAAATATTTGTTTTCCAAGATAAACATGCTATCATTTACTATCCTTTGATCGACGTTTGTTTTAGATATTATAATAGCCCTGTATTTACCCGCGCGTTAATGAAATAAAATAATAATTTAAAAAGATTATATTTTGTTATAAAACGACTATATCTGATCTCTAACAGATAAGAAAAATAAGAAAATAAAAGGGATAGTATTGGGATTGTAAAAAAGTTTTTAAAAATCTATTTGTAGCGTGATATGCAAAAAGGTTTTTTCTGCAATTGTCTCATTGGTAAACTTTGCTTACCTCCATCTTTAAAATCCGCGAAGATAATGTAACCTGATGCTATATTTGCAATAAAACCCGCAGTCAGTTGGGGAGTCAAGATAAGTTTAGGGCGGTTGGAGCTATATGCAAAAAGGAAGGTAACAGCTTGATATAAAAGAGACCAGTTTCGCTCTTAAACTTTTTGCTATATATCTAAGGGGATTGTTATTCAAGAGACCATCTTGTAAAAAGCCTTTACTTGGTTAGACAAGTATTTTATACAGTTTGAAGAGAGAATCACTTAGTGATAAAGTGTCTTCCTATTTCCATATCTCCGTCATCTCTTAGGAAGTAATGGTTTGGTTGAAAAGAGGAATATTCAATAAGGAAGAAAGTTTTAGTAGGCATATATAGACAAGGAAATGCAAAATACGTTACTGGATAAGAAAGGGCAATTTTATAAATAGGGTTAGGTCAAAATACGTTACTGGGTAGGAAGGGGCAAGTTTAAAAGTGGAGGGTATATGCAAATACGTTACTGGGTAGGAAGGGGCAAGTTTAAAATTGTAAGGGATATGCAAGTACGTTACTGGGTAGGATGGGGCAAGTTTAAAATTGTAAGGGATATGCAAGTACGTTACTGGGGGTAGAATGGGACAAGTTTAAAAGTGTAAGGGATATGCAAGTACGTTACTGGGTAGGATGGGACAAGTTTGAAAGTGTAAGGGATATATAAGTACGTTACTGGGTAGGATGGTGCAAGTTTAAAAGTGTAGGGGATATGCAAATACGTTACTGGGTAGGATGGGGCAAGTTTAAAAGTGGAGGGAATATGCAAGTACGTTACTGGGTAGGATGAGGCAAGTTTAAACGTGTAAGGGATATGCAAGTACGTTACTGGGTAGGATGGGGCAAGTTTAAAAGTGGAGGGGATATGCAAATACGTTACTGGGTAGGATGGGGCAAGTTTGAAAGTGTAAGGGATATGCAAGTACGTTACTGGGTAGGATGGGGCAAGTTTAAAAGTGTAAGGGATATGCGAATACGTTACTGGGTAGGATGGGGCAAGTTTAAAAGTGTAAGGGATATGCAAGTACGTTACTGGGTAGGATGGGACAAGTTTGAAAGTGTAAGGGATATGCAAATACGTTACTGGGTAGGATGGGACAAGTTTAAAAGTGTAAGGGATATGCAAGTACGTTACTGGGTAGGATGGGGCAAGTTTAAAAGTGGAGGGGATATGCAAAAATATGTTATGGATAGGGATTTGCATTATACGTTACCAGAACGTAACAAGTAAGAAAGAGCAAGTTGATATATAGGAAAATATGCAAAAATATGGTATTAGAATGACAGGGGCAATAGCTAGAGATGCGCTAAAAACTAAGATACTGAATAAAAAGGATACGTTTATAAATGAAAGGACTGACTATGCAAATGAAGGCACGGAGGAATAAAAGAAGAAGTGCCCTGCAGGGTGTCAGTCAAGGCCATCAAGCACCTGGCAGCAGGGGCCACCATAGTCATTATACAAATCTCCATAAATTTATATCCCCGCTTTGTTCCCCGCCTGTCATCGCCTAATGGAGGCCGAATTCCTCCAGATTGTATCATCTGCCGGGAGGGAATTTGGTCGGAATCCCGGCAATTGCTTCAACTCCATTAGCGACACCTTCCTCTTGGGAAACCCCGTTTAACGACAATCTGGAGCACCTCTCTGCTAAACCCAATTTCTCCTTTTTTTTCTCCCATCACAATATAATGTTTACTTTTTTGAGATAAAAAGATAAAAAGTTAACAATATACAGTAAAACCTCTCTGTAAAGGACACCTAGTTGCAGAGCAAAAGTGTCCTTTTTGGAGAGGTGTTCTCTTACCGGAGAGTTAGTTGTTTCGTAGTGAAAATGGTAATTTTGGAAATGAAAACTGTCCATTGTAGAGAGGTGTCCTCTAGCTGGAGTGTCCTTTATGGAGATTGTTCTACTGTGTACTGTAAGGAAAAAAAATCTCCTGATCGTGAAAATAAAATTGCTGATGGCTTGCGCCATCTATCGGAATAAATAATAACTAATCGTTGATTTAAAAAAAAAATATTCCACAATTGGTCAAATACCCATTCTTGATTAATCAAGGAAAGCTGATAGCGCAAGACGTCAGCAAATTTAGCTTCACAATCAGGATGCCTTTTTCTTAATTTATTTACATAATCCAGGTACAACTTCACTTTGTAATATATATATTGTCGCGTAGATAAATAAAGCTAAGGGCAAATTTGGGGATAATTAATTTATTATAAAGAGTATTTACCTTTTAGTTCTCCAATAAAATTATTTACAAGAGGTATTTATAGGGAGAGAGAGTCAGATGACAAAAACAACTTATTCCAAGGTGAAGATAATAATGATGAGCGTCGTCAGCCACCGAGGCGTTCCGTTTTCCTTATTTGCAGATAAGATTCCGAGAACCCCTCACACCTGTGGTCCCCCCCGGAGTCCAGGGATGATTGAAAGGTGTCCCATGCTTGTGACCGGAGTTGCAGAGCTACTCGACAGTATTTTTTAAAAACAATATTCAGTTCTTTAATAGGAAGAAGCTAGCTATCAGACGTTGTCCTTCTACGGACGCTGTCTATAAACATAGAGATTTATAAGGAGGACATATGTATTGATGTGACTATCCATTTATTTCAAATAATCTTTGTAATTTGATATTAATATATTATATGTACTATAGTATCATTCCTTTTATTTCGTAATGCTTTTGTTGTAGACCGAAGTTTGACAATTATACCGCAAATGTTTCTTTTGAACGAAAAATCGAAATTTATTTTAAGGAGAAATAACGATTATTTCTAACCTTAGGGATGAAGTATGATAGGATTTTTATCATTAATCTTTACAATTCATCCTTTCATACTTCATCCCTAAGGTTAGAAATATTCGTTATTTCTCCTTAAAATAAATTTCGATTTTTCGTTCAAAAGAAACATTTTCGGTATAGTTGTCAAATATGATGCACTAGCGTGTTTAGTTTTGTTTAGTTTCAAAAAGAATCTTACGCCTTTAAAATAGTTTCGAATTTTTTGATAGTTGTCAAACCTCGTTCTACAATCATAAGCCGCATTATAATGTATTATAAAACACTTTTGTTGTTTACATTTTTTATTTTTTACTTTGAAGAGAGAGCGACGGACTTAAGACTTGAAGTAACCAACGACATGGAAGACAGAAAATAAATAAACACAATAACTTTGAAAGGTAATTTAATTTTTTATTTGCTTCAATTATATGGAAACCTGCTCGCGGGAAACATATATAACACAGAGAAAGAGGAAAGCAAAGTCGATGACCTAGCAGAACTGTAACCTGGTGTAACAATATATATCAAGTTATGGGAGGATGGTATTCATGTACCAAAAAGTGCCACCTCTCCCTTTAAAACTGTATCTTGTTCATCACCTCAGAACAAAAGGTAATGGTGGTAATAGAGAATGATCCATAACACCAGTTTCAACATATTGTAAGACGTTTAGTGTTTTATTCTATCTAGAAATTGTATAAAATATTTTATAATATTTATGTTTACTTTTAAATGACTCTGTCGTTTAAAGGTACTGTTATATTTTTCTTGATATCTTTCATTACGTGGAGATAGTGGTATAAAACGGTCGTTTTTTCGTCAACCAGAAGTCAGGTTCGAATCCCGTTTTGAGAAGTCTTATTTTAATTGCTTCAATGTTACCCTATTTGTATAAATCCCATCAGTATGTACATCTGGGCTTTACATCTTGTAAGTGTAACACTGCTATCTACATGTGTGTGGACAGGTAGTACACTTATAGTAGGATAGTCTCAAACCCCTACTCACCATGATAATCACGGTCTGTATCGTGTTTATCTCTAGTACACGTCGTACAGGCCATGATAATCATGGTGGGTAGAAGTAGGCAGCTGATTTTACTGTAAGTGCACCACATGTCTACACATGTGAAAAGCAGTTCGACTTTTGCACTTAACAAATGTGCCAGAGCCCCGTTTAGTTACTTGCAGTCGCTGGTGGGGTTGGACTTTTGCAAGAATCGGGGGCCATTGGAGCATTTGTGTCGTCCTCATCGTGTGGACGTACCATGCAACTATAGTTAGGTGTATGGTACTGCCATACAACCAGTGAAAAATACCGTACCAAAGTTATGCAACTTTATAAAACTAATGCATTTTTATATTTATGTTATTTATATCCCAAGTGAAAAGGTTAACATAATGAGAATAATATTTTAAGACTACTTTTACTATAAGTGTACCTCATGTTTATACAGGTGGAAACCGTTTAAATTACGTACTTATAAAGTGACAAAGCTCCATGCTAGCACTTATTTGCACACTATCAGTGAGGGTAGTGTACTACACAAGTAGTCAGGTGTACTACACAAGTAGTCAGGTGTAGTGTGTGGTGATGTATGGTGTGGGATAACCATCCCTAGCTGGTAATTACATTAGCGCCAGTCAGCTGATGGATGGCGGGTGAATCATGCCAAATTTGCATAGTCTGATTGCCCGGACACACGCCCGCCAGCCCGCCCTGAACTTCGACTTAACACATCACAACATGGTGTATAACGGTGTTCTTATTTGAAACTAAAACACAGTTTCTTCTTTCTATCTCTCCTGCCCTTAGCTGCTTCCCAGCATCAATATGTATTGTTCCTGAGTAGAAACTGAACAAACTGCTCTTCACCTTATCTATGACTGTCCGAACTTTACAGAAGTGAGATATCGATTGTTCCCTGATCTAAATGATTTAACTAACTTACATCTCAGCCACTTTGTTTATATACATTTTATGAACTCTGTCGATTAATATATGTGTAAATTTGTAAATATTTAATTCTAAGTTTTAATATGTTCATTGTTTTTTGTTTATTTCCTCTGTAATAGGTGCAAATACCTCAATATCGCGTCTCTGGTTGATTAATAAATTAAAAAATAAATAAATAAATTCATTGTCAGGCAGAAAATAGAAAATATAAACATAAGGATGACAAGGCAATTTAGTTTGATCAAGACAATTACTGACTTATTTACATAAAATAACAGATATGCAATGATAGAAAGATGCCGAATAACAAGATATGCACAATGATAGAAAGATGTTGAATAATAAAATATGCAATATGATCATCTGTTGATTAACTCTTAAAAATTCTCTGACACAATATCCCTTAATCTCAATAAATTTATAAAGTTGGAGAAATCCTTCGAAATATTTTGAGAATTTTTTTTCTTTAACAGATCTAGATACGCCATTTTTTATATAAACAATATCCCTTGTTCTATATATTCGTTTTCAGTTTGAAAAAAATTCTATGTTCAGCATTTTGAGTATTTCGGGTAGGAGAGCCTTGACTATCTCTGTCGCATATGCTAATAATATGTAAATATATATTTTATCCTATACTGTCACTGAAGCATTTTCTTACAAAAACGACAATAGTTCTGATAAAGCAGTGAAAATCATATTAGAAAGATGGTTAAGAGACAGCTTTACCTTTTAAAACAACATATGTACACCATATATGCAAATACTTATATATGCATAATGGGAGTTGCATGCTGATGTAGGCTGAATGTCTAGCTTCGACATCCAAGACCCGGCATTGTATCCTGCTCTCTTTGAACAGTTTTTTATATATTACTTCAATGACCCTTGACTTGTGCCAAGAACAACCCCACAAAATGGCTGCATGCATCCATACGGGGTTTTGTAAGTACACTCATGGACAAAACTTAAGCAAGTTGTACCTTTCAGCATGTATATCGGGATTGAGACAATAACTTTGAAAGATATTTGATAAACAGTGACCTTTATTGAAGACACAGCGCAGCGCCATTTGTGACGAATGCGTGATTCACTTATTTTTAGCAACATCGCGTAGGCACACAGGCAGTGAACAGCTTAACAGACTCGTTTTTTGGCGGCTTTTTACATTCATCGACAAAACTTAAGGAAGTTTTACCTTTCAGCATGTATATAGGGATTGAAACAATAAATTTGAAAGATATTACAGTGACCTTTATTGAAGACATACGAGATAACCAAGTGTGAACATAATTGCCTCTGTCTCCTTAAAAAAAAAAAAAAAAGATAACTGGCGACATCACAGACTTTCCACTTCTTTAAGTTTTATCCATGAGTGTACAATGTTAAAACGGTTTCTACATGTACAAGTATGACCATGAGATGAACTTACAGTAAAAGTATCCTCAAAATCTTATTCATTCTGATGGCCTTTACTTGGGATAAGTAACATATATATTAAACTGGCGAAACCGCTGGGAGGGTTCACCACTGATGAGCAAGGCCCTCCCATTAATTTTTCCATTGCAGTAAGGACAGTAGAAATTATTTTATTTTTAAAAGAATTATACGCGTCTATATTAGTTTCGTATTTGATATCAAAGTTATATAAAGTTGCATATCTTTGGCGGAGGTTAGATGACGTAAGCTTTGAACGACATGTTATATGTAAATAGGTCGACGTTTCCATATGAGCCATGGTGCCATGGAAACCAACAATAAAACGCAAGATAAATCATGTTGTTAAACAAAATAAGATATTCAACCAAGAACACAGCCTATTGATTCCAAAGTACAATCCATTCTTTCGATCGAATTCACCGTTCCTTCTGTCTTATTTACGGAACAGACGACCGTTCTAGCTGCCAGTTTGGTTTAACTCTGCTTACCACATTCTTTGTCTTCTTAGATATACCTCAATAATATCAAATATATTTGTTTGCTATGTTTAAATTATAAAAATGGTTCAATAGTTCTCCTCTACAGAGATGAGAATTTTTGCATATATATATTACAAAAAGAAAGTATATTTTCTGCTTGAATTTAGATCATGTTGAGGATTATGGTAATGCAGTCGTGGCAAAAATCTTGAAAATATAATAAAAATAGTAAAGATTAGAAATAGCTTTAATTGAGCTTTTGAAATATAGAAAACATAATTTGATAAAAGTAATGCCTGGCTTAAGGCGTAAGAATCAAAAAATGAAAAACTTATTTACATAATGTACAAAAGGGTTGAGCCGGCCATCGGGAAAGAGAAAATATCTTTATTTTACGGGGCTGCTAACCAAAAATGAATGATTTTTGAGCCCAAAAGGCCATCGGGAAAAAACAACAACGAGTTTTTATATGCAAAGCGTGACCTCTGGTGGTCGATTTAACAGAATATTTGAATCTATATATATAAAATTGAATGTCTGTCTGTCTGTGTGTGTGTCCTCTATGGATTTAAAAACCATATATCCAATCGCCGTGAAAATTTGGGATATTATTAGGTGTATCCCCGGAAAGGTTTACGAAAAATAATTTCTTGAATATCTTGAATATCCTTAGAGTTATTTGCAGATTTGTATATTTAACTCGCAAGCAGCGCCGCCATTGAGACGGAGATAGGCTTAGTTTGCTGCTTCTGATGACCTTGGGTCATCGTGTGAGTCACAGCATGATGCTACAAAAACACTCTCTCTGGGGATTTTACAGCGTCGACAACCTGTAAGATTGCCTCTCTCATATATTATACTTTAAACATCTGCTTAATTAAAGCATTTTTCATTTGAAAGAGACTGCTCTCTTAACCCCCTTTAGGCAACATTAAATGATATCCCGTGTCGATGATTTTGTAATGTATAGAATTAGGAAAGACAAAATTCACGATGACACGGCTCACAGGGAACGGTAAAAAATGTTCACTTTATCGAGGAAATACAAAATTCGGGATGACACGGCACACAGGGACCGGGAAAAAATGATCACTTTATCGAGAGATTCACGACCATGATTTTATTCAACTTATCGAGTATTTATCAAGGGACCGGGAAAATATGTTCACTAGATAAAACGATGATTTTGTAATGTAGAAAATTATGAAAGACAAAATTCAGGATGACACGGTACACAGGGACCGGGAAAAAATGTTCACTTTATCGAGAGATTCACATTTACGAGTTTCAAATTATCAAAATATATCTCTTTTTTAAATAAGTTTATAGAGAATTGTTTTAACAAATGTTCGTTAGACAAACCTTTACTCGGGTAAAACCTCGGGCGAAGCCGGGTACGTCCGCTAGTCTATGATATATAATTTTAAATAAAACAATATTTTTATATACCATTATATTGTCTCATCAATGGTGAACACTTTCGCAATATTCATTATCACAGGTTTGCAAATTTCAACAAATAAAAAAAAAAAAAGCATAAGACATCGCAACTATTTTTATTTACTTGATTAAAGGAAACTTTTGGGTAAGTTCTATAGTTAACAAAACGTATAATTATACGTTTATTTGAGTTTCATTAGAGTTTGTTTTATATCAGGTCAAGTAGATTTTTAACATACAACGGTGATTGTTCGAAAGCTGGGTCGTTTGTGAGACCTCTTCACTTACATTCAACTGTACGAGAATATAAAGTTTCTAACCATATGCAAATAAAGATTATTCTTAATATCAGAGTTCTTATAAACTTGATAGATAGTAGACCCGATGGAAGAAATAATGAAAGAAAAAATATCCGCGAGAACAAGCTTTTAAAAAACGATATCTCAAGTTAAATGGACAGCCTGTAATTAGGAGAAGTGGGTGACAAGTCGTTGCTTCAGTTCCCCTCTAGTACCTAGTGACTTCTACTCACGCCATATCGTATTCCTTGTTTCCCCTTCTCGGTTTGATTCATCTCGTTATACACACACAAGCCTTTTTTATTGGGGCATCCAGCCCTATACATGATTCCCCTCTACAGGATTTAGCAAAGGAAGATATTTCGAAAGTAAAAACTAGAATACAAGAAGTAATAAGGAAAAAGAAAAGAGTGAAGAAAGAAAAAAACAAACAAAAAGAAATATAACCATATATACAAAAAATAAACCTCGATTCATCTCGTTATAAAGGGAGAGGTACCTTCTTTTTTTTTTTACAATCAATATGATTAGGTTCCAAAATCACTTTATTAGGTATCGCTCAAAAAGAGCAACCTAGTTTATGATAATTGAAACAATGAATAATATATGAAGGTTATTCACCTATTAAACAAACAGTTAACGCGGGATTCAATCCCGGTTCATGACTGTCGGGAATCGAGGGTGTTACCTACTTGTCCATCGACTTCTTTTTAATCAATATGATGTGTTAAAAGAAACATCACCCATTTAAAATAAATACATTGAAACTGTATATTTACCGTCTTTGATAATACCCCGTAAATAAAGATCAAGCGAAAACACCAGTTTTGATAAATTCAGACAAAAAGCAAACAACCTGTATACGTACTATGATTTCTATTATGAATTTCGTCAGTATAATGATTCCATGACATCCTACGAGTGAAAATCTAACGAATTTGCCGGAAAAAGTTTTTATCTGGTGAAGTGGTAGAGATGATTTTAGGTTGAAATATCTATACTCATGGACCAAACATTGACGAAGGAACAATCAGCCAAGTTGGAATAAAGCTCTACGGACCTCGCAGGTGAAAATGGTCAAAGTCGACCATCAAATTGCGACATTTTGTCAGCGGTGGAGGAAAGCTTGACAACAAGAATATTGGCCGACATATCGTTCGTAGTCTCCAAGATCTCGGAAGTTGTAAATTGATGATGAATATGATCATAAAATTTCATATGATGCTTAGAAACAACCATTTGTTGTTCATAATACAATATAATGTGGCTTATGATTGTAGAACGACATTTGAAAATTATCCCGCATGTGTTTCTTTTGAACGAAAAATCGAAATTTATTTTAAGGAGAAATAACGATTATTTCTAACCTTAGGGATGAAGTATGAAAGTATGAATTGTGAAAAGTCATCCCATCCCTGAACACTTTATTTTTCCGTTTATCATTACTCTTCACAATTCATTCTTTCATACATCATCTCTGAGTTAGAAATAATCGTTATTTCTCCTTAAAATAAATATCGATTTTTCGTTCAAAAGAAACACATGCGGGATAATTTTCAAATGTCGTTCCACAATCATTTGTGGTGTTGAAAAAGAGCCACAAGAATTATGCATCGACCCAATAGTTTGTTTTAGTTGACTAATATATCTTGATTATTTTTTAACTTACACTCATGGACAAAACTTAAGGAAGTGATGTCGCCAGTCATCTGTTTATTTATTTTTATTCATTTTATTTATTTAAAGCTATAGAGGAAATATTGTTCATACTTGGTTATCTCGTGTGTCTTCAATAAAGGTCACTGTAATATATTTCAGAGTTATTATCCCGATATATACATGATAAAAGGTACAACTTCCTTAAGTTTTATCCATCAGCGTATTTGGCTTCGAGTACAGTTTAAAATATACCGTTGCCATACAATACTTTGAAGGAACTCTAGTTTGAATTCCACACTATATTTATCTTACCGTTTTCTTGGTTATAGCAAGAAGTTAAAAAAACTCTATCAAAGAACGGAAAAGAGAGAGAAATCAAGACATGTGTTTGTTGTACATCTGAATATTCTGTTTATTTTTTTTATCACTGTTCATATACTGGTTAAATATTACTTTTTTTTAAAAGACAGAAAATTGATATGAAGTAGTTTTTCTTGCTTCCCTCTTTCTCTTTCTTGTTTTTTTTTCCTTCTTTTTCTTCTGTCTATATCGTTGTTTCCTTTGTCTCACTGCTTTGTTCTTATGCATACCTCTGGTGAATCCTGTATAGGGTCCGTGACCCTAAATAAAGGCTTTTTGTTGTTGTTGTTGTTGTTATTGATATAAAGTATAAATGTTGATGAGGCACAATTTGGATTGTAGATTATAAACACAAGGTAATAAGACCAAATCCAAATAAATAAATAGTGTGTGACGTTTCGGTAACAGCGTTGTTACTGAAACGTCACACACTATTTATTTATTTGGATTTGGTCTTATTACCTTGTGTTTAAAGTATAAATGTAAAAAAATGTAAACGATAGCGTTTCTTTATTCGTAAAAATCTTTACATGCTTTCGGATCCTTACAATCCTTCCACAGGCATAGCTGTAAGCTGAGAGAAAGATATATCCTCATTCTCTCAGCTTACAGCTGCCTGTGGAAGGATTGTAAGGATTAGAAAGCATGTAAAGATTTTTACGAATAAAGAAACGCTATCGTTTACATTTTTTTTAACATTTATTACTTTTTGTTGTTCTATGAGAATATTAGTTATTTCTGTTTAAATTTGGTATATAGTTTTCATTCAATCACGGCATTTATTCAAACGATTCTTTTAAATACATAATAATATTAATAGTTTTTATTATCATGGTGTTATTTATATATTCTATATCTAAAATAAATATAATTTGATTTTATTAATGGCTTTTTTTGTTGTGCTGATTATTTGTAAATACCAAATTTCAGTCTTCACTCCCCCCCATTGACTGAATCTGAATCATCATCTCGTAGCAAACTCCCATTGGTTGGATCGGACATGCGCAAACGGTCACGCAAGCAGACGATTGGGAGAAAGAAAGGCGGTGTTAGGCTTAATTGCACACAAGGGAAATATACCAGACGAACTCTTTTTTGTTGACAGATAAACTCACGGATGATACAAACTTTCTACGAGTTGATATATTAAAGAATAAAAAAAAATGTCGATGACTTGAGTGCTCCTTTTGTTAGGGGATAAACTAAAGAAAAAAAAAACTCATTTATTCGCCATAATTATTGGAAAATCCTTTCTCCCCCATTGAAACGACATGTTGCGTGAATCTGAAGGCAGAAGCAAATGTTTGAAGAATTCTTTTGGTATTTTTTGTTTTTCCCGCCAAAAATTACTCTTCTCTTTCTACAAATCTTTCTTTAAACAACTCTTTGATGTAAAAAAATGTGTGTGTGTTCTTTTGGAGTTTGATTTAGTTTTATAGGAAATAAAACTCGAATTTATAGTTTTTTTAGTGTACTTTTATAAATATAAAGATGAATAATTATATATGTGATAAAGAAAGTATAAATAATAATAAAGAAATATTTGTTAATATAGAAGAAAAATCACAGAAAAGTTTCTTTCATAGGAAATAATTTCAAAATTATGAAAATTTCTGGTAAAATCACAGATAGAGTCCTAGCGATACACATACCATCAGATATCTAATTAACAGCTACAGACCAGCAGAAGTGGTGTGCTAGTCCGTAGTAAACACATACCTATAAAAATCTACAAAAACTCAATAGCGATTCCCGGGTGAATCGTAAAATTTATGGCAAATTTAGTGAAAAGTAAATGCATTAGATTTTCACAAATTCTGGAAAACTGCATAGACAATAAGCGTAACACAGATGATAGATCCAACTTGAAGAAAGGTCAATGTTAATCTTCACTTTCTTTAGATAACTGCTATGTTTACCTATTAAGAAAGAGGCATCTCCTTATCGTGCAACTGTTGATGGCTTGCGCCATCTATCGGAATAAATACCAACTATTCATTGATTTATAAATGATAAATTGATATTTATTCCGATAGATGGTGCAAGCCATCAGCAACTTTCAGTTTCACGATAAAGAGATGCCTTTTTCTTAATTTATGAACCTTATCCCATTACAATGTCACATTTGTACTTTTTTTTTTCACAATTTTTACCTATGTTTACCCATCTGGGAGAATCATGTATGGGACGAGTGGTGTTCTTAATAAATCCTTTTTGTGGTTGTATTGTAAAATTATATACCGCCATTATTAGCAAGCTAACATCAGCTCTTTCCATATTACGGTCGACAGTACAGCTGTCTGTTCTCCACGTTTGGATCAACCTCATCTGACGCCAAGTTGGACAGTAAAGACTGACTTCAGATTCTTTGGATCAAGTTCTGACGTACGTTTAGCCATTATGAAGACAGCCTGCACCATGCTGACGAGGGACAACATCCCGTAAGTGGTTGGATTTTCTTGATTTAGAAAGAAATGTGTTGACCAAATATTAAGAAATAACCTACATCAACATTTAGTTGATTTTTATTACACTAGATGGCGCTTTGCCATATGAAAATGCTCATGTGAGTGTTCAGGATATGTTTATTTTTATGAAGACAACATTTGTCGCTTTCATGAAGTTACTTCGGCGCTGGGATAGGAAGGGAGAAACGTTGATTTTTCTTAGTAAAACAAAACTATTAGCCTGAATGTTTTTCTGATAAATCAATAAACGCCGTTCGTGGAATCATGTCCTTCGAGTCACTAGGTAGAAGCCAAACAACATTTATCGTAAATATAGGTGACCCATATAAGATTTTAAAAATACTCAAAAATTTAAAAAACAACAAAAAAAAAAAAACTATATGAAAAAATAGTACAAATGTGATATTGTACTGGGATAAGGTGCATAAATTATGAAAAAGGCATCGCCTTATCGTGTAACTTCTGGAATAATTAAAAATCAACGAGAATAGTTGATATTTATTCTGATAGATGGCGCAAGCCATCAGCAACTTTCAGTTGCACGATAAGGAAATGCCTTTTTCATAAAAAAAAAACAATAGTTTGAATATTTTATCTGATAAACTCACATGAAGAGTTTTGTTTTATCAATCATTTTAAATGTCTTCTTAATGTATTATTACCGTGTGTGGCGTTCCCTCCATGGAACTTTCCATGTCACAACTACAATGGTACAATATTGGTACATAGTTGCATAAGATGTAGGCTTTATATGTAAATATACATTCATCGACAAAACTTAAGGAAGTCATACCTTTTAGCATGTATATGATAGGATTCAGACAATAACTCTGAAATATATATATTACAGTGACCTTTATTGAATACACACGAGATAACTAAGTGTGTACCAAATTGCCTCTGTCTCCTTAATGGGTGTGCATTCGCGCGCCGGTTAATGGACCTTTGAGGTCTTAGAAACCATTATTGCTCCAAGTCTGTCTCCTTAAACATCCAGGCGTACAGACTTCGGTCTAGGTAGCCCACTATCCAATGGTGTCTCCTTAAACAAACAAATAAATAGACGACCGGCTACATCAAAGACTTTCCACTTCTTAAGTTTTGTCTATGAGTGTATTAAACTTGAGGTTGGGATAAGAGCCTCTACTATACCTGGGGACAAGATGAAAGCCAATCTTATTTCTGGATACTTTGATGTATTTAGTGGCATTCACTTTATGAATCTGAGACTGGAAGGATTTTCAGTTGGTTAGAAGTTTGTTTTATGACTTCAAAGAGAATCTACGTCATTTGAGGCTATATATATTCAAATAGACGAAATGTAAATCCATAGTTTGAACTGTTCATACAGTAGAAGGTTGGTTATTATACTAATATGTTCATTCATCGTCTCCCTCATGGGTCCTCTCTAAACTTGCTGCCAAGTCAGACAATCTTGGCCACGATGAATGTAGATCAATTTATAAACACTTGGCTGTTGGGTAGATATATCATACCAATATCCACATTCTTCCTCTTACGAAAGCTCTTGGTCCTTTCTAAACTTGCTGCCAAGTCAGACAATCTTCGCCACGGCGAATGTAGATCAATTTATAAACACTTGGCTGTTGGGTAGATATATCATACCAATATCCACATTCTTCCTCTTACGAAAGCTCTTGGTCCTTTCTAAACTTGCTGCCAAGTCAGACAATCTTCGCCACGGCGAATGTAGATCAATTTATAAACACTTGGCTATTGGGTAGATATATCATACCAATATCTACATTCTTCCTCTTACGAAAGCTCTTGGTCCTTTCTAAACTTGCTGCCAAGTCAGACAATCTTGGTCACGGCGAATGTAGATCAATTTATAAACACTTGGCTGTAGAGGTTGGATAGATATATCATACTGACATCTACATTCTTTGTCCTACGAAAGTTCTTGGTAATCTCTACAGTACCTATTACAAGTCAAACGGGGCAACGAATGATCCTAGCTGCTTCTGTGGAAAACAAAACCAAGACTCAATACATTTATTGATAGGATGTCCATTCTTTTACAGCTACAGAAGTAATCATTTTTACCACATCGAAGAAATGTGCGAACTTGTATATAACAAAGACATTTATGTAAAATTCAATAATTTTTGTAAATTCATTTTATATTTTCTTTTCTGTTTGATAAAACCAACCTTTATCTGTTTTAATTTTGTTTTTAGTCTTGCTTATTGAATTGTATATAAAACGAATTGTATATAAGTTGCTAAAATGTATTTAGGCGCAAGTATCCCAAGCTTGGATATCGCATCCGATATGTCGAATAAAATTTTAAAAAGTAATTGTAGAGAAACAAACATATAAGTAATGGAATTGCCTTATAATCAGACCAATGTATAAACACTAGACTGAGCATACAGTAGAAGAAAGGTTAGCTCAAGACACCACACCACTATCGTAGTTTTCCTATAGCCCTCTCTATACTAGCCGCCCCTATACTGATAAGGGTTAAACCCCAAAACCAACAACAACAACAAAAGCCTTTATTGAGGACCTCTCGTCCTATATAGGATTCGCCAGTTTACAGAGTAATTGAAGAGAAGAGAACTAAGAATACAGAGAGAAACCTATAAGTAGTAGGTATAGTGTAGTATTTTCTACACTGTGACTATATACAACAGCAGCAACAAGCCTTTTACTGGAATCAAAGTCCCATACAGGATTCGTCATTGAAACCCCAAAACCATGGTATATAGATTGACTTTTGTCTTAATTTGCAAAAATTGGTGTTGTGGCTCATTCTTCACCACTACTAGTAAAGTTTTTACTGGGGTGATGAACATATAGTTCTGATACATAATTAAAAAGAGAGAAATACCTCTCTAGGTAATGAATCCTCTATTCGATAAATAATCCTTTTAATCAATATTAAAATATACAAGTATCAGAGTCATCAATCAATTATTAATTCTGTCACCGTTTGTGCTTTTGTGAATGGAATAAATACTCAAATATGGCCATTTCTTATAAGCATCGGTAGTTCATTGGTAAAATGCTCGCCTGCCACGCGGGCGGCCCGAGTTCGATTCCCGGCCTATGCATTTTTTTTACACAATTTTAAAAACTCATTTATATATTATACAAGAATGACATCCACGGCGCCAATTTATAATTGTAACGAATAGTATTTGAATAAAAGCATTTAATCGGGTAAAACCCGGGCGTTGCCCGGGTCATTCGGCTAGTTAAAATACAAACATTAGGACTCCAGGGATTTGTAAAAAATAAACTTTTACCTGTAGGCCTAATGTTTGTATTTTAATAATCCTCTATACTACCTCCTATACATCCCAATGGTGGCAAAGACACGTGGCGTTATATTTACTCCTGTTATATACTCCTGTATAAGGGCTTCAAGGTCTGAAAGCTCGAGTCTTTGAAAGACACTCTTCCCTGGATGAATTTTTCTCTCAAGTGATATTATACAAGGATTATTATTCTTGGAAAAAAAACAATGTATAAATTCTGAACAAATGTCTGGACATTCAGTAGCAACATGCAGTGTTTATACAAGTACATACGTTTTTTTCTTACCTCCAGATATGCCTAGGTACAACAGTAAAACAAAGGAGTTGTTAGCTAGTTTGAATGTAGAAGCGGTTAAAAACTTTGTACAAAGAAGAGATTGACAACCTTTAAAAAATATAAGAGATATTTTCTGATAGAAAGAGAAGAGTTCTAAAGAGTATTCAATAAATAGATAGAGCGTCAATATTATAGTTGGATGGGAAAAGTGTTCTATTGTGAAAATATTTTCTTAAAGAGGTGTCGTTGGACAAATCTTTGTTGAATTATTTATAGAGGAGGTTGGTGTGTGTGTGTGTGAATCTGCACCATTTAAAGTTTTATTATTATTCAGTTTTGATATTTTTCTCAAACATATGTATTGATAAAAATTTAAATAATTGCCATAATGATTGGCACATACACACACACACACACACACAAAGCTTTATTAATATTCACCACAGGAAGAAATAATAGATGGAGCTCCTATACTCCAGGCAGCGCAGCACCCAACAATGATTGGCAACATATAATAACTAGCCAATAATCAAAACAGAATGTAAATAACTTTGTCCATACAGGACTGATCACACAAGACACTGATTTCAACAAAATATTGAAAAATAATAAGTTATGTATATATTTTTCAATGAAAAGGCATATATTGAATATATTTGGATAGAGGCATATATATTTTAATCACCAATGTGTGTATTTTCATATAAAGGATTGGGTGTGATTATTCTCAAAACAAATGTTTATAAAGGTGTTTTTCTTATCAAATACACTAAAATTGTTTGTCCAGTTAAAAATCAGTTCTATGGTTGTTTGAAATCAGTATATAATAGTATTGTATATTAACGCTAGAGTATAATTTATTTGAGAGCAAAATAATAATCTCTCAATGTTAAAAAAAAAGTTTAAAATATGGTTTAAATATGCATTTTGCCCATTTCAAATAATAGTTATATCTCCCGGAATCAAAACAAAAACTTGTTAATTATAGTAAAATATTAAATATAAATAAGTATTATTTGCATATTGTATGTGTATTGCATAAATAAGAAGACGCGTGTTCGCCTTTGTTTACATTTCAAAATCGATAATGTATACATGTGCAATATCTAAATATATAGCAGACGATTTTTATAAATATATACTAAAATATATACACCATTTAACCAAATAGGAAGATACAATATTTATATTCTTTTGCAATATCAATAAAATTGTAATAATAAAAAGAACAAAGTATTCAAATAAAAAAATCGACAAAAATAAAAAATTTCAACTCTATGATAAAATTAATAAAAAAAACATCATATCTAAGTTCTAGTGTGAAAACAAAAGCACAACATTCAAAAATCCAACTCACCGCGGCACTCCCAGCTCGCTACTAAAAACAATTAGCATACTCAATAAGCCTTGTTAATATTCATTTGATTAACATGTCCATTGTCCACTAGCGCCTCTGGTGGCAGCTTGCCGAAATAGTTAATGTCGCCTTACGCTGCATTAATTCAACAATTATCCACCAATTTGCTTTAAATTAATACAACACCTGAGCTTCTACGATCGAACCATAATTACGGTGTCGCCATTTTTAAAAACGTCGTTTGCTTCCTCCTGTGTCGTTTTCACTTTCGCGCCCATTTTAAAATAATCGTTTGATATAGAATTTTCAAACTGTTTTTTTGAGAAAACTACATCAATTTTTTTTTAATAAAATTTGAGTAATGGAATATACTTTTAATTATGAAAAATAATTTTCTAAAAATATAAATATATAAATATAGCAGTTCTTTCAAGTTAAATGGTTAATATCAATGAATATTTTCTATTACCATGTTACAAACTCAATATACGTAACTATACATTCTTCATTTTTATTTCAAATAAACCCTACACATACCTAAATATAAAATTTATAGATATTTACACACAAGGATAGAAATGATTAAAAAATTCGCACTGATTTTTAAAAACAATTTCTACTACTAACTACTTTAAATGAAGATAATTTGGAAAATTTTCTTCAAGGTATTGAATCCTTGATATGGGTTACACTCATGGACAAAATTTAAGGAAGTGTAAAGTTTTTGATATCGCCGGTTGCCTGTTTTTTTGAAGGAGACAGATGTTGTTCACACTTGGTTATTTCGTGTCTTCAATAAAGGTCACTGTAATATCTTTCAGAGATATTGTCTGAATCCTGATGTAAATGCTAAAAAGTATAACTTTCGTAAGTTTTGTCTATGAGTGTAATTATTAATAATATAGATGCGCACATTTAACGTTCTTTGAAAAGGGTATCTTAGGTGTCCTATGTAAATATCCATAGATGTCCATAGGAAATATTCATCAGTAGAATGTACTTAGAGCCTTCATAATCGTTTAATATTGTTCAGATTTGAATATTCCGTATGAATTTCACCTCTTAGCTGCTTACTGAAGATGCTACGAGAATATAGAACTTACATAGGATGGCTTTCACAATTCTGTCTGTAAAACTGGGAGAGTTTCACGACCTAAGACTGAACCTTTTTTATTTTTGGTATAAAAACATCTCTGAATAGAGAGCGATACCACTTTGTTGTTTGCTCTTTTAGAATCCTTTAAATTTTACTGCTGTGTGTCCCTTGTGCGATGAAATATGCGAAATTAAAGATGAGTATGACTATAATAAATACCAGTTGTGTGTGTTGATTAAAAATAAAAAGGCCTATTCTGACCAGGAGCACATGTGCTTTTTAGATAGTAGAGCGCCATCTAGTGGAACAAAAATCAACTAAACATTGATTTAGCCTGTTCCTTGATATTTGACCAACTCAATTTCTTGATATATATTTTTAAACTTTTAATTAGACATATTTAGACAATTTTCATTTTAATTTAGACACTTTCATTTTTATTTAGACATTTTTAATTTTAATTTAGACATTTTCAATTTTAATTTAGACACATCGACTTTTCTATAAAAAGCCTACGTGTCTAAATTAAAATTAAAAATGTCTAAATTAAAATTTAAAATGTCTAAATATAAATTAAAATTGTCTTATTAAAAGTTAAAAACCTATAAAACAAGAAAAGCCATCCACGAACGCGTTTCGCGTTGTTGACGCTCGTCATCGTGGAGTAGGCTATACCAGATTGAGACAAAATTTGTGGTCTGATAAAATTGTGAATCTATATCGAGGTTAATTTATTTTTTTGTAATGGAAATAACTATTACAGAACAGGCTACAACGAGATAAATTATTTGGGAGGACTTGTGGCTCAGCAGTAGTGTGTGTGCCAATAAATTATTTTCATATATGGCCGTCTTCTTTTACATATAGACATCAATGTATGGCATATACAACAACAACAAGAAAAAGCCTTTATTCAGGGTCACTGACCCTATACAGGAACAATGTATGATATACACTATAAAGCAATCTAAGTTAAAAAAAAAAACAATTCGTTATAGTATTTTATGAAAAAACACAACGTTTTCTTTTAATAATATTTTAATTTTAATAAAATTTTTGTACGTCAGATGTCTATCTCTTTCAAAGTACGGTACACACACACGTAGCCAGAATTTTTTTATATATATTTTAAAAGAAATCAAATTTTATTTCAAATCAAATTGTATTTTTTAATAATTATTATTTTAAATAATTAAAAAAAGGTTTCTGGAGAGAGATAAGTTTATTTATATTTTCAAGAAAGTGGTCTCAGGCTTTCGGCCATCTATGTCCATCTACAGTAGAACTTATAGAAAAGAATAAAGCGCCGCCTGATGCCAATTAATTGTTTTAATTATATAAATGGCTCTATGTATTTTTTTCCAAGTGAGATTTTAAAAATAGTTTTATATAGAATTCTCACAGCTTTTAATATTTTTTTGAGAGAAGGAGAAGGAATCATCGTCTTTCTGTGGTCAAAAAATTTTAAAATTTAATTTCGGCTAATATTCACTGACAATATGTATACATTCCAGACGACATCCTCAAAATTACAAAAAGTTTTAAAATTTTCCAACGCAGACGAAGTAATAATTGCAGACGTACAAACAACGAACAAATATGGCGGCGGGTTGTTTGATTAGATACATGCTATTTGCTAGCACACGTTATTGCTGAAGTTTCGTTTGATTGGATTTTATTTTAAATGACATGTCCCGTTTGAAATATAGATTGGATTCTAATTGCTTTAAATGTATTATATAATTTGTTTTATTTTTTCTCTATCTCTTACATAATATAGTATTTATTTAAAATATGTAATTTTTCTACTAGTTTTATTTATTTTAAATTACTCGGCCATTGGACATGCGTCGGACCAGGAGGCTTGTTGTTGGGTGCTGCGCTGCCTGGAGTATAGGAGCTCCATCTATTATTTCTTCTATGGTGAATCTGTATAAGACCGCTGGTCTTATTAAAGATTTGTTTGTGTATTTTAAATTACTCGATGCTCTCTCTCTCTAATCCTAGACCTTCCTCTTCAGTTCAAACCCCATGTAGTTCACACTAATCCAGTCCATGTGATTATTCTTCTTTGTCTTCTTCTTTTCCTATAGATTCTTTAAGGTTCTGTTGACTTTGCTGAAAACTTTTTTTTAAAGATACTGATTCCATGAAGATTATTCAAACATTATTTTTATTTTTGAGTCAAATGGCGATCAATTAAATAAGTTTATATAAAAAAAGAGCGTACCTGGATCTGTAAAGGAAAAAAAAAAACATTTTTCTCAAGATTGTGGTTCTTTAAAAACTTTAGAAATTTTCTAAATTGTAATTTTCGACTCTTTTGACTCAAAAGTTTGTCGACCCTTGAACTAGATGAAAGAGACATCCTCCATACCATCAAGACCCAACAAGAATGGAACTCTACTGCAGCACATAACTGGTACAGAGCAGGAGGGATAAGCACCAATTCTGTCCTTCCAAGGAAACAAAAATGTTTTTTTTTTTATCATTGCAGATCCAGGTACGCTCTTTTTTATATAAAATTATCTTTTTTTATTTACAAGAGAGAGAACAATATAAAAGAGAAACTTATCTTTTTACGGTTAGCGCCTATTTTCTTGTGATATTACATACATATACTCTGTGGGAACAATTAATTAATTGAACTTAAAATATATTGTGGTGAAGAAATAATTTATTATTTAATTTAATTATTCAATGAAATATGTGAAACAGATTTTTATTAAATAATATTTATAAAATCCATCATTTAGTTACCTAGCATGCTCGCTCGATATTCTCTAGCTGTAGATAGTTTTGTTGAGTTGTTGATAATTGTCGACTAGTCGTGCTGAAGTCAACAATAAATACGATTACATCTTAAGATATACAAAGACTTGATTTCTACACTACAATATATACAACAGGTACCATCTCTCCATGGTCAGAACCATATCATCTTCCGAAGATCCTTCAGAACATGGCCTTCATATCTCCATTTACTTTCTGCAGTTCTTTTCTTAATTGGGAGTATCGAGTGGTAGCTCTTTCTCAAATCTCCTCTTTGGTAACTCTTTGTCTGTCCCCTTTGTTATTTTATTTTAAACGCCAGAAAATCTACCAACTAGACCAGGGGTCAATTAGCAGCCACATGCTGCTCTTTGGATGTGAAGCTGCGGCTCTTTATATAGTTCCATACGTAAATATTATTTATGTGAGTACTATTTATTGTCGGCAAGAAAAAAATTGTGGCTCTTTAAAAACTTTGAAATTTTCTAAATTTTAATTCTGGACTCCTCCGACTCGAAAGTTTGACGACCCCTGAACTAGACGAAAGAGACCTCCTCCGTATCATCGCTTGTTCGGCGGTACATATACTAAAATTGGAACGATACAGAGAAGATTAGCATGGCCCCTGCGCAAGGATGACACGCAAAATCGTGAAGCGTTCCTCCGTATCATCAAGACCCAAGACCCAGCAAGAATGGAAATCTACTGCAGCACATAACTGGTACAGAGCAGAAGGGACCAGAAAAAAATTTCCCTCCAAAGAGAACAACAGTTTTTGATTTCTAGACTTAAGTCTGGTCATCTACGGACAATAACTTTCCAGAATAGTTTTCCCACTATGTACTAAGTGTCAACCTGCAACCCCATCAAAGACTGTATTGACACTTTGTGAGTGTAAAAGAATTTTCACTTAAAACACAATAAGAGAATCTTAAAGATAGAGGCTGCCTGACCAGCATTCATATTTCTTCAAATAAAAGACACTTCGGCCAGTAAATCTTTTTATTGTTCGACGTTTCGACAAAAATTTTTTGTCTTCGTCAGGAGCGAACAAAAGATTTTTGTCGAAACGTCGAGACAATAAAAAGATTTACTGGCCGAAGAAGTGTCTTTTATTTGAAGGAAGACAATAAGAGAAATATTTTTTCTTTCCTTTTTTTTTTGTTTGAATAAGAAAAAAATGAGGTAAAAAGGTTGATGACACTGCGGTACAGTGTTACCAGATCAATACGTTACAATTGATAAATAGCGTGAGTGTGCAGACGACGTTTCTTGCATCTCAATACCTGGCAGACGCCTACATTACCATTAATGAATGGGCGCCAAACACTCGTCTGTTTTCATCAGGATGCCAAGCACGCCGTTTCTTCGTCTGATTTTGCGCCTTTTCAACGCACCGTTTGACTAGTTTTGCACGCCAGTACCTCAAAGCCAATTTCCCACCATGTACCTTCGTAATTACAGGAAAATTAGTCCATACACATTTATGAGCAACGAACACATTTGGAGAAAAAATAATAATAATTATACCTGGGTATGTTTTCTAACGTAAATTGGAAATTGGTGTCGTCGTATTGAATACATGGAAGAAATTCTCAGTGGGTTTACTTTCGAAGTGAATGTTGAAAACTGTTATACCCAATATTTGCAGTGTCAGATCACAATGTTTGTTATTTTGAAAGTATTTCGATAAAATCGACTTTTTATAAAGCCATTTATTAATGATTTATCATAGTGTAGCATATATATTGCTTTATACTATTTCAGGAGGTGTCGGTGAAAGGATGATCCGTTGGTTTTCGACCTTTACAACCCGGGATCGAATCCCGCATTGGACACTTTTTTTCTAATTTAAGGAAAAAAAAAATGCTCCAATGGCTCCCGATTCTTGCAAAAGTCCCACCTCACCAGCGAGTGCAAGTAACTAAAACGGAGATCTGGCACATTTGTAAGTGTAAAAGTCGAACTGCTTTTCACATGTGTAGACATGTGGTGCACTTACAGTAAAAGTAGTCGTTAACTTATACCCACCATGATTATCATGGCTGTGTACTTGGGATAAGCAAAAAGATATTTCAGGGGAATCGATCCTAAGACTGGTGTACCTCGTCAATCAGCTACCTTATCTAAGATGATTCCTCCATAGTCTGGACTTAGTTGTCTTGTATACAAGCACTTCGTTTCATCGTCTTATTTTGACCTTTTCAACGCACCGTTTGACTAGTTTTGCACGCCAGTACCCCAAAGCCAATTTCCCACCATGTACCTCCGTAATTACAGGAAAATTAGTCCATACACATTCATGAGCAACGAACACATTTGAAAAAAAATCAACCACACAGCTCCTTCATCCACCCTATTCCCCTGACTTAGCCCCCAATGACTTTTTCCTCTATCCTAAATTGAAAATGAAGTTAAAAGGAAGGAAATTTGATAACGTTGATAGGATACAAGATGAATCGAAGGCAACTTTGAGGAGCCTCTCAAAAGATGATTTTATCTTCTGTTTCGACAATTGGAAAAAAGATGGCACAGGTGTATTGAGGCAGGAGGAGCATGTTTTGAAAGATATTAAATTATTTTTTTCTTTAAATACGGAATAGTGTCCTGAAAATTAATGAACGTACCTTGTAAATAAGTTCTTCCTTATAAAGAACAAAAATATGTCACCGGAACTTTGGACTAAATATAGAAACACTAGACGAATGGCCCGGGCAACGCCCGGGTTTTACCCGAGTGCGAATATATTTTAAAAACGTTGTCTTGGGTGGTCGCTATAGACAGGGTGGTCTGTATAGACAGGTGTATGTATCACACTGCTGATAACAGGGTTGCCTAAAGTGACCGCTATAGACAGGGTGGTCTGTATAGACAGGTGAATGTAACACACTGATGATAACAGGGTTGCCTAAAGTGTCCGCTATAGACAGGGTGGTCTGTATAGACAGGGTGGTCTGTATAGACAGGTGGGTGTATCACACAGCTGATAACAGGGTTGTCTAGAGTGGCCGCTATAGACAGGTGTATGTATCACACAGCTGATAACAGGGTTATCTAGAATGGCCGCTATATACAGGGTGGTCTGTATAGACAGGTGGATGTATCACACAGCTGATAACAGGGTTGTCTAGAGTGGTCGCTATAGGCAGGGTGGTCAGTGGTCGCTATAGACAGGGTGGTCTGTATAGACAGGTGGATGTAACACACTGCTGATAACAGGGTTGTCTAGAATGGCCGCTATAGACAGGTGTATGTATCACACAGCTGATAACAGGGTTGTCTAGAGGGGGGCAGGGAGGACACGTGTTCGCCGGCAGCCAATGGGCGCGCATTCTATCCGTGAGCTTCAGACAGAATAAGGCAATTTATATATATAGATGATATGATTGATTCATTTTTAATTTTCATAAAAAAACCATCCCCTTCAATTTATTTATATATGAGGGCCATCCAATAAATAAGTTTCCCTATTTTTAAACAAATAAACCACATTATTTACAATTATGCAGTTATTTTATTTTCATTATACAACTCATAGACTACTTCTCTAAATAATCACCATTTCTGTCCAAACTTTTTTGGTACCGTTGTAGAAATTTTTTGATACCACTGTTGTACCAAGCCGTGTCCTGTCTTCGTAGCCAGTGGTTCTCCTCCGCCTGCACTTCGTCATCATTCGCAAAGTGCTTGCCTCCAAGGTGCCACTTGAGTGCTGGAAAAAGATGGAAGTCGCTTGGGGCAAGCTCCGGAGAATAAGATGGATGTGTGAAAATTTCCCATTTGAAGTTTTCCATAGCCATAACTTTGCCTGCAGAGATTGTGACCTTCGCCTTTTTTGGTGCACTTTCCTCAGGCTTCTTCCACACCATGCTTTGTCGTTTTTTTTTTCTGGAGTTGAATGATGCACCCAGCTTTCATCTCCAGTGACAATACGGGAAAACAGTTTATCTCCATCTCTTTGATGCATTTCCAGGAAAGCTCGGGCTGCCTCCATCCGTTGTTGCTTGTGATTTTCCAAGAGCAAACGTGGGACCCATCTTGCGCAGACTTTGCGAAAATTCAAAATATCTGACATGATTGTTCCAATCGAAGAGCGTCCAATTTCGATTCCAGGAGGCAGTCGAATCATTATTTCGTCAATGGTGACGCGGCGATCTGCTTTCACCACATTCCGAACAGCAGCAACGGCTGCATTGTCCGTAGCAGTAACGGGCCTGCCGCTTCGCTCGTCATCATGCACGTTTTGCCGTCCTTCTAAGAACCATGAACGCCATCGGCGAACCATTTGGATGCTCATACATTCTTCACCATACACTGGCACTAAATTGCGATGAATATTGACCGCAGTTTCATTTTTCGCCGTGAAAAAACGAATTACAGAACGGAGTTCGCAAGTGGACACGTTCACCAGTGGTAGCTCCATGGAAACTGAAGCGCTACAGACTTGCGCGTACGAGTAGCGTGATTTTGAAGGTCACCAGCTTCCAACGCATCCTAGTGACCATTTATTCCATACTAACTAATTATTACAACATTTCATTTGCAGAAAAAAAAAAGGAAAACTTATTTATTGGATGGCCCTCGTATATATATAAACACTCATAATAATAAAAAATCCTTGGTTTTTCCTTTTAGAAGTTAATACATTTTAGTTTCGGCGGAAATTTTTACCCTCTACCTTAATAAAGACCCCATTCTCCAAACATAAGAAAAAAATCCACAATTGTCCTCCCAATAATTTTTCCATTAGAAAAAGGACAGTAGGAAATTTTGTTCGATTCGGTAAAAAGAGAATTTCGCGTGCTAAATAGTTTCAAATATTAAATACAGATGGCGTATTTAACCTTAAATTTACTCGCTCAGCTTAATACGTAGATACCAGAATTCTCCGATATGCATCTACCATAACAATGATAATTGATGACTGGGGAAATGGTATTTGTAGTGATTCCATATTCTGATTTTTCTCTTTTTTTTTTTTTTTTAAGAAAAAAAATTACGTAAATATGTATATATATTGCATATTAAAGAAAATAAAAGTTATGTAAATATGTGAAAAAAGAAAAGAAATATATAAGGTCGGTGTGTGTACTGAAGTTTCGTTGTATATGTCTAAATAAAAAGTTTATCTTTTATAATGTCATAGATTTGAGGCAACCAATAGATAAAAGAACCTTACACTATGTAAATAAGGGAAGAAATATATGCAAATTTGAAGACCTCCATAAAGACCTCCACGCTGTATTTAAAGTCAAATGATCTGATTGAAAAATCACCAACTGTCAAGTTGACGACGTGAAGGACAGTGCGCTAGGCCCCCGCGCCCCTGGGGAACAAAGAGAGGGAACAATTGATAGGGGGATCTAGCCACTTTACATAATCGAAGACCTCAATAATCTCCACCCCAGAATCCCTCGAGGCCACCACACGGCCACAAAACCAAAAAAAAATCTCCCCCTCCCTTTCCTCCCCTTAAACGACCGCAATAAAAGACTCGCCGTCCTACAATTAAGAGGTTTCCTTGATTGTAGTGATTGTAGCCTTTCCTTTAGGCCATCTTAGTGCAGCGTTTTTTTGGAACGTGCTGAGAGATTATGGATTTGATACTTTGTACGTGTTTCACTTGTCTGGATTCTTATTGTTGTACAGCCTTTGTGTATTAAGTGGACAATTTGACAATTTAAACAATTTTATTGATTCTTTTAATAAATTATTACAAAGGTAGAAAAAATATATAATAAATTGTAAATAAAGGGCATATAAAATGTAGAGGAATATATATAGTTGTGTACAAATTTCTTCAGCAAGGAAGGCTTCCCCATCTTGAGAGAATTCTCCTCCAGACAAGGTCTTCTTGATCATTTTTCAGTTCCACACCGATGAAGTATTAAGTGGATTTTTGAAGCTTGGTGTGAAAGAATATTGTGTGGATTTGATACTTTGTACGTGTTTCACTTTTGGTTTATTGTGTTTTCATAGGTTTTCAGTAATCTATACTACCTGAATTGTTTAACTTTGGTGTGTTGTTGAAAAATATTATAGATTTGGTACGTGCTGTGTTAGCTTGATTCTTTTAGTTTCCTATTGTGTAGGATATTAATAATCCGTACTAACTGAATTATTGAACACTTTTTGAATGTGTTGTTGGAGAAAGATTATGAATTTAGTACTCTCAATCATTATTGAGTATTGAGATTGTTGTATGACCTTAGTAACCGGTAGTGCGCGAATTGATGAATTTTAGCACATGCTGGGTGAGGAAAGATTATGGGGACATGGTAAAGTTTCTAGTCATACCTTGGTATGCATAGAACCATAGTAAATTACTCTATACATTTTAATGCCTTAGAATGTTTTTTTTTTTTTATCTGTGAAGATCCTTTGTATAAGTAATATGACTTCTTATATTATTAAGAAAAAGGCATCTCCTTATCGTGCAACTGAAAGTTGCTGATGGCTTGCGTCATCTATCGGAATAAATATAAACTATTCTCGTTGATTTTTAATTATTCCAGAATTGGCCAAATACCCATTCTTGATTAATTAAGAAAAGCTAACCACGGACGCGTTTAGGGCTGTTAGCCCTCATCAGCGTGGTGCAAGCTGTACCTCAACGACCAAAAAATTGGCCATTAAGGCATCCTGAAAAATCATGAAACGGGTAGTTAAGGCCAGAATTGCGTGAGGACGCTACACAATGTGAAAAAATAGTACAAATGTAATATTGTACTGGGATAAGGTGCATAAATTAAGAAAAAGGCATCTCCTTATCGTGCAACTGAAAGTTGCTTTCAGACCATTTTTTGGTCGTTGAGGTACAGCTTTGCACTAAGTTGATGAGAGACAACAGCCCCAAACGAGTACGTGGTTTGCTTTTTAAAAATAAATAAATAAAGGGTATTTGGCCAATTATAGAATAATCAAAATTCAACAAAATTGTTGATATTTATTCCGACAGATGGTGCAAGCCATCAGCAACTTTTAGTTTCACAATCAGGAGATAACCTTTTTCTTAATTTATCTACCCGATCCCAGTACAATTCACTTTTGTACTATTTTTCCATATAAAACAGTATTACAAGCAAAGCATTTTAGGTTGAACAAAAATCCATTCATTCATTGAATAGGCCTTTCACGAAGTGACCTTCACATGGAGATAGGATATGCAAAAAAGGAGTAGTAGCAGTCTGGTAGAGAGATTAACTTGGAAGATAAAATCACTTGGAAGATTTCACAATCGAGATGAGCCAGGCTCTTTCAATGCATTTAAAAAGAGATAAACGAGTGCAAATATACCTTTATCAGAATAAATCATCAGTGAATAAAAATAGAAGAGTTTTTTTTTTTACAATTGAGAATACGTGCAACAAGGGGTAAGGCCTCCAAACGATAATATATAGGTGAGGTTTTTTTATCGTTTGATCAGATCCTAGTCATCTTTTTTATCAGAAGGAAGTACCAATCACGCCTAACCAGCTGGTCACCCTGCAGAAATACCGACCAAACGATAGCTACCAGTGAACGCAGACGAAGTTTTTTCCCCCCTCTTTCTCAGTATGCAATTATAGATGTTGCCTCTCCTTGTAAAATATAATTTAGTAAAGTCTTGCAAGGTATTATTTTAGAATTTGTAATATTTAGATATATTCTTTCTTGATATGAAATTTTACCTTTTAGAGCTTGGCTAAGAATAAATTCAAAATTCTCTCTCTGATCGCCCTGGACTGAAGAGGGCCATTAGCCCGAAACCATGGTCTCTAGGTGGACACTTCTCAGTTTGCCAAAGCTGGTGTTGTGGCTTTGTTACCGACCCGAGTCCGCTAGTTTGTGGAGACGGTCTATAGATGGCGTCTAGTTTTGACGGGAGAGGTGACCTTTGCTTTCTCTCTCTCTCTTTTTTTTTTTTTCATATTGAGCAGTATTATTATTATTTTTTTGCTTGGAGTACACAGGCGTACAGACTTCGGTCTAGTTAGCCCACTATCCAATGGTGCTTGGAGTACACAGGCGTACAGACTTCGGTCTAGTTAGCCCACTATCCAATGGTGCTTGGAGTACACAGGCGTACAGACTTCGGTCTAGTTAGCCCACTATCCAATGGTGCTTGGAGTACACAGGCGTACAGACTTCGGTCTAGTTAGCCCACTATCCAATGGTGCTTGGAGTACACAGGCGTACAGACTTCGGTCTAGTTAGCCCACTATCCAATGGTGCTTGGAGTACACAGGCGTACAGACTTCGGTCTAGTTAGCCCACTATCCAATGGTGCTTGGAGTACACAGGCGTACAGACTTCGGTCTAGTTAGCCCACTATCCAATGGTGCTTGGAGTACACAGGCGTACAGACTTCGGTCTAGTTAGCCCACTATCCAATGGTGCTTGGAGTACACAGGCGTACAGACTTCGGTCTAGTTAGCCCACTATCCAATGGTGCTTGGAGTACACAGGCGTACAGACTTCGGTCTAGTTAGCCCACTATCCAATGGTGCTTGGAGTACACAGGCGTACAGACTTCGGTCTAGTTAGCCCACTATCCAATGGTGCTTGGAGTACACACACACAAAACGTATTGTTCACTGAGGTATGAGTAAGATTTTTTAATCATAAATAGAGTATTTATTTTCAGTGTTATAATTGATATGTAGAATGCAATAAACCTAATAATTCGCGAAAGGGAACTTCACAAGAGGAAGTTCAATGGAAAAAGTAGTGCAAGGCTCCAGCTGCTCCAGTAAAACGGCCAGCTTGAAAATCTTTCTGATTCGATTGCAAAAGTTAAAAATGGTCAGCATGGAATACAGAACTTGCTAAGAAAACCTCAGAGATCAACGTTGTTCAATCAATTACAAAATAAGATAACAGTTACCATAAGAAAGGTAAAGTCGCTGTGTCTTTATTCATGTCAGCCATAACACTTATTATCTTATATATTATATGTTGCACTATTGTTGTATACATCTTGTATAATTGTTGTAAACATGTTGTATTATTATTGTATACACATGTTGCATAATTGTTGCATACATGTTGTGTAATTTTTGCAAACATGTTGTATTATTGTTGTCTACACGTTGTATAATTGTTGCATAATTGTTGCGTAATTGTTGTAAATACGTTGTGTTATTATTGTAAACATTTTGTATAATTGTTGTAAACACGTTGTAATACTATTACTTTAAACATTTTGTATAATTGTTGTAATATTGTTTTAAATATGTTGTATACACATGTTGCATAATTGTTGCATATATGCTATATATTTGTTGTAATTATAATAATAATATATAATAATTATTATAATAATATATAACTGTTGGAGATAAACACCACCACCACCACATAATTGTTGTAAAATTGTTGATAATCGTCCATAACGATAAAAAAAAACAAAGTCCTTTTTAATGTTTTTTTTTTGTTTGCCAATATATAACAACAATTCATTAACACATCAACCATTTGGTTGTTTCACAGGACACCATATAACAACACCATCTAGCCAGTTGTTCTTTCTGGGACTTCATTATTTCAACTCAAGTCAGAAAGCTTGGGAATAAAAAGTTGCACAAGAAACTTAACCCTGGAAGCTTCATTTATTTTATAATACACAGAAATACAAAATGGCAGGATTTTTTTTTTTTTATGATTTTCGTCATTCTCCTTAGAAATAAAGGTGAAGTTCCTATAAATATAAAATAAGAATCATTTTTATTAGTAAATTATTCGATGTGATTTTTAATTATATTGTAGCAAAGTATTTATTATATGTATAGATTATTAATTTTTTTATATTTAATTATTTATTTTTTGTTACTCTGGAAATTTCCTTCATTGCTTAACTTTGTATCTTATAAATGTTGATTTGTGGTTTGTGCTTTAAATAAATTGCTGTGTCATCCTCAAGTTTGTCTTTCGTGATTTTCTAACTTACAATATTAATACTGTTTATGAATGCGTAAATGTAACTTACCTTTTTTTAACATTTGTTTTTTCGTTATGTTCTTATCTATATGGTTGGCGGGTAGTTGGTGACATCTCCAGGCTCCTGAAACCTTCTGTTAAATTTTTAAAAAATACACTCATAGAAAAACTTAAGGAAGTTGTACCTTTAAGCATGTATATCGGGATTGAGATAATAACTCTGAAAGATATTACAGTGACTTTAACTGAACCAAGTGTGAACAAAATTATCTCTGTCTCCTTAAATAAATAAAATTTAAAAATAGACGACCGACGATATCAAAGACTTTCAACTTCCTCAAGTTTTGTCCATGAGTATATATATATGATTTAAGATAACCAAGACACCAAAATGAATCTGTACACCTGTACACTTTTATTTTTCCGTTTATCATTACTCTTCACAATTCATCCTTTCATACCTCATTCCTAAGGTTAGAAATAATCGTTATTTCTCCTTAAAAAATACATTTTGATTTTTCGTTGAAAAGAAACACTTGCGATATAATTTTCAAATGTCGTTTTACAATCTGTATTTAACTTAGATTAAAGTTGCATGAGGACATGCATCTCGTAGGATGTTATGAAATCGAAGCCGACCCCTGTACTGATGAGGGACCATAGCCCCAAACCACGAAATACAGGTTGAGATTTTATCTGAATTTTCCAAAACAGGTGTTGTAGCTCATTCTTTAACTCCGCCTTTACGTGTTATACTGAGTTGATAAACTAAATGAAATGAAATCACTCACTATATTTTTGATTGCTCTGAAAGAAGAACCCTTATGCTCAAAACTGGGCAACTCTGTGCTTCACTTCCATCAATAATTGACAATATGACCCAGAATAAGTATATTGCTACGGCGTTTTATGGTTTCCACAAGTCTATATCTCAGAAGAAGGCCAAGTGACACTCACTCCTCACTTTCTTACTGCTACTCTTTTTGTGTTGTTTTTCTTGCTTCCCTCTTCCTCTTTCTTGTTTTTTTTTCTTTTTCTTCTGTATATATCGTTATTTCCTTTGTCTCACTGCTTTGTTCTTATGCATACCTCTGGTGAATCCTGTATAGGGTCAGTGACCCTAAATAAAGGCTTTTTTGTTGTTGTTGTTGATAAACTAAATGCATTTTTCTAATGCTTTTTTCAAAGGGAGAGGCGCCCACACCATATGTTTTCAAAACTACAACCATATAAATAATATGTTTCATCTATTGTGTGTATTTATTATATATATAATATTATTATACAAACACACAGCATATTGTGCATATATTTATTATTTCATTTTTTTATTGTTTTTTTTGACATATTATGCATATGATTGAATATATATATTCAAGCATATATACTATATATATATATATATATATAATTAAAACGGCATAAATTGGATCAAAATATAATTTATTTTACCTTATATATATCCAATATATGCCTTTTTAATTAAATATTTATTTATGGATTGCTCTATTTAAAAAAATATATATTTGTATGTATAAATTAATTATAGTAGTAGTTTAAAAATATATTAATATATTATATATATATACAACAACAAAAAATATATAGAATAATTTTGCCAAACGTTAGATAGCATTTTCCCGCCATTTTTGATATAGCAGTTTCGAATTAAAACTCGTTTGGTTAGAAATTAATTGCTTGAGAGCGAATGAAGATTGTTTTTTTTATTTCTTCTGAATGTCGTTATTCAATAAAGAGGAATTTTCCGATTTATCAATAAGTTTTTTTTTTCTTATCATTTTCTCAATATTTCTATAAAAATATTTTCCCATCGCTAAGAGAGAGAAACCAATTATAAATTTTGTTGTAAAGTAATTAAAATTCAAATTTTCTTGGCTACAAAAAAATTTGAAATAACCGAAAGCAATCTCTTGATTAGGAACAGTTGGCAATAATTAATATGGTAAATAATTGAATAATTATATTAAACTTTTTTTTTGTGTGGTCGAAATTTTTATTTTTGGCGAGTTTTAAACAAGATGATCAAAATCTCGTGTTCCTCTAAAATTAATTTTCTCAATACTATTACCACCTCACCGTGATAAAATACACTCATGGGAACAAAACATAAGTAAGTGGAAGGTATTTGATGTCGTCGGTCGTCTATTTGAATGTAATTCTACTGTCCTATAAGCTTATGTCCATAGTTTTCTTGAAAACCATTTCTGAGATCCCACTCTTCAGTGCTGCGTATATGAGCAGAATTGTCCAATACAGTATTAGAGCTCTGAGAAGCGGTCTGGTGGATTAAATTGGCGAAGCCGCTGGGAGGGTTCACCACTGATTAGCCAAGCCCTCCCAATACATATTTTTTCATCGCAGTAAGGACAGTAGAAGTTTGTATTATGTATAAAAGAAACATTCGTGCTTTTAAATTCTTTAATTTTATATGTATAGATAGCGCGTTATTGCTTTGTGTTAATTAATTTAGTTATTTATTGAAGGAATTAGGCTAATTTTGCTCACACTTGACTTTTTCTCATGTATCTTCAATAAAGACCATTGCGTATCAAATAACTTTCAGAGTTATTGTCTGAATCCCGATATATGTACATGCTAAAAGGTACAACTTCCTTAAGTTTTGTCCATTATTGTATAGCTGAAAATTCTTATCTATATATATAAAAAATGAAAGGATTTAAAAGCGCGAATGTTTCTTTCATACACAATACAAACTTCTACTGTCCTTACTGCGATGAAAAATATCGGGAGGGCTTGGCTCATCAGTGGTGAACCCTCCCAGCGGTTTCGTCAATTTAATCCACCAGACCGCTTCTCAGAGTCCTCATGTACCAAAAGAGATATTTCTCCAGTTAAAATTGCATTAGGCATATCAAGATCATGCATGTTGTCGATAGCTTGCGCCATCTATCGGAATAAATGTCAACTAATCCTTGATTTTTAATTATTCAAGAATGGGTCAAACACCCTTTCTTGATTAATCTGAAATAATTAATAGTTGGTATTTATTCCTACAGATGGCGCGAGCCATCGGCAACTTTTAGTTTCACAATCAAGAGATACCTTTTATTCTTAAATATTATTTTTGTTTATTTATGTTCAAAAGGAGGATGTTGTTGTTGTTGTCGTGTCCAAAGAAGAGTTTCAGATGTCTCCATACATCTCCATCACAGCAGCAGCAATGTCCACTATCTTGGGTGTGTAAAGCTGCTGCTCTGGATCCATGTCAATTTTCTGCAAGACTGCGGCCATTGCTGGGCATGAGAATATGTGAGTAGGTGTTAGTTCCACACCAGGACAGTTGTTGCATGCTCTATAGGTTCTTGTGCCATCTGGATGTATTGTCATTCCTTTATAGTGTTTTGTTCTAAGTCTTGTTATAGTTTTTGGAGGACGATGAAAATCATAATAAGATAAAAATATATCATTAATCATATAGCCTCATTAACGGCCACCAATTAAAACCACTAATTATCTGTAATGTAGCATTTTAAACACTTTGCTTAATCTTCTGTTTTGTTTAGACCAAACGATTTAAAATGTTCGTTTGGTGAGCCACCAGAAAAAGAAAGCAACTGATCGATTTGGTCAGACGAATCTTTCTTCGACCAAACGATTTTTACTTCGAGCAGACGCTTAGTTTATCCGAACAGCAGATTTATCTTTCTAATGGTTTTTTATCGTTTTTATTTACCCACGATATCTTCTTCAAGCAATCAATGGATAATTCGACCTCTTATCTCTCCTCAATCATTATCATAATAATGTGTGTTTTAGAGAGTTAGTTCGGAGATATGCAATTTTGATTACTTATGTATTTAAATAACATTATATATATAAATTATTTTAAATTGAGAAAAGGTGAAAACAACTAAAACGATACAATTTGTTGATCGGATTAAAAATATTTATTTGAAAATAGATAATACCTTAATTTATGAACTCTAATCTCAATTTTTTTAAATTGTGTTTATTTTAGTCTCATTGTGAAATAGATTTTTTTTCTCTAAAAACTTAATTGATATAATTAGAGTCGATTTTGTAAAATATTTTGAAAAAGAGGGAGCAATCTCTCGAAATATTTTGATAGTTAGAGCATAGTTGCTTTCCTAACAGAAATACAGACCGATGCATCCACCATACAATCAATTGTAAGCCTGGCAGATATTTGTCTAAATATGAGTGTATTTAAATTTGAATCGCAAACATACAGACAGATACGGGGTTCCCCAATGGGGAGTTCCTTTTCAACCGTTGCAGCAGAATTGGTGATGATCATGATTGACAAATCAATCAATGAAAAACATAGAACAGATATTGTGTTATGGCGCAGATATGTAGATGATATCTTTTGTGTCTGTGATCAGAATTCATATGAAGCCATATTAGCATCCCTTAACAGCTATAATGATGATATGTCGTTTACTATAGAAATAGCTCAAGGGGGTGTAATACCATTCCTTGATGTTCTAATAATTCAAACTCCAAACTTTTACCACACTACCGTATATTACAAAAAGATTTCCTCCCCAACTACACGCATTACACTTCCTGTTGTCCCAATTCCCAAAAAATCAGTATTATAAAAACTTTATCTAAGCGTATACACACCCATTGTTCCCTTCCATCTTTCCAGGCAATAGAGAAACAGAACATAATCAAGAATCTCAACTCTGCAGGCTATCCGACATCCTTTATTTACAAACATTTTTATGATTCCTCAGGAATAAGAAATACTGCTCAGTACCGGTCCACCTGTTTCATTCCATACTCTTACAAATCGGCGGCCATAGCACGAATTCTGAATAGATATGGTGTAAACTCATATTTCTCCAACACACTCAGTCTGGCAACCAAACTAAAACAGACAATAGCAAAAAGTAGTGAAACCATTGATTCCCTTAATACCCACAATGCCGTTTACTCCATATCATGTGAGCAGTGTGATGCCAAGTATGTCGGAGAGACTGGGAGAATGGTGAAGACCAGAATGGTGGAGCATGATAGATCGGTAAAAAGGAAAGATCCCCGCTCTCTAGTTTACCAACACATACGGGACACAGGCCACACATTCAATATCTATAACTCCTCGGCCCACTATCATGAGATTAAGAATAAGCACCAGCGATTGGTCCTGGAGGCTATACTCACCAAAAAAATTAAAAGCATCAATAGAGCAATAGACCTTCCTGAAATATATGATAATTTAGTACTGGAACCTCCTATCTGAAATATTTAGTTTTCATAACCTATTTATACTTTTACACGTCAATGGCAGTTTTGGTTTATTTTTATTTTATTTCGTTTTATAGTCGTTGTTCATACTTGGTTTCTGTGATAGCCATGTATTGTATGTATAATTACTTGCTTTGCTTAACTTCTATGAATAATCCTCCAATATTATGTTAATTTCTCTGGCACAATTTTACATATCTGTCTTATTGTCTTACTTTTTGTATATATATACATAGCTGATTGCCACTAATGTTTTGTCTCGTTTTACACCAGTAGAAGGGTGATTGTGCCCGAAAGCTTGTGATATTGTATATTAAAGAAACTCTTTCCTCATCAAGTGGTTCGTTATTAATTTTTTTTTCTTTACAGATCCACGTACGTCTTTTAATATAAACTTATTTGATTGATCGCCTTTTGACTCAAAATATTATCTAATTGTTGTTATTAATATCATTAAGGGGGGAGAAGTCCGACCACACCTCCCTGCGGTCCCCCCTGGACCCTTGGAATATTCGACCAAATACTGGTTCGTTTACAAGGTGACTAACGTGGCAACGGCACCCATTTTCCAATGAAGAGCAATGGCCGCAGCCTTGCAAAAAATTGACAAAGACTCAGAGCAGCAGCTTTACACATCCAAGATAGTGGACATTGCTGCTGCTGTGATAGAGATGTATGGAGACATCTTCATTGGACACGACACACAACAACAACAACAATAGCATTATATATTAATTATCTAATTTATTATCGAATTGTTAATTTATTATCTAATTATTGTTATGGATTTATTTATCTCATTATAACAATTTTAAAAATTCACGATGTTTTTTTAAAACAGAAATCATCGTGTAAGTCCAAAGTTGACTGCTTGAGTATTGTTAACCAACAAAAAACCCAAGTAGAGTCACACACATACATGTACAAAGTACATGTCTATATGTAATCCAACATGTAAAATCATATTTACATATTGAAACACGACATGATAAGTACGCAATGCAAATTAAATTTGAAAGATTTTTTTCCTTGATGAATGGAAGAAGGAACTCCTTGAACAATAAAACACAGATGTCCCCAACGAAAAACAAAATTCTCATAGACAATGATAAAGCACAATTTGGTTTAGAGCTACAAGAAAATAAGACCTAATCCAAATAAATTAATAGTGTGTGACGTTTCTGTAATAACGCTGTTACACAATTAATTTATTTGACTTAGGTCTCATTTTCTTGTATCTCATGGGTAATATAAAATAGAAACGATTCAGAAAAATAACTGAAAGAAGATAGAAAACATAAGTGATATTTGGAAAAGCTTGTGAGTTGGTAAAAGATTTATACGATAAACTTATCATTGGATGCCTTTTTTCCTTCTCATAACACAGATTATATCTATTGAATTTAAACCTAGAATGTATAGAACATCTGTATGTATTTACACACGTCTTTATTAGAAAAAAAGCGGGTGGACGAGTGGGTAACACCCTCGATTCCCGACAGTCATGAACTGGGATTGAATCCCGCGTTAAAATTTGTTTAATATGTGAATAACCTTCACATATTATTCACTGTTTCAATTATCATGAACTAGGTTGCTCTTGCTGAGCGGTACCTATTAATGTGATTTTGAACCAGGTCTTTATTAAGCTATATACTCTTATACATGAATTTACCACGGAGTCTGCAAATAAAAATAATTTTAAAAAGTAAAAGTTAATAAGATATAATGCAATTTACATACAAGAAAACTTTATTAAGACATTTAAACTCATATACATAGATTGGTCTGGGTAAATACGAAGAAAAAAATAAAAAAGATAAAAGAATAAAAACATTGATATTTACATATGTGAGCCTTTACTAAGATCTTTCGTCGCTGTATGCAATTACGACTTCAGTGTTTTAATACATATATAATAGATACCTGTAAATATATTGAATCTTTTGTTACCTAATCAGATTAGAAACCGGTCGTATCTCATTGAGTGTAACAGCCTTAAAATTAACCCTGAAGTATTGACTGCGGGTGTTGAATATGAGCAGTGACAGATTGCCACGTGTATGTTTTAATAGAACACGGGAACTGTCTAATGCTTCGGGCACACCCATCGGTTTCATTAAAAAGCTCACCAATCTGCTTAATAATAATGGGTCCCCTACACTTGTTTCCTGTGATGACCCTGAAACGCTGAGGAGCGCGATTACAGGGCTCTTAAAAACAGCGGCAGACCAATCTATACAAAACGACCTTACAAGAATGGATAAATCTAAGCTATACTCTCACTACAAAGACATTCACATATCTTTCATGACGGAGGGATACCTTTTAGGGGATTTTCCTTTCCCGGTTGTAAGACTACTCGCACAAGTTAGAATACTTTCAAGTTTTTTTAGAGAAAACCACACCAAGATGCTCTGCGGTGAGGACCCGACTTGTACCTTCTGTAATTCAAAACTAAAAAATGAAATCACTCACTATATTTTTGATTGCTCTGCTCTGAAAGAAGAAAGAAGAACCCTTATGCTCAAAACTGGGCAACTCTGTGCTTCACTTCCATCAATAATTGACAATATGACCCAGAATAAGTTTATTGCTACGGCGTTTTATGGTTTCCACAAGTCCATATCTCAGAAGAAGGCCAAGTGATACTCACTCCTCACTTTCTTACTGCTACTCTTTTTGTGTTGATTTCTTGCTTCCCTCTTTCTTCTTCTTCTTATTTTTTTTCCTTTTCTTGTTTTTTTTTCTTTCTCTTTTTACTCTGTATATATCGTTATTTCCTTTGTCTCACTGCTTTGTTCTTATGCATACCTCTGGTGAATCCTGTATAGGGTCAGTGACCCTAAATAAAGGCTTTTTTGTTGTTGTTGTTGTATATTGAATCTTTTTCTAAGTGAACTAATATTTATAAAACAATGGTTCAAAATACAACTGGAATTGATGCGTTTCTTTATTACAATCAGCGTAGCTCTTTAGCTAACTGGTTGAAATCCCTTCGACAACCTTTGAAGCAATGTACAATGCTATAAATAAATAATAAGCTAAGCTATATTCATATGTGTAACGTTTTCTACTTAGAAATAAATCACAATACTTTGTGTTTTGATATTTAATTAAATTACAACAAGGTTTTAACCATCATATATAAACAACAAAAATTATCTTATGCAAAATTAGAGAAAGAAAGTACAGTATTGCTGACTGCCTAACTATAAAGAATAATCAAATAGTAATTAAATATTTTACATAAATAAATAATTACAAAGCATGTTATAATATGTACAGTAGAGTAGCCTACCATAATCGACCATAGCCTGGAAATATTGCTATACCAGATCTATTCTGAAGGAGTCTCTGATCAAAGACTGTTTCTGTTGAAAGACTGCTGATAACTAGGTCTGTGACATGACAGAGTATCTGATGTGAGACCATCTCAAGGAAAGATCAGTTGTGTCGCTTTAGAACGCTTCACGATTTTGCATGTCATCCTTGCGTAGGGGCCTTGCTAATCTTCTCTGTGTATCGTTCCTATTGTAGTAGTTGTACCGCCGAACAAGCGAGTATGTTGACTTTGCTTAGAATTATTAATGAAACTGATATCAATAATTACAAGGGGGGATCAATAAATAAGGTGAATTATCTTATTTCTTAAGAATTAAAAAACAAAAATAATTTAAACCACAGAATATTAAAATATAACATCGAGAGATTATTTAAGGTGTTCTGTTCTTTTTTCCCACGCTCGGTGCGAGACTTATAAATAAACTAAAATGGAAGCTCCCTTGAAGGAATGCACCACGCTTGAACAACGTGCAGTTATTCGTTTCTTGAATGCAGAAGGTATTCAAACATCTCAAATATGCCAAAGAATGAAAAATATATATGGTGAGTCTTGTTTGTCTCAAAAAAACATTTATAAATGGGTTAACGAGTTCAAAAATGGACGAATTACATGTTCCGATATTGAGCGACCTGGACGACCAAGTGTTACAGCGACGCCAAGCACGATAAATGCGGTTGAAAACTTAATTTTGGAGGATAGAAAAATATCCATTTTTACCATAGCCGACAATTTGAATATAAGCTATGGAACTGTGCACACCATTATTAATGAACAATTGCAATTTAGATGGATTCCACATTTCCTTAATTTGGACCAAAAAACTTAACCGTATTCGGGTTTCAAAGGCTCTGTTAAAGCGGTATGAAGAGGAAGGTGATCATTTCCTTGACCAAATTGTAACTGGAGATGAGAGTTGGTGTCATCATTATGATCCTTCAACAAAACGTGCATCTATGGAATGGAAACGAGGCGACTCTCCAAGACCAAAAAAAAAAAAAAAACAGGTCTCAACGTTCGGCCAGTAAAGTTTTGTTAACAATTTTTTGGGATGTTGATGGACCAATCTGTCTTGATTTTTTATTCTCAAGGCAACGTATGAACAGCGACCTTTATTGTGACATTCTTGTAAATAAGCTAAAGCCCGGTATAAGAAACAAAAGAAGAGGGAAGCTTAGTAAAGGTGTTCTCTTCCTTCATGATAATGCAAGGCCGCATACATAATGTAAAACTGTATCTACAATCATTAAATTAGGTTTTGAAGTTTTAGAACATCCTGCATATAGTCCAGACCTAGCCCCCTCTGACTATTTCCTTTTTGGACTACTAAAGAAGGAGTTAAAGGGAAAGCGATTTGACTCGGATGAAGATGTCCAGAAAGTGGTGCAAGATTTTTTTCACACGCTTCCTAAGAGTGCTTATAAAGAGGGTATTTATAAGTTGCCAGAACGATGGAGACGATGTATAGAAAGCCAAGGTGATTATTTTGAATAAATCAAGTCCTAATTTTTAATATCGTTCTTATTTTTTTTAATAAATTATAATTCACCTTATTTATTGATCCCACCTTGTATTAATTGAACATTATATTTATTGATTTACAAGAGGGAGAACAAAATATAAAAGGGAAACTAATATTAAACAAAGGAACTTTTTTCTGTTTCGGTTAGCGCCTATTTACCTGTGAGCTTACACACACTCTGTGGAACAATTAATTAATATATATAGAACAGAGTACTGTAGCTTTGGAGCATAGGTTAAGGCCTCACATCACCTTCTCGAAAAAATGGGGTCGATCCTGTACTTGTCGATTTTTTCATTTCTGTGTACATCCTCTTCTATTCGGAAAATGTGTATAATATCAAAAGGTCTTAATAAAGATTGTTGTTGTTGTTTGAAGAGACTAGGTTTTGCTTTATAGTTTCAAGGTATGTTCTTAAATAGCAAACTATATATTTGCATATTGTCTTACGATTTGAATACACAGGGGAGATTGTGTTAATGAACAACTATTTATTTGCATCTTATCTCACTTGAGAAACTTGTATTTGCGTTTTTTTGCTTCATTATAACGAGAAGTTGAAAGCGTGGAATGTATAGCATAATATGTTTTTCCGATATTACGACAATATCTGGATTGAAATAGTTCTTGATAAAGTGACAGAGAGGGTCGTTGAGAAGACAGGTCAATAAAGATTTCAACATTTGGTTGATATCATGTAATGGTTACACAAATGTCTCTTCATTCCACAACCGATAGCCCCGTGAAGAGTTGAAGAGAGGGAGATCGGTGGAAGAGGGTCTAAACCATTTGTTTTCGACCGCTACGACTGGAATCAAATCCCGCATTGGGGACTTTTTTTTCTGATAAAAAAAAATGCTTTAATATCCCCCGATTCTTTCAAAAGTCCAACCCCACCAGCGGGTGCAAGTAACCAAACGAGGCACTGGTACATTTGTGAGTGCAAACACCTTTTCCCATATGTAGATATGTGGTGCACTTACAGTAAAAGCAGTCGCTAACTATCCACCAGGTCGATTTATGCTCCAGGAGTCCGGGTTACCTCTATTTTCTCTCTCTATCTACCATGATTATTACGGCCTGTACCACGTGTACTAGGGATAATAATAAAAAAAAAGGTGAAGTTTTAGGTTCTGACGAGAGGAAATGTTGAGCCAAATGGACAGGTGAGAAAGACAGTCTACGGAAATCGAAGGACATTGATTATTGTCCAGTACCTCCTTGTATTTCCTTCCACTAGGTCTTGACAGACACATATTCACTGGGTATCTACAATATTGATGTACATTGTGTGATATATGCCAAAAATTAAGGAATACACTGCCAATTTATAATATTTGTGTTAGCATTTTTATAAGTTGTTTTTCATAGATTTATATATTTATATTTTGACCAGATGACCGGCCTACTTTACATGTATATATTTGGTTTTGAAATGATGTAAATTAGTTAGTTATGAAAGGAAATTAAAAGTGTTAATTTCTTAGAGGTGTTGGTGATAACTCTGCCCGATGGTAGAATAGGCAAGTCTTAGCTCCCAACAATTTGTGATTTTAAAAAATAATTAGGATCAAAATCATTTTGAAAATAAGAGTAATTCATAAATAGATCTTTAATTAAAACGGCATTTGATTTTTTTTAATATTTATTTTTAATCAATATTTTTATTTATTCAATATATGGCTTTTACGAAAAAGAAAGAATAAATATTATTAAGGTAATGGGTTTCTTTTAATTTTAAAAAACGAAACCGTTCACCAAAATTAAAAGAAACCATTTTATTTACCTTAATATTATTTATTCTTTCTTTTTAGAATAATTTCTAGGTAACTATTACTCACATATGGCTTTTTAACTAAATATTTAAGATCGAAATGTGTTCTCACACAAATACTACAATCGTCTCACATTTGGCTAGAAATCTAACACCATCCGGAATCTCTATCATTCCATGACACGCCGGGTGGCAGCCTACATCCAGGCTAGTCCCATGACATTCTATATTTGTGATGATCAAACTCTGGAATTATTTAATTATTATTAATATATTTTTAATTATTCCAGAAGCACGAAGTCCATAGCACACTATCCGGAATCTCTATCATTCCATGACACGCCGGGTGGCAGCCTACATCCAGTCCCACGACATATTGTCTTTCTATATTTGTGATGATCACAAACTCTGGAATACAACAATTATTTAATTATTATTAATATATTTTTAATTATTACAGAATCACGAAGTCTATCAGACTATTGTGCAATATTATAATTATTTACATATATATATCTTTAATTATTTACACGATGAACAAGTGGGTTACCGAGTGGGTAACACCCTCGATTCCCGACAGTCATGAACCGGGATTGAATCCCACGTTAACATTTTGTTTAATATGTGAATAACCTTCACATATTATTTACTGTTTCAATTATCATAAACTAGGTTGCTCTTGTTCAGCGGTACCTAATAAAGTGATTTTGAAACGGTTACACGCTGAATTAGTAGTGATTTATAAATCTGTGTACAAATAGATTTAAACTTGCCAAAGTTTTCATAAGATTGAGTATATACAGAAAGATGGCATTATGTCAAAGTAAGAAAGTACAATTTGGTTAGTCAGAGGGCAAGCCAACACTCTGGTCTATTATTATTAATAAAAATTATTAATGCGCAATAATTATTGCCACCAAACAATGTGATGTAGTGGGACTTTTGAGAAAAAAAATTCTTCCTTAGTGAGGAATAATTGCCTTGATAAACAACCATTAGGCAAATAATCAGATTTAGGAAAATCAAATAAGACAATATGGGGTTAGGTTAATTGTTCTGAAATATTAATCATTTTTTCCTATATACATTTATTTTTATTTCAACTTAGAGTGCTATGTACCTCCAGGGACACTTGCACTTTAAAAATAAACAAAAATTTGAAAGAAAGATAATTTGAAATATATACAAGAATTAGTATGCAAGTTTGTTAGATGAAAAGAGAAAAAATATCAACACAATTGATATATGTACAAAGGGTTGTTATGCAAATTTAGTTAAATGAAATCAAATTGTATTATGTGTATTCGAAAATAAAAATCAATTTACAGATTGAAGAAAGTTTTAAAGGAATATTTTAGAATGAAAATATGCTAGATAAAAGAGAATTATTCAATTAAAACAATACTAAAAAGAGTTAATAATACATGTTCCTTACATTCACTAATTTTTGTTTGTAAGTGCAAAGTCGAACTGCTTTTCACATGCGTAGACATGTGGTGCGCTTACACTAAAAGCAGTCGCTAACTACCCACCATGATTATCATGGCCTGTACCACGTGTACTAGGGATAAGCAAAAAAAAAACAAACTAATTTTTGTTCCAATCGGATAACTTCTTGGTGCGTCGGTTATATTGTTATAAAGTGTATAGATGCGCTGACGTGACTGGTGATGATTCGTCGACCACCATTCTGTTACATAATGTTTATATATGCAAATTTACTTTATTAATCTTTCTGTAATCACACAAAAAATCATTGTTTTCTACCGCAATTCTTGCCTACCTGTATGTCGAGCTATAAATGAAGCCTTTCCTGCGTCGATATATTCCATTAGATTGAAAATGACTTCGTATTTTCCCTACTGCAGTTGTTGAGATCATCAGTGGTGAACCTTCACAGTGGTTTCGTCAGTTTAATCTACAATACATTCTTACTATTAGAAAAAAAAAAAACGCCACAACTCTTTTTTATTAATTGTATAAAAATTCAAAACTATTATAGAGGCGTATGATTCTTTTTTAAATAAAACTATTTCTACTGTCCTTACTATTTTACACAAAAATATTTACTGGCAATGCGTTCCTTTTAAATATCATCAAATATTATCTCTACAGACCTTACTGCAATGATATGAGTTATTGAATGAGAGGGCTTGGCTCATCAGTAGTGAACCCTCTCAGCGTTTTCGCCAAATTAATCTCTAGACCGCTCTACTATTGTATTGGATTGGTTTGGAGTATACCCTGTATTTTCTATGGAAGGCAGCTTAGGGGTGTTTAGTGAACTATGGACATAAGCTTATAGGTCTGTAGAGGAACATACATATAATTTCAAGGTGTTGCATCGAGTAAAGCTCTTCCGCAAAATATGTTTTCATAACAAATATATATTAGTAAATTAAATTTATTTGCCATCTATCGTTAATATTTTACACAAATAAATTTACTGGCAAAGCGTTTCTTTTAAATATCATCAATGATATTTAAAAGAAACGCATTGCCAGTAAATTTATTTGTGTAAAATATTAACGATAGATGGCAATTAAATTTATAAATTTAATTTACTGTCCTTACTGCAATTGAAATTGTTTTATTTTAAAAAGAATCATACGTGTCTATAATAGTGTCAAATTGTCATAACAGATGACGCTATAATACATCATAATATTAATTGTATAAAATAACTTTCGGAAACCCCCTTCCTCAGCAAACTGAAACATAACCTATTGAAGTTTAGATGTTCTGTAGCTGACAATTTACTGCTGGAAAGATTTTCCACTGGTGAGATTGACTTTTTTAATAGTTTTAATATTGCACTAGACGAATGGCCCGGGCAACGCCCGGGTTTTACCCGAGTGCGTATATATTTTTAAAATGTTTTAATTAAAATACTATTCGTTACAATTATAAATTGGCGCCGTGGATGTCTCTCTTGTGAAACGTCCCGCCCCAAACTGTGTGTGTCTTGAAAATATAAAAATAAAAATGTGAACGAAAAATATGTCCAGGGTAGCCTAGTGGTCATGGCATCTGCCCGGTAAGCGGAAGGTCGTGGGTTCGATTCCCATCCCTTGACACTTTTTTTATTTTATCCATTCTGACCAAAATCTATCCGTGAACTTCACACAGACAGAATAAGGCAATTATATAAGTAGATTATGTTCAGTAGGGAATTGTTTAGAATTGAAGGGGCTGGAATGTTTTTTTTTTCTTGAATTCAGTTGGTTATTCTAATATTTAAATTTATTACCAGCATCTATACACACATACAGGGGGGGGGGGGGGGTTGTTCTCTTTATATACCTTTCAATCTCTCATAAAATACAAAAGACGCCTCTTCCGTCAACATAGATACACAAATTATTCACTATACTTTGACTTCCCTATTATCTATAGTAGACTTAGATCGGTTACAAAGCTACAACAACAACTATGAAAAATTCAGGACGCCAGCTAGAGACCGTGTTTTCGAGCTTATGACTCTCATTAAGCCAGAACAGGCCTTGATTCCATGAGACCCACAAGGGATTCATTAAAAAGTCTGAATTAACCAGGGTTTAGTAAGTAAAGTAGTTGAGCCAATTTTAAAGTCATACCAGGGCTTGGAATGTCAATTGTCTTGGGCTCCACGAACATCTGTTATTTAAACAAACGTTTATGAGGTCGGTGGAAGGATGGTCTAAACCGTTGGTTTTCGACCGCTACGACCCGGGATCGAATACCGCTTTGGGGACATTTTTTTCTAATAAAAAAATACTCCAATGGCCCTCGATTCTTGCAAAAGTCCAACCCCATCAGCGAGTACAAGTAACCAAACGGGGCTCTAGCACATTTGTAAATGCAAAAGTCGAACTGTTTTTCACATGTGTAGACATGTGGGTTCGAACCAGGGTCGTCAATTTCGAGAGTCGACGGTATGGACCACTGCTCCAGCAGCCTCGTGTGTAGACATGTGGTGGACTTAAATTAAAAGCAGTCGCTAACTACCCACCATGATTATGATGGCCACATGTACTAGGGATAATAATATATAAAACCAACGTTTCCTCACGCTATCACCCCTCCAATCAGTTTCCACCAATGAAATCATCATTCGAGCTACACCTGACTGCTGAGATAAACAAGTACTTGACATTTTCCTTCACAATTGCTCTGATGTTGATATCGCGTGAAGACTTCTCCGACCCTCTCTGCATTCTGAACTCACATTGAGGCGACTGTGGGAATGGACACTTTCCATCACAGCATAGACACACGTTGTTTATATCATTTATTTAGAACTATTAAAATTATGATTCTTGATTTATCTTAATTATATTGTAACACACGTAGAAATCAAGTCGTTGTATATCTGAAAATGTAAAAGTATTTATTGATGACGTCAGCACGGCCAGTCGACAATTATTAACAAATTAACCCCCAACTATCTACAGCTAGGGAATCTTGAAAAAAACAAGCAAAGAAATATTTTAAAAATGATTTTACAAATACAGAGCAATATATATTTTTATAATCTGTTGAATATTTTCATTGAATAATATTAAATTAAATAATAAATTATTTCTTCGCCACAATATTTTGAATTTGCCAAAGCGCTGGTGTTATCCATGTTCCCCCTCAAATAACATCGTCATCTATGCGGAATATATAAAAAGGCAATTTGTGATTCAGACAACTAAAATAGAGCAGTTAGCGGTATATCGTTATATGCGGTGTTTAATTTAGTTAGAATATTTATGTTTATATAAAGGTTTAATATAATTTTTCTACGATTGTAAATGTTCATTGAATTTATCATCATCACCTTTTTTTTTGTTTACAAAAATGTTATATGAAAAATAAAGTAATGTAAAAGAACGAAATGGTTGCCCTCATGTTTACTGATCCAATGTTTTAATAATCTAAGGTTTATGTTGTAAGAAAATTATACATTGAGAAGAATTATACATGCGGGACAGTTATAACACACAGAAATTTACTGAATTATTGAAACAAAGTTGGAAATTTCAACACTAAGAGTATACATATATGTTGTTGAAAGATTTTTTATGTAAATCGTGTGAGATATATGTTTTTTGGAAGCGACAAACTTCTCCTCTCCTATCTTTCATTGGAAGATACGTCCCATTCTCTCTCGATTTAAGATCAAACCAGAGAACCTGAAAAAAATCCTGGTTTATATTTTATTGTTAAAACAATAGTACAGATGTGAAATTGTACTGGAATAAGGTGGATAAATTAAGAAAAAGGTATCTTCTTATCATGAAACTGAAAGTTGCTGAGTGCCTACTGGCTTATTCCGACAGTTGGCGAAAGCCATCAGCAACTTTCAGTTACAAGATACAGAGATGTCTTTTTCTTAATTATATTTTATTGTGAAGTATAAAAATATAAATATTTAATTAAAAAAGCATATATTGGTAAAATAAATGATATTTTGATCCAATATATGCCTTTTTAATTAAATATTTATTTATGGATTGATCTTTTTTCCAAAATTAAAATGTTTTCTAATTATTAATTACATTGTTTATTACCAGGTTCGCAATAATATATATTTATTAGACTAATATTTACGATATTGGTTTGAATTAAGTAAAATTGATACATTTTGGTCATAATTCAAAATATAATAAAATAATATTTTGGAAACTTTCAAATTTTCTAGTCTTAAATCCGGTTTGATCGAGCGCAACTGTATATGTAATTAGATTTAACATATCTCTATTTACATAAATACCAAACAAACAAAATAAATTTACATGCGAGTGTTTACAGAAGTGATTATCATTGATTGCTAAACAACTACCAAAGCTTTTTTCTTTTTCTTACCCATCATACATTTTCTAAGCAGACGATAAGTTCAAACAAAACATCGTTTGGCCGCCAAAAAGTAACCAATCATTAGAGAGAGGTCTTCTGTAAAGATAAAGCTTGCCTTATGAATTCAATTGTGGTCATGAATTATGTATCGAACGCCATGGGTGGTCGGAATAGACAATGGTAGCATTTGTTTATTTACTTGAGTCATAGAACATCATGGAACTACTGGTTGAGTGGTTCATTCTTCAATGTTCTTTCTACATATTTATCTATTAAAAATAATGAAATCATATCCTGACCAGGAGCACATATGCTTTTTAGATGGCAGAGCGCCATCAAGTGGAACCTAAATAAAATAAACGTTGATTTAACCTGTTCCTTGATATTTTGCCAACCCGCATGTATGTGTGTGTGTGAAAAGTGAGAAAAAAAAAGAAATATCATTTATAATTTAATATCAATACCTGACCTTTTTTTTTTAGTCGTTGAGGTACTGCCTGCACCAAGCTGAAGAGAGCCAACAGCCTGAAACGCGTTCGTAGTTGGCTTTTCTTGATTTATCAAGAAAATGGATTGGCCAAATATTATGAAACAAGCCTAAATCAACGTTTAGTTGGTTTTTGTTCCACTAGATGGCGCTCTGCCTTCTAAAAATGCTCAAGTGAGCAATCAGGATATGTCTTTTTTTTTTTTGTAACATTAAGGACTGACTTTTTATAGAGAGCGTTCAGTGCTAATTTTAAACATTGTTCAAAACTTTGGGAAGACTTGCTGCACAGATAAGCCTGGCCTACCTACTATTTTTACATTGCTTCAAGGGCAGTAGAAACTTTTTTTTATTTCCAAAAAGGTAAAATTGAAGTTAAATAGTTTCAATTTTCATATACAGATGGCGCCCTATTTCATTATATTTAATTAACACCAACTTATTTGTGAATTGTCTGGGGAAAACGAATATAATTGTTTTAATTTTATATATTTCTATATGTTTTTGCAGTCCTCTCTCAAAGCTTATGTGCATACTTACCTTAAATACCAAGAATTCCTCTTTAGTGCCGGATATGTAAGCAGAACGATTTCTTACAGTCCTAGACCGGTCTGAAAGATCAAACTGGTGCTAGGAAGGTTCACATGCAACGCCCCTGCCTTGCAGAAAATTGATATGGACCCAGAGCAGCAGCTTTACGCATCCAAGATAGTGGACATTGCGACTGCTGTTATAGAGATGCATTGGGACATCTGAGGATCTTCATTGGGTAGTAGGAACTTGATATAGTTATTAAAAGAGAAAAATTAACGCAGTTTAAATTATAAATTTGAAAAGAGATCAATTAACTTTGATTTAAACATTGTTAAAAGTTGCATGATGACATTCTGAGGACTCGATAGTTTTCCTTATTTTAAAATAATCATCGTCTGCACAATGTCAACTGATGGGATTTTGATGAGAAGTTTCGTTGTCAAATTGGAGGCCATTTTCTCCACAAATGTGAAACACAACGTTCTCTAGGTAGACGCTTCTCAGTTTTCCAAAGCTGGTGTTGTGGCTTTGTCACCGACCCGAGGCTTAGATGCGATCCAGAACAATAAATAACTATAGAGCCTACTATCTATTTTATACGTTTTTTGTTTTCTTTCGAGAGAGATTTGAGACTGAAACTGATTTATTATAACGTCCATATAAGATTATATAAGGTTAAATACATAAAATGAATAAATAAGATTAATAATGCCTTTCATAGAAAATACAGGGTATACTCCAAACCAAACCAATACAATAGTAGAGCGGTCTAGAGATTAATTTGGCGAAACCGCTGAGAGGGTTCACTACTGATGAGCCAAGCCCTCTCATTCAATAACTCATATCATTGCAGTAAGGTCTGTAGAGATAATATTTGATGATATTTAAAAGAAACGCAATGCCAGTAAATTTATTTGTGTAAAATTTTAACGATAGATGGCAATTAAATTTAATTTACTAAGATTAATAATGCTAGATATATGAATAAATAGATAAAATAATTGATAAATATACATATATATATATATATATACAAGGTCTTATTGGTGGCGCGCACCGCGAGAAATAGACTCCGCCACCGATGGACTGCGAGAGAGAAAGAGATGTAAAAATGAGTCTTTATTCACAGAATTTCTTCTTGTTACAGCTTTGTAGAATTACATAGACCATGAGAAAACAATGGACCAGATATGGCGTTGGATATAAAATCACTTTAATAAGTTGGCTGTCGATGACTTATTTAAAGAGAATCATTCTTTAAAACTTTACACAAATAAATTTACTGGCAATGCGTTTCTTTTAAATATCATAAAATATTATCTCTACAGACCTTACTGCAATGATATGAGTTATTGAATGAGAAAGAAACGCATTGCCAGTAAATTTATTTGTGTAAAGTTTTAACGATAGATGGCAATTAAATTTAATTTACTAAGAATCATTCTTCTACAATGATACTCTGGTAGCGCCTAAACGGTAGTGAGATTGTTGGTGACTTCTGTACGTGGCTCCAGGTTACGTACATTTATTAAACAAACCTCGGTACCATGTCATATTCCTACCTATAGTAAATTCTGCTCAACACCATATTGATAAAAAGAAAACATCTTCAAATCTTCTTTATTTCCTTATTATGACATTAGACGACGTAAGCTTTCGACCTAAGTTGGAGATACGTTGTTTTTATAGTACAACTAGCCGAATGACCCGGGCAACGCCCGGGTTTTACCCGATTAAATGCTTTTATTCAAATACTATTCGTTACAATTATAAATTGGCGCCGTGGATGTCATTCTTGTATAATATATAAATAAGTTTTTAAAATTGTAAAAAAAAAAATGCATCGGCCGGGAATCGAACCCGGGCCGCCCGCGTAGCAGGCGAGCATTCTACCACTGAACCACCGATGGTTATGAGAAATGGTCATATTTGGGTATTTATTCCATTCACAAAGCAAACGGTGACAGAATTGATTATTAAGAATTGTTGCTTGATGACTCTGATAACTGTATATATTAATATAATGCGGCTATGTTTATAGAACGACTTTTAACAAGTTTTACCAAATGTTTCTTTTTACAGAACGAAAAATCGTGCTGTTAATTATATAAGGAGAAATAACAACTATTCCTATCCTTAGGGATGAAGTATGAAAGGATGAATTGTGAAGAGTAATGATGAACGGAAAAATAAAAGTGTCCAGGGATGGACACGTTTAATGCCACTACGTTGTTTAACGCCATATATTGTAAAATACAAACATTTTTTTACTATACATTTTCTCTAAAAATATTTATTAAAACTTCAGGTATAGCCGAGCTAATTCGCATAGAAGACATTTTGAAATATAACCATTTTGAATAACATTTTAAATGAAATATAGGATTATATTTTTGAAATATCTTTAAAATCTCTCTGTATTATTTTATCATTGTGTATGCAGTAAGAAAAGTAGAAAATGATTTTCTTTTAAAAATAAACATACGCGTAAAAAATAGTTTGAATATTTATTATAACAATAAGTGATATATCGAACTTGGATTTTTTTTTTAATTCAAAGGAAAAGAGCTATATGTGGCTTTAGACAATAGACAATTTAAACAATTTAATTGATTCTTTTAATCAAATTTTACAAAGATGGAAAAATAAAATAGTAAAAGGGCATATAAAGCTGTAGGGGAATATATATATATAGTTGTGTACAAATGTCTTCAGCAAGGAAGGCTTCCCCACCTTGAGAGAGTTCTCCTCCAGACAAGGTCTTCACTCCTCAGTTCCACACCGAGGAAGTACCTATGTGGCTTTAGATGGATTGATGTTGAAATGAAATCAAAGATGATGTAGGGATTAAGATTCAGTTTTTGATAGATTATGATGTTGAAGAAGGAAACAAAGTTTTCTGTGACGAGAGAGAGAGAGTTTCTTTTAAGAGAAACTTTGTTTCCTTCTTCAAGATGATGTCTGGCTTCTCTTGTAAGATTATGTCTACGCGGTGTTGTCTCTGTCTCTCGGTGATGTTTTACACCATGGCGCACAAATCTCCAGAAGACCGTTACTCTCTAAAAAAAGCGAAGAAGATTGAAGCAAGGTTGATTTTAAGGTCACGCATGGCTTCTGTCTTATAGAACGGAAGTCGGCTGCTTGACATTCAGGCATTTCCGGTTGCCGCGCTATGAGATCTGTCAAGAATCTTTCTTTCTTTTTTTCAGATTTCTTTTTTTCTCTTTCTGTTCTCAACCCTGGTGTGTGATTTGGAATAATAAACATCTTTCAAAAATGTATGTCTGGGATCGAATTAATCCTCAATAAACCACGTACGCGTGTCGGGCTGTTGGCCCTCGTCAGCGTGGTGCAAGCTGTACTTCAACGACCAAAAAAGCTGTCCTTGTGGTTAGCTTTTCTTGATAAAGCAAGAAAGGGTATTTGGCCAATTCTGGAATAATTATAAATCAACGATTAGTTGATATTTATTTCGATAGATGGCGAAAGCCATCAGCAAATTTTAGTTGCATAATCAGGAAATGCCCTTTTTTTCTTAATTTATGCCTCTGATCCAAGTGAAAATTCTTTTTCACATAGTTATCTATGAAAAAATAATAGAAAAAAGTGGGTCAGGTGTTGATATTAAAAATAAAAAAGGCATATCCTGAACAGGAGCACATGTGCTTTTTGTTGATTTCTGTTTCACCAGATGGCGCTCTGCCTTCTGAAAAGCACATGTGCTCCTGGTCAGGATATGCCTTTTTTATTTTTATTAGTTATCTATATTAGATCAAATTCAAGCCTCATATTCAAAGATTATTATGGGCCTCAGAAGATCCTGCCCAAATGACTTAGCCCAACATGAAACATATTTAGTTATTCTCTCAACCTAAGAAGACAATTATTGACAGCAAAATAAATTAACAAACTAAAAGGTTTTAAAAACACAACACAGAACAGATCAATTCATTAAAAATTGGAATAAAAATCAACCACTCAAAAACTATTGTCTAGCCATTGTTCATTTTAATAATTTTTTTGAAATTCAATACAGAACAATCATATATAAAACTAATAAGAAGCTATATTTAAACTCTTTTAAATATTACCTACGTGGAAAATTAGGGAAGACCAACTTCGGGATGAGACAATTTATTTCAGGAAAGCACAAACTATGAGTGATAAACAAAAGATAAGCAAAAGAGGGAAGTGTACAGAGTAGCAAAATATAATCATAAAAAAAAATACTCTGATAATAAAATAATACATACTTTGTTACAATATCAAATTTTACAGTATCTTAGAAGCTAACCTACCCAAAAATGAATCCCCTCTTGGGTATTTGATTATATGAGGTTTCATATTTTTGTTTAGAGAGTCTCTATCGACAAGACATCCGTCCATTTCAGCAAGAATGTCGAGACAGGTTCCATGGAGTCAGGACTCTGTTCTGTTGACGGCAATGTGGGCCACAGTTCCCCGTGGGTGAATAAGATCTTCCTGCATCTGTGATATCTTCTTCTTTCTTATCTCCACTCAATCATATTAGGGCATCAAGCTTGTAAAGCTTGAAATTTGACAACCATCATGACTGGGTGAATTAGAATTCGTCTGCCTTTGTCATTAAGACTGAGAGCACTACTATAAGTGGCAAGCCTGACTTAGCTCCAAAAAAAAAATGGTCGCCTCTGACATTAGGAACAGACGCCAAGTGCTGCCGCTCCTAACATGGAGTACAAACGCTGCTCATCCCGTATCCCTGTATTAGGAGCCCTTGCAGGGTACTATCAGCCGGGTCAGCTGAGCCCAGGTTTTTTAGTGAGCTTGTTACTGCTCCCCTCTCTCCTTTTTCATCCGGGCTTGGGACCGGCAAAGGCAGAGTTAAATCTGTGATATAATCCCGGACGGCGTCATAACTTCTTGGATCAGCTCCAAGTCTAAGGTCCTTCCACCCTCTTACATCATGAAGTAGACGTAGAGAGCAAGGTCATAGCTGGTGTGACTTGCAACTACTGTACGTACACCAAGTATCTACATATGTAGGTCATGGTGGGTTGTAACTGTATGTACTATGAGTACAATGTGTCTACACAGATAGTACCAGGCCATGGTGGGTTGTAACTGTATGTACTATGAGTACAATGTGTCTACACAGATAGTACCAGGCCATGGTGGGTTGTAACTGTATGTACTATGAGTACAATGTGTCTACACAGATAGTACCAGGCCATAGGTGAGTTGTAACTGTATGTACTATGAGCAAAGAATTCTTGGGCGACATATCCTTGTCTCAATCCGATAGTCAACAAATATATAACTGGATGAATACAATGATGTTTGTTAATACTATAATACCTCTGGTAAAATTATAAATAAAAGACAATGGATCAAGGTCTTCTCTTTGGTTTATATAAATTTTACAAGGCCGCAGTCACTGTTTGGAGGAGATTAATGGATTCGCCGAATGTCGTGGTTCCATTTGGATAAGGAAAGCGAAGACTAAAACGCGGCTGATTCCACACTCGTCTTTTCAGTGATACGTTAATCTATGCACGGTGGATTCTGTGGCCACTGGACATGCGTCGGACCTGGAGGTTGTTGGGTTCTGTGCTGCCTGGAGTATAGGAGCTCCATCTATGCTTCCTTCCTGTGGTGAATGTGTAAAAGACCTGTGGTCTTAATAAAGCTGTGTTTGTGTATTTACTATGGGTACAATGTGTCTACACAAATAGTCTTTATAAAAATGCCAAACCGACATTTTAACTTAGAGAGATTATATATATATATTTTTCACATTGTGTAGCGTTCTCACGCAATTCTGGCCTTAACTACCCGTTTCATGATTTTTCAGGATGCCTTAATGACCAATTTTTTGGTCGTTGAGGTACAGCTTGCACCACGCTGATGAGGGCCAACAGCCCGAAACGCGCCCGTGGTTAGCTTTTCTTGATTAATCAAGAATGGGTATTTGGCCAATTCTGGAATAATTAAAAATCAACGAGAATAGTTGATATTTATTCCGATAGATGGCGCAAGCCATCAGCAACTTTCAGTTGCACGATAAGGAGATGCCTTTTTCTTAAATTAAAGAGATTAGTGTTTCCCCTCTCCTACCATTGACTCGTGTGGTCAATAAAACGTGTTCAAATCAAATCTACACAGATAGGACCAAGCCATGGTGGATAGAGAATTGTGGCTGATTTTATGCGCATTCAAAAAGTTATTTATGTTGAAAATGTTTCAAATATTTGAACTTAAATTATACCGTGAATATTCCGAAAATTAGATACCCGGTCTCTCTTGAATTGACTTTTGTTCTTAAATAGTAATAAAAGAGTAGCTCTAATATTGCTAGGAAGATGTCAAACTTTTAGTTTCCCAGATAGATAGTCGCTCTGCCAGCTTGAAATCGTCAAGAAATACTTTTTCCAACATTTCAATAGCGTTTTCATATCTTTTTCTCATATATGTTTATGTGGGAAGGAATGCAAATAGATGTTTCTTGTTTGTGATATGTTCTTTTAAGAATTGAATGTTCCTAACCCGTTAAACTGTCTACCTTATAGTCTACCTCTATCTGCCACATCTTTAAATATTGTAAAACAAATTGTGAATCAAGATTAATCTCCACAAACATCCAGGACTTAGAAGTCTTAAATAGTTTAGAATAAGTTTAGAATAGTCTTAAATAAGTCTAGAAGACTTAAAGTTCCTAAATTGACGAAACCGAAGTCAAACATGTCTTTCATTATTTTCCAAACATGCCGTGGAGAAATTCTCTCTCCATACACAAACAATTTCACAGAAAGATATTCCAAAAGAAGCGACTCCCTCCCTCCCCCTCAGCAAATCGCTATTTTTTTACTGAAGTTTTTTTTTTTCTGCAGCTGATCAGTGAGTCGTAACACTTGAGGAAGTCCTCTCTTTGTTTGAAAATATCTTCTAGAAAAAAATAGAGGGAAAAAAAGGTAAATCACGAAACCTACTTGAAGTCGCATGCACAGCATCAGTGCTTTTTACAGAATTATTCTGATTTAAAGAGTCGCTATAAGCCCAGAGAGTATAAGAATCGATTCAGAGATTCAATATATTCTTCACTACTGATGAGCCAAACTATTTTTTCAACATTAAAAAAAAATTCTTAGCGCAATAAGATGGCATCGAAAAATATTTTATTTATAATTATATTAAAATAATGAAGGCATATCCTGACTAAAAGCACATGTGCTTTTTAGATGGCAGAGCGCCATCTAGTGGAACAGAAATCAACTAAACATTGATTTAACCTGTTTCCTGATATTTGGCCAACCCATTTTCTTGATAAATCAAGATATATATATTATATAATTATGTATTAAAAATAAAATTCATCGAGATAAATGCTTCAATTTTTTAAAAATGTAGACAAATAGAAATCTCCATATATCTTTTTCTAAGGAATATATCATTATTTAAATATTTACTTAATTTTTTCCTATACAGAGCGTTTGCTAGAAAAATTACCAAAGAAAGAACAAAAACTTTTAAAAGAAAGGAGGATTTTCGGAGATTTAGAAAGATTTAGTAAAAGTTAGATGAAAAGAACCAGAAATATAAAAAAAGGAAATGTTTACCACGGAGTAATTTAGTCACAGAGTTTTCAATCAGGTTAGTGAATCTGGCAACACGGAGCTCTATTATCTGGTGAAGGAAAGCCAATCCCGTGGAACAATGCCATGCCCCTAGGCAGAATTGATCTGCTCCCATATGCATCTTGGGGTAGATGCAAATTTGTCTTCTTCTTCTTCTCTTTGGATCTCGAGGAGAATGTCTGTATCACTGGACTTTCTTGTTGTTTTTTATGTCGTTTCCTCATTTTTAGATTTTTTGAAAATAAAGATACTTCGGCCAGTTAATCTTTTTATTACCTCGACGTTTCGACAAAAATCTTTTGTCCTCGTCAGGAGCAAACAAAATTAAAACATTTGGCAAAGCGTTCAGAATACTGGCTAGGCAGCCTCTATCATTTTTAGATGTTGAGGACATTTTAAACCGGCGTGTATGTCTTAAAGAGAGAGAGAGAGATTTAAAATGTATTGCATATAAAAACGTGCTATAAAGATGTTAAATTGGAAAATGCAAAAATATTCAAACATCTTGATTATCAGCAATAATTATTTTATATTTTACAAGGATTTTATAATCACTACAACTGGAGGTTTGTTTGTTTATATCAATAACTCTCCTGAAACGGGGTTGAGTATGGACGTGAAGATATATTTTCTTATGGAAAATCTTTTTTTTTATTATTATTATTATCCTTTTATTAGTCTAAATTAGACAAGATCTTGGAGGTCGTGTTCATAAAGAAGTTCAAGAACTCTTCTTGGTTCTCTGTACAGGGATCCTTTGTCCTTTCCAATACAATTTAGTATATTATATTATATAATACACTGTCCCTGGACACTTTTATTTTTCCGTTCATCATTACTCTTCATAATTCACACTTTCATACCTCATCAAAAAGGTTAGAAATAGTCAATATTTCACCTTGAAATAAAATTTTGATTTTTCATTGAAAAGAAACTCATGCGGTGTAACTTCAAGTGTTGTTTTACAATTTAGTATATGTTGGGGAGTGGCCTCTTCGGTTTTGCCCCTAGTGCACATGGGGAAGCTTTTGGCTCCCTCTTTATAGACTAGAAGGCGCAGGTGACCAGATTCAAGATAGAAAATCTTGAAACTATATTCCCGCCGCCGTGCAAATAATAACAATATATAAACTTATATTATGATACATTAACGCGCCATCTGTTATGCAAATTCGAAACTATAGACGAGTATTTTAATTTTAATTTTAATTTTTCCATTGCAGTAAGGACAGTAGAAACTTGTTTAATTTGTAAAAGAATCATACCCGTCTATAATAGTTTCGAATTTGCATACTTATATTATAATTAGAATATAATGGTATAACAATATATAGGTTTGAAAAAAATAGTACAAATGTGATATTGTACTGAGATAAGGTGCATAAATTATGAAAAAGGCATCTTATCTTATTCAGTATATGGGGAGATATTTTCTCATTACTCTTTCTATATAGTAGTAGTGGTGATTATAGGAATTTTTCTTATCCTAATCAGTTTTCCTGATCCCAAAAATACTCATATTAGTTCGTATTTGTTTGAATGAATGTCTAAACAACCTATATATTATGAAAAAGGCATCTCCTTATCGTACAACTGAAAGTTGCTGATGGCTTGCGCCATCTATCGGAATAAATATCAACTAACTCCGATAGATGGCGCAAGCCATCAGCAACTTTCAGTTGCACAATAAGGAGATGCCTTTTTCATAATATATAGGTTGTTTAGACATTCATTCGAACAAATATGAACTAATATGATAATTTTGGGATCAGGAAAACTGATTAGGATAAGAAAAAATCCTATAATCATCACTACTACTATATAGAAAGAGTAATGAGAAAATATCTTTTCATATACTGAACTAGCGGATGTACCCGGCTTTACCCGAGTAAAGGTTTGTCTAACGAACATTTGTTAAAACAATTCTCTATAAACTTATAAAAAAAAGATATATTTTGATAATTTGAAACTCGTAAATTTGAATCTCTCGATAAAGTGAACATTTTTTCCAGGTCCCTGTGTGCCGTGTCATCCTGAATTTTGTCTTTCCTAATTTTCTACATTACAAAATCATCGTTTTATCTAGTGAACATTTTTTTCCCGGTCCCTTGAAAAATATTCGATAAGTTGAATAAAATCAATATTAATTGGTTCCCTCGGTAATTGGAAGTTAAAGGAATAGTATCTTCGCCTTGGAATTGTACCATTATTCTTGTCTCAAATAAATTGCCGTGTCATCCTGAGATAATCTTACTTTTGATAAATAATCTTTAAGATAATAAACTTAGTGATAATAAAACTTATAGATAAAAACTTGTTATCATCGTCGCAATGGTGGCGCTGCTTGCGAGTTAAATCTACAAATCTGCAAATAACTCTAAGGATATTCAAGATATTCAAGAAATAATTTTTCAAAAACCTTCCCGGGGATATATCCAATAATATCCCAAAATTTCGCGGCGATTGGATGTATGGTTTGTGAATCTATAGAGTACACACAGACAGACATTCAATTATATATATATATAGATAACATTTGTTAAAACAATATTTCTTGTTCCTAACATTCATTCTCGGATAAAAGTATTATATATGATTGAATATATAACCAAAATACAATTGTCCTGAAAATTGAAAATGTACTTGAATTTCGTGATCATAAAGTTATTAGTATCAAAATGAATATATAAAATTGACTAATTGAAAAATACCAATTATTTCTGAAAGAATTCTTCCAATTGATATTTGAATAACAAATTATTTGAATTAAAATATGTTTATCTGTTCATTCTCGGATAGCTGGTTCATACGACTATTATGTATATATGGAATATGTAATAATTATTATGTAAATATGGAATATGTAATATATGTAATATTCATATAAAATGTTATATGAATTATTATCTCTACAGATATCACAGCAATGATAAAATATATTGAATTAGATAGCTTGGATCATCAGTAGTGAACCCTCTCAGCGGTTTCACCAAATTAATCTCCAGACTGCTCTACTATTGTATTGGATTGGTTTTGTTATATACACCAATGCCTCGCTTTGCGTCGTTTCGTTTTGCGTTTTTTTTTTAAGTTGCGTCGCTGCTTAATTTTTACTGATTTTCACTGTGCGTCGTTAGATTTTCGAAGTTGCGTTGTTTTGGATTCGAGTCTTTAATATTTTTTTGAATTTTTTTTCCTAAAATATGGCAACACCTTTGTTTTTGATTGCGCCTTCACATATTTTCACTTTGCGTCGTTTCAATTTGCGTTGCATTTTTTTGGAACGTAAGCCCGACGCAAAGCGAGGTATGGGTGTACACTGTGTTTACTATGGGGTACTTACTATGGTCTTAGGAGTGCTTAGGGAACCTATGAACATAAGTCTGTAGAGGTACATACATAGAATTACAAGAAATTGCATCGAGAAATGCTTTTCCGCAAATATTTGAATATTGAAACTATTATATAAACCCTGTGTTTACTATGGGGTACATACTATGGTCTTAGGGAACCTATGGAGATAAGCTTAATAGATCTATAGAGGTACATGCATATATTTACGTGAAATTGCATCGAGAAATGGTGTTCCGCAAATATTTGAATATTGAAACTATTATTGGCACAAATTACACAATGAATAATTCAATATTTGAAACTTTATATTCTATAGGGCAAAATTTAATTTATATCGTTGGTTTCTATCTATTTATTTCTCGTCTACCAAGAGCTTCTATTACAATTCAGACAATCCTGGCAGAGACCAATGTATCTCCAGTTATCTCCAGACTGCTCTACTATTGTATTGGATTATTTATCTTATATACCCTGTGTTTACTATGGGGTGCTTACTATGGTCTTAGGGAACCTATGGAGATAAGCTTGTAGATCTATAGAGGTACGTGCATATATTTACGTGAAATTGCATCGAGAAATGGTGTTCCGCAAATATTTGAATATTGAAACTATTATTGGCACAAATTACAATGAATAATTCAATATTTGATACTTTATATTCTATAGGGCAAAATTTAATTTATATCATTGTTTTCTATCTATTTATTGCTTGTCTACCAAGAGCTTCTATTACAATTCAGACAATCCTGGCAATGGCAGAGAGACCAATGTATCTCCAGTTATCTCCAGGCTGCTCTACTATTGTATTGGATTATTTCTCTTATATATCCTGTGTTTACTATGGGATACATACTATGGTCTTAGGAGTGCTTAGAGAACCTATGGAGATAAGCTTATATTTACGTGAAATTGCATCGAGAAATGGTGTTCCGCAAATACTTGAATATTGAAGCTATTATTGGCCCAAATTACAATGAATAATTCAATATTTGTTACTTTATATTCTATAAGGGACAATTTAATTTAGAAATATATAATTGTTTTCTATCTATTTATTCCTTGTCTACCAAGAGCTTCTATCACAATTCAGACAATCCTGGCAGAGACCAATGTATCTCCAGTTAATCTCCAGAATGCTCTACTCTTGTATTGGATCGTTTCTCTTATATATCCTGTGTTTACTATGGGGTACATACTATGGTCTTAGGAGTGCTTAAGGAACCTATGGAGATAAGCTTATAGATATGTGCGTGGTGTCGCTGGAGACCCACTGGCGATTCTCCACCAAACTCTGCAGCGCTGGCAAAGGCGCCATATTCATTGTACATAGTTAATATAATCCATATTATATATTTTTTAATAGTGCAGACTGTGCACTTTTCATGTATTGACAAGATGTCAATAAAATTATTTTAATTGTCTATAGAGGTACATGCATATATTTACGTGAAATTGAATCGAGCAATGGTCTTCCGCAAATATTTGATATTTTTCAATATTCACAATTCAATATTTGATACTTGATATTCTATAAGGTACAATTTAATTTATATAATTGTTTTCTATCTATTTATTGCCTTGTCTACCGAGAGCTTCTATCACAATTCCGACAATCCTGGCAGAGACCAATGTATATGATTTATTCCCCTGAGAAGAGTGATAGCAAGTCAATGATATGTCTGGAAATAAATAACAAAATTGGCTGATGTATAACACTTTAAAATGTTTTCTGTTTTTCCTTTCTTTTTGTACTTAAAATCAAATGTATTTTAAGGTTGCATATATGAATCATATTGATATATTAGACTATTTAATTTTGAAAATAGAGCAATCCATAAATAAATCTTTAAATAAAAAGGAATATATTGGATCAAAATATCATTTATTTTACCAATATTTCAGTTGGCTGAACGCCAACCTTTATCAAGGTATTATAACATTTTAATGTATGTTAACAAAAAACTCAGCGCCAAATAACGTGAATTCTATTGACGTTATGTGGCGCTGAGTTTGTTGTTGACATACATTAAAATGTTATAATACCTTGATAAAGGTTAACGTTCAGCCAACTGAAATATTGGTAAAATTAATGATATTTTGATCCAATATATGCCTTTTTATTTATAGACTATTTAATCTTTGTATTGTAGAAATCTCTGATAAGTTTATTCTTCTTATTCTGTAATGTGGTAAATGGCTTGAGAATGGTTGGATTTTGTTGCGTTGACACTTTTTAGGTTTAATCAGTCTTTGAATGTCTTTCCATTGGGGTATATGACACTCTGGGATAATGCTCTAGTCGGAATAGGATATACACTGGGTTGACAAGATTGTTCATCAATTAATAAACGATTACGTAGAAAATCCAAAAAACGATAATTGCTCCCATAGATCAATTCAGCGCGCAATATTATAACCTAAAATGTATCTTGTACCCATGAGAATTACAATTAAAAACAGTTTATTAATATCTAGTCAGCAGTAGGGAGAGAGGTTAAAATATTTACATGAAAAAGATCAGCCAGGTGTTCTTCCCCACCGCGATAGAGTCCTCCAGGCGATGACGGGGTCCTTGATGGCCATGAGAATTGCTTAGCTAATAGATGTACCCCCATGTGACAGCCAGTTTATGATGGTTTAACAACCACAGGACAACGAGGAAAGCCAAGAAGGATTGGTGATACCAAGAAATTCAAAACTCAGTCTATCAGCTCCAAGTTAACGATGATAACATTTAGCAATAAACATTTCACTTGGATTGCCCCAACGGTCCTAAATGTAATACTATGGGTTGACAAGGCTGGAGATTTCTGTACGTAGAATCCGGGTTATGTACAGTTAGTTAAGGCTGACGACAATGTAGCCATGTTCCGATAATCAACAAATATATAACTGGATGAATACAATGATGTTTGATCAAGGTCTTCTCTTTGGTTTATATAAATTCTACCGCAGTCATCGTTCGGAGGAGATTAATAGAATTGCTGAATGTTGTGGTCCATTTGGATGAGGAAAGCGAAGATAAAAACGCGGCTGATTCCGCACTCGCCTTTTCAGTGATTCGCTAACTTATGCATGGTGGATTCTGTGGCCAATGGACCTGGAGGCTGTTGGATTCTGTGCTGCCTGGATTATAGGAGCTCCATCTATGCTTCCTTCCTGTGGTGAGAATCTGTATAAGACCGGCGGTCTTAATAAAGCTGTATGTGTGTGTGTTAATGTAGCATGTTGGATTCAGCTCAGTCTTGTGCTAGGATGGTCTATCAGTAGTTAAATCCATCCAGGCTTCGATATAAATTGGAGGATATAGGAAGAGGAATAATGACTTTTTTCTTTGAAGAATGGTGTGAAGAGGGACTAAAAGGAATCACGGTATCAAGATGAATCACATAAGAGAATGTTATGTTCTTGTATTCTTGATCAAGACAGAACGAAATATTTAATTCGTTAAATCAAATTCGAAAAAAATGCTACTTAGAGAAACAATTGTAACAATGGGAGACTTTCATTTTCCCCATCTTTTCTACTGGGAAAAGAGCCATTTGTATTTGGATGATATATTGATGATTGCTGTAATGATGGAATATCAGATGCACAAGAATCATTTCTTGAAATTTCAACAGGAAGAGATGCAACAATGCCATCTTTAAAGAAGAATAATCTTGTCAACAAAAACATCCTGAATGACATTTCTGAAGAGGCCGAAGAATTTACCTTCACGGTGATTTCTTAAAAGTTGCAAATGTTTACTATCAAATAATAACCTATGCAAATTGCTAGTTTATCAAACTCATGGATAAATTTGTGGGATAATACAAATGTTGCAAATGTTTACTATCAAATGATAACATATGCAAATTGCTAGTTTATCAAGCTAAATTTGTGGGACGATATTATGTTCGTAAATTTTGAATTGGATTGAGAAATAATCAAACAAATCATTCTACCATTAAATTTTGGAATATGTGAATTATAAACGAAAATTGGAAAACTTCATTATGAACATTGACAATATAATGAAATTATTTGCCTATTTATATATTCAAATAGAAAATGTTTAATTTTAATAATATTAATATCGCGATGTTATAATGATGTCAACGAAAAAATTTTCAAATAATGTTAAAAGGATTTTAATCTTGATTTTAAAAAATGATGTCTTGATCCCCAGTGCAACTCCCTAAACCGAGAGGTGAGTTTTTATCCCCTTTTTTAGCTGATGTAGATAATTGACAATTATTTTATTGACATCTTGTCAATACATGCCAAAGTGCAAAGTCGACACTATTTTAAAACGATATATATATATTGTTGCACCAGGTTGCGGCTTGGCAGACTCTTCAGCCTGGATTCTCTCCTGTGCTGGGTCTTGCATCTTACCAGAGCGTGTTTCAACCATCCTGCAAATTTATAAAAGGGAATAACGAGATAAGTCTTCTTTAAGTAGCCACCAGAATCCTTTATTTATTTTCTCACATCAAAGAGAGCAGTGAAGTCACGTGTACCTAAATACAAATGATGACAATCTAAATAATCTGTGTTTTAAATAAATATCATAGAATATAAAAATAAATAAATATATAATTTAAATTTCAAATATATTAAAAATAATATAAGAAATACGCCATTAATCATGATGTAACACTTCCCCCTCTCCAGAGATCGTCACGTCCTCGTGAGTTACCTCATCAATTCTCTCAAAATAGGGTTTGAGTCTTGAGACATGGACAATCAATGGGTCTTGGCCAGGATTATCTTTTGGCTCAATTAAGTAATTTACGTTAGACAGCTTCTTTAATATTCTATATGGGCCAAAATATTTTCTCAGTAGTTTCTCACACTTTCCTATTTTCCTAATTGGTGTCCAAACTGCTACTAATTCTCCTGGTTCGTAGCTTCTTTCCATGTGTTTCTTGTCATAGTTCTTTTTCATTCTTTCTTGAGTCTTTATTGTGTTGTTAATAACTAATTTTCTTGTTCTGTTTATTTTGTCTAAGTGATGTTTTATGTATTCATCATAATCATCTTTGTCAATGTCCACCGAGATATTCCTGTCGTCCAAAAGAGACGTGGGTTCTCTTCCAAACATCAGGAAAAAGGGAGAATATCCTGTGGTTTCCTGAATTGTAGTATTGTAAGCGTGAGTGATGAATGGGAGTATTTCGTCCCAATTTTTCTGATCAGTGTTCACATACATACTGAGCATATTGATCAATGTTCTATTTAACCGCTCTGTCAATCCATTAGTCTGGGGATGATAGCTCGTTGTGAAGCAATGTTTAATCTTGCACGTTTTCATCACCTCTTTCATTAAATTACTGGTAAATTGAGAGCCTCTGTCACTAATAAGATATTGTGGGGCCCCGTGCCGAAGAAAAATATCCTCTACTAGAAATTTAGAAACTTCTTTCACTGTTGCTTCCGAGACTGCTCTTGTTTCTGCATATCTAGTGTAGTAGTCCGTCAGCACGATTATCCATTTTTTCCTGTTTTTCGTAGATGGTAGTGGACCAACAAAGTCAATTCCAATTCTTTCGAAAGGAAAGTTGGCTGGGGGAATGGGCTGTAGTAGTCCAGAAGGTAATTGGTTTGAGCCTTTCCTACTTTGGCAAAGGTGACACGTCTTAACGAATTCTGAGACATCCTTTAGCATGGATGGCCAAAAGTATTTACTCTTTATTCGGTACATGGTTCTGGCGACGCCCAGATGGCCATTCGACATATGATTGTGATATTCTTTCATAATTTCTCTCTTTTTATTCTCTGGAACCACAAGCAACCACGCCCTGCCTTCAGGGTTCGGGTTTTTCTTAAAGAGGCATCCATCTTCTTCTTTAAAGTTTTGCGCAATTGATCGCCTGCTTCCATTAAGGTTTTTCTTAACACTTTCGATAAATTTATCCTCTTCGTCTGTTATTTGATTTAAAAATAGCCTTTCAAAATCCTCATCCCAATCAGTTTCTGGTAAGGGCCCCCTAGATAAGCCATCGGCGTCCAGATGCTTCTTTCCCGATTTATGTATTATATCGAAGTCATATTCTTGAATTTTCAATGCCCATCTTGCCAATCGACCTGTTGGATCCTTCAAGTTTTTGAGCCAGCATAAGGCGTGATGGTCTGTTACTATTTTAAAGTGTCTTCCATAAAGGTAGGGTCGTAATTTTGACATTGACCAGACAACGGCCAGACATTCTTTTTCAGTGGTTGAATAATTTTGCTCCGCTTTACTTAGGGTACGACTCAAATATGAGATCACCTTCTCTTCACCACCGATGTCTTGGACAAGTGTTGCACCTATGCCGATGTTGGACGCATCAGTATGAACATAGGTAGGTGCATTTGGATTGAAGTGACCTAAAATTGGTGGACTTAATAGTGCTGTTTTTAGGGTTTGAAACGCTTCCTCTTGTCTTTCTGTCCAGGTAAATGATACACTTTTTTTTTATAAGGTTGGTCAAAGGGTCAGCAATTTTTGAAAAGTCTTTGATAAATTTTCTATAATATGAACACATTCCCAAAAAGGATTGTACTTCTTTGACCTTTTTGGGCCGAGGAAAATTTCTGACAGCTTTGATGTTATGTTCCGCGGGTTTTATACCATGTTTGCTCGTTATATAGCCGAGAATCTCCAATTCTTCAAAAGCAAATCGGCATTTTTTGTCGTTTAACCTTAAATTAGATTCACGAAAACATCTAAAAACAGCTTCAAGTCTTTTGAGGTGCGTTGGAAAATCCGGGCTATATATGATAACATCATCCAGATAACACAAACAAATTTGCCATCTCAGATTTCCAAGCATATTCTCCATATTTCTCTCAAAGGTAGCAGGCGCGTTACAAAGTCCAAAAGGCATCACGTTGAATTCATATAATCCATGCGCTGTAGTGAAAGCTGTTTTCTCTTTGTCTCTTTCTTCGACTTCAACTTGCCAATATCCAGATCTGAGGTCTATTGCTGAGAAGTGTGTAGATCCTTGGAGAGTATCCATAACTTCGTCTATTCTAGGGATCGGATAGACATCTTTTACTGTCACATTATTCAGTTTTCTGTAGTCCACACAAAATCTGTATTTACCATCTCGCTTCTTGACCAATATTACTGGAAAAGACCAGGGGCTAGAAGATGGCCTAATTATGCCTTCTGTAAGCATCTCGTCAATTTGCTCTTTTATAATATCTCGTTCTTTAGCACTTACCCGGTAAGGCTTGTGTTTAATTGGCTTCGCGTCTTCTGTGTCTATCCGATGTTTTGCCAAATTGGTTCTCCCTAATCTCGATGAAAAAAGATCTCCATACCTTTCTAAAACTTGTTTTAACTCCTTCTGTTCCTTTGGTGAAAGATTTTCGTTTATTTGGAATCTAGGTTCTTCGTTCTTTTCTACCTCTCTTTCTCGACTCACATTTATTTTCGCTGGACTACTTCCAAAAGCCAATGTTTGGTTTTTCATTATTTTTAACGGTCGAGGATACGGATTAGTTATCCAGATGTGTGTTTCCCTATTTATAACATTGATCAAGCTTCTTGCTAGACGAAGTCCATTTGTTTGAAACATTTTGCTGCTCTCCTCGATAATATATTCTCCATCCTCTGTTTCTACCAATGCCTTGATCAATTTCATGGAACATTCCGGTACAATGGAATCCTTGGCACTCTTTATTTTCAACATTTCAAATTTGATTTCGTCATGATTATTCGTCAAATCATATTTTATAGTTTCTTGCTTACAATCTATTTTTGCGTTCATTTTCTTAAGGAAATCTCTCCCAAGAATTAATGTCCGTAAATGCGTTTTCAATATCACAAAGTTGTGTGATAATGTTTCGTCATCAATTTTTATATTTAAAAATATACTTCCTACCATGTCCAATTTTTTTCCATCGGGTCCTGCACAAATTTTTGCGAGTTTACTTATACCATGGCCTGTATCGAGGGCCGTTCTGAGGTCGACCACTGAGAGGTCAGCACCTGTATCAACCAAAGCTTCAAAAGTCCCTATCTTGTCCACATTAATTTTTAATTTGTATTTAGGGTCCAACTTCTTGATTCCGTTTATGGTCGACTTGCTTTGGTTGACAGATTCAGGCGCGACGCTTAGTTTAAATCTTCCAACACGGAATATCTATTCCGGGTAGGAATATTTGTCTGTGTGCTATGACATACATCAGCATAAAGCCGAGGTCCTGATTTCTCTGATATTTCATTCATTTGGCATTTTTCTTCGACCTTCTCTTGGGTATCTGCTGGATCCTCTTCTAGGATTCTTATAAACTTGACCCTACAATAACGGGCCACGTGCCCTGGCTTGTTACATTTAAAGCAGATTGGTCTTCCATCTTCCGTCCTATTTTTGCTCACTTCTTGGCTTTTATTGTAAGTGTTTCTCTGAAGGTTTGGTTTCGGCACAAAGTTAGGATTATAAGGACGTCTAGGGGTAGAGGGCTGGGGAAAGTTGTTTCGATACTGTCTGGGGGTAGGAGGGGAGTCGTTCTTGTAATTATTGGAAACAGGGGCTTGGGGCCTGGAAGTGGTCTGGTAGTTTCGTGCGGCAGTCGGCGGCATGTACCTCGATTGTTGTTGGGGTCTAGAATAGCGTGGACCGTTATATAGGTTTCTGGATTTCTCCACACGTTCCCGATACTTCTTTTCAAAAGAATCCATTTTCTTGCACACGACAAGAAGGTCATCGGTCGTTTTAGGAGGGTTCAGGTAGAGCGCGAATGAGTACTCTTTTTTCAGTCCTCCAATAACATGTTCAATTTTTGTTTCTTCTTCCATTGCGGGGTCAACCTTGTTGCACAACACTAGAATGTCTTCCGCGAACCTGATTGCTGGTTCATTCCAGTGTTGCATTCTGTTGAGCTTCATTCTAAGTTCTTCTTTATTCGCGTCCAAAGAAAAATCCTGAATGAGGCGGATTTTAATATTTTCCCAGCTCGTGAAACTAGCCTTGTGTAAATTCAACCAGGTTTTAGCGCTTCCCGTCATGTTCATGGCGGCATAACGAGAGATAATGTAGTCTGCCCAATGGTACAAGAAGCCAATTTCTTCAAGAGATTCAATCCATGGGCGAGGGTCTTCCGTTCCATCATACTTGGGGATGTCGATGTTGGGATTCAGGACAACTGGGTCGGAACTAGCATCCCTACCAATTGTTGCACCAGGTTGCGGCTTGGCAGACTCTTCAGCCTGGATTCTCTCCTGTGCTGGGTCTTGCATCTTACCAGAGCGTGTTTCAACCATCCTGCAAATTTATAAAAGGGAATAACGAGATAAGTCTTCTTTAAGTAGCCACCAGAATCCTTTATTTATTTTCTCACATCAAAGAGAGCAGTGAAGTCACGTGTACCTAAATACAAATGATGACAATCTAAATAATCTGTGTTTTAAATAAATATCATAGAATATAAAAATAAATAAATATATAATTTAAATTTCAAATATATTAAAAATAATATAAGAAATACGCCATTAATCATGATGTAACAATATGCATTATACTATGTACAATGAATATGGCGCCTTTGCCACCGGTGATGCTGCACACCGCATTGCTGATATAGGGAGCTTTATTCTGGAAATTCTTGGTAGTGAGTTATAGATATTTTATAAGTTATATTAGGTTGAAATCTCGATTACAATTATAAACTCTTTGACAAACAAAAACAGGATATCGTCAAATTATTCTTACTTTGAGATAACTTTCAAATAAAAAAAGAGTTATACACAATATCTTCCATAAGTGTCCTAGCTGTTAAACATCTATATTTCACTAAGTAACCTTTTTCTAAAGTATATACAGTTAAACCTGTCTATAGCGCCCCCTCTAATTAGCGCCTCCCTCTCTATAGCGCCCGATTTTAAATACGTAGTACGATGCGATTTACATTAAAAGTGACCTGTCTATAGCACCCCCTCTCTATAGCACCCTATTTTGGTGAGTCCCAAGAGGGGGCGCTATAGACAGGTTTAACTGTAAATTTAAAAATAAATGACATGTGTGGGTAGATAATATTTTTGCAGTACCCTCTTTGTTTACAGGGAAAATTAACATCCTGAACCTAACTTAAAAGAAAGAACATAACTTTATATAAATTCGCCAATTAAAAGACAAAAATGAGAATCTAATACATGATTTATGTGAGCCATTGTTACCAAGGAATTATTTGAGAAAGTAAAAATAAAATACAGGTAAAATTTTTCTTTTAATTTTGAATTTGCAAGCTTTCAAGCAAATATACTGCTCTTCAACGGGCTATAAAGATTATTAAGAGATTGTACATAGAGTATCAGCCCGTTAAAGAACAGTATATTTGCTCGAAAACTTGCAAATTCAAAATTAAAAGAAACTTTTTACCTGATATTTTATTTTTCCTTTTTCAAATAATTTATAAACAATGATATAAAAATAACCAATCAGCTATGTAAACAATGGAAGACCGTGTTTTCTAGCGATGACATATCAAACTCCAATAAGAAAATTTTCTTTCAAAAATATTTTACACTCCTCATATTCTAATTTCATACCAATTCCCTAAAAAGTCTAAAAATCCAAAGATTTCAAATAAGACACAGAATAATTAAGATACCACAAGCATTCCTTCATCAATATAAGACCAAACTCTTCATTCAGACATTATTTACATAGTTCTATTTACATATGAAACTATCCGTAGCTATATATATCCATAGTAAAGTCAGTTTTACATAAGGCAAAATTTAGTTTTATCAAGTATTGTTGATTATAGAAGTATTAAGAGAGTATATGTTTAAACCCCATTTATGCCTTATATATGTATACATTAGACATGAGCCTTTAAAAGTAAGTTAAACTCGGTTTCAATATTCATCAATAAACAGAAAGAATCCGGCTACACTGTAGTGACGTCGATGATCGTCTGCCAACGATACTCTATCTGCTGCATTCCCAGCGTGTTCGTCTGCGAGCATATTCACGCCACATTACGGAAATATGTGGTTGACGTTCTCTATCTCCAGCTACTCTACTATTTGCTCTTTATATATACTCATGGATGAAACTTAAGTGGAGAGTCTTTGATGTCGTCAGTCATCATTTTTTTTTAAGGGGACCGAGGTAATTTTGTTTATTTGTATTATGTTTGTATTTCCAAGTCTTAGTGACAGTGTTTCTGAATATGAACAAAACTTAAGTAATTAGAAAGTCTTTGATGTCACCGTCGTATAATTCTTTGAAGGAGACAGAGGCAATTTTGTTCATACTTGGTTATCTCGTGTGTCTTCAATAAAGGTTACTGTATAATCTTTCAGAGTTGTTGTCCCAATATACATGTTAAAAGGTACAACTTCCTTAAGTTTTGTTTATGATTGTGTATATACTTCCCAAAGTTTTATTCTTTGCTCTCGAACTCAGGAGAAGACATAGCAGCTTCACATGTCTAGCACCGAAATAAGAGGAACATCTACAAGTTTTATATTTATTCGAATTTCTCTGTTTCTTTTTCGATTGTCCAATATACCATGAAAGAAGTAATCAAAGAAACCCACACATGTTGGCTATTATGTATATTGTTGCACATAGTTCAGAGATTTTATAGATAAACTATTTTAAAATTGATTATTTTTCTATAATATAATCTCATTTTATACGCTCTCTACCTCTCTTTTGTTATTATCTTTATCTTTTTTAAATGGATATAAAATAGTAAATTAAATTTAATTACCATCTATCGTTAAAATTTTTCACAAATAAATTTACTGGCAATGCGCTTCTTTTAAATATCATCAAATATTATCTCTACGGGCTTTTGACGAAACCGCTGAGAGGGTTCACTACTGATGAGCCAAGCCCTCTCATTCAATAACTCATATCATTGCAGTAAGGTCTGTAGAGATAATATTTGATGATATTTAAAAGAAGCGCATTGCCAGTAAATTTATTTGTGAAAAATATAAAATAGAATTCAGGCTTTTTTGAAAAAAATAATGTTGTGTATAAATTAATATTAGAAAAAGAAAAATAAAATCACCAAGGATGAGTAACTTATATTTAATGTTTATATTTCAAGTTTTCAGGTATTAACGATATTTCTACAGAAATAAAAAACTAATGAATATATATCTAGATGGATCAACTGGTTATATAAAAACACATATATAATGCAAACTTCTACTGTCCTTACTGCGATGAAAAAAATATATATTGGGAGGGCTTGGCTCATCAGTGGTGAACCCTCCCAGCGGTTTCGCCAATTTAATCCACCAGACCGCTTCTCAGATCTCTAATACTGTATTGGACGATTCTAATTATATACGCAGCACTGAAGGGTGGAATCTTATTTTATAAATAAGTGTACCACATTGATCACTTCTTAGAAGAGCTGTGTCTCTCCCAGCTTGTTGAAATCAAAACTTTTCAAACAATCGAGCTACAACTTGTTGAAATTGAATCAATCCTGTGGTATATTCTTTCTAAGATCCTTTTAATCATCTTTTTATATCCCCATGCAGTAGTTTGTTTTAATTTTCATTTACAATATTTTTTAACGAAGTTTTTTTTTTTCTCTCACGGGTTGGTCACAACGGGTGCATTGTCACTGAGGTAATTAAGAAAAAAGGCCAAGCGAGCTAGCTCCCTACACCATTGTAATGGGGAAAGTTTTTTATATTGTTGTTGTGGAGCGGGATCTGTGTAATTGGTAGCTTGTGGTTACTGGGATTTGAATTGCAAACGATACCCATGTAAGTCGGTAATGAACTTCTTTGTAATGGTGGTTTCTGCCATGTTGGTCGGTCACCTGCGAGATCTCGTTGTGTGAATTGCTGTCCTTTTGTAGGTTATAGGAAAGTTTGAATCTATTAAGTCATTAATGAAAAGGGCGAAATGGTAAGGCGAAAGCTTTCTTTTAAGATTCTCATTATTTTGCCGAGATTTCGAGAATTTCTGCCCTTCTACAGGAACAAAATTTAAAACGTATAAAAAGATGAATTGTTTATATATACATGCAGATATGTATATTTAATTAAAAAGGCATATATTGAATCAAAATATAATTTATTTGACCAATATTTCAGTTGGCTAAACGCCAACCTTTATCAAGGTGTTATAACATCAGCCACATGGCGTTCAGCCAACTGAAATATTGGTAAAATAAATGATATTTTGATCCAATATATGCCTTTTTAATTAAAGATTTATTTATGGATTGCTCTACTTTCAAAAGCAGATATATATATGTATATATAGATAATTGCTTATATATATACATGCAGATATGTATATATACACACATTATGCAGATATGTATATATACACACATTATGCAGATATGTATATATACACACATTATGCAGATATGTGTATATACACACATTATGCAGATATGTATATATACACACATTATGCAGATATGTATATATACACACATTATGCAGATATGTATATATACACACATTATGCAGATATGTATATATAAACAAATCATTTTGTTATACGTTTACAATTTTTTTCCTGTGGAAGGGCAGAAATGTTCAAAACCCGGCAAAATAATAAAAACCTTAAAAGAAACCTTTCGTCTCACGATTTCACGCTTTTCATTATTTTCTCCAGCCAATTATATAACCTGTGAATTAAGTAATTATTATTCTACACTTGGTATTTCTGCCAGAGCGTCATCTAGTAGAACAAATATAAACTAAACGTTTATTTAAAATATAATATAATATAATGCGGCTTATGATTGTAAAACGACATTTGAAATACTATCCCGCATGTGTTTCTTTTTAACAAAAAAATCAAAATTTATTTCAAGGAGAAATAACGATTATTTCTAACCTTTTGGATGAGGTATGAAAGGGTGAATTGTGAAGAGTAATGATAACTTGTTCCGTGATATTTGGCAAACCCAATTTCTTGATAAATAAAGAAAAGCCAACCATAGGTGTAAATAGGTATATGAGATTATATAGAAGAGAGAGAATTACGCAATTGCATAATTTTTCATTAAATATTATAAACTTTGATGCAATTGATAATTATTTTTAATTAAAGATTTGTCTCCGAAAGATCAGCTTTAAAAGTCTGTTTTTGTAATTTTTAAAAATTAATAATAATTTTGTACTAATATAAAATTTAAATTTCTTTATTTCAAAAAGAAACATTTTCAGTTAGCATCGACTTTATGTTCTCTTTAGAAATATACTGATGTCAAACAGCAACTTTTTGTTAAAATTGAATTCTTAATGCAATTTTCTCTCATTTATAAACAAGACAATTTTGAAACACGGGTAAAAGAATGACTCTTTCTTTCCTTTCTTTCTTTTTTTTTTTGTTTTCTTTTAAGAATGGCTTCCTACCGGTAAAGAAAAAAAAAAAAGATTACACCAATTTATGAAATATGATCAATTTCCTTTGTTTCTTTTCTTGTATCTGGATTGTTGAAAAAACGTTTTGATTCTATCTCTTGTAAAGAAGAATAGAGAGGGAGACAAAAAGAACAAATATCTTGGAATACAGAGTTAGGGCAAATTGTACAGTAGAATCCTCCAATACGAGAGACTGCTTAAAAACATTTAATAACCGCGGTCTCTCCTGGAGTTGATCGTCTATTAGAGGTTGGATCAGAATAATTAAGTTTTAATTTATACAAAAGTGGTCGATTAGGAATGTGGTCCTTAATGAGAATATTTACTAGTGTTGAAGGACCGTTACTCCACTTCTACCTAACATACTCAGTGACGCAAAATGACTTCATTTATTTTTCCTAAATTCCTTCATTCTTTCTAAATACGTAAGATAAATTGGAAATAAATTAACAATTTATATATATATATATATATATATAACCAAAAAATATATATTTTTTTAAATTTGTGAAACATGTATGGAAGAATATTGACTTTTTTTCCCTCACTCCAATGATTTTTACAAATAAAAAAGAAGTATCGTAAAATAATGAAATTCGTGAAAGTGGTAAATAGGTTTAAAAACGAATTCTATATTCAATTTATAAAATTATCCTATTTAATAATAATTGTTTTTAAGTAACAAAATTTATACCGGAAAAACATTTTCGATTTCAGATGTTGTTTTTTCTAAGAAATTACGCCAATAAAAGGATGATACATAGGGATAAATATTTGTTGTCTAGTGATTTATTCTCTGTTGTAAAACTATATCTGCATATTGTTTCCTATTCTCATTATAGGAATATATCTGATATTTAATTAAAAAGAGATATATTGGACCAAAAATAATTTATAATCCAATATTTTAAGTTGGCTGAACGCCAGCCTTTTTCACGGCATAACAACGTATTTATGCTATTTATAAACATAAATACCTTGTTATACCTTGAAAAATGTTGGCGTTCAACCAAATATTGGTAAATAAATTATATTTGGATCCAATATATGCCTTTATAATTAAAGATATCTATTTATGGATATCTCTTTTTTCCAAAAATATCTGATATTATGATAGAAAATTAGAACAACTCTAGAATTTTCTGATGCCTCAATAAATTGATGTTTTTTTGTGTTTCTGGATTGTCCCAAATATCCAGTTTGAAGGCTTGGATAGAGTTAAGATGTTGTTGGGGAATGGTATTGAGGTTTTGGACTTATATATTGATAGGTGCTATAAATTCTTTAAAAATCAAAATGTCCAGTCGTGTTTAAATCCGGTATTTTATGTATTTCTATAGATAGGATTTTGTAATGTTCTTCTATATAGCAAAGCTATATAGGAGAGTTAAAAAATAATACTAAAACATAAATAGTACTAATTTTTTTATTCGTCTTACTTTTTTTTTAATACAAACAAACATTTGTAAAATTTTCATCTCCATAATGTTTTTTTTTCCAAAACACATATTTGTCTCAAATAATAACAATTTTACAAAATAAATAAAACGATTATAAACATATTCTGGGTCTTATAAATGTGGTGTGTTTGATATGTATTTAGATCAATCAAAAATATGGAATACATTCAACATCGTCTGTGATGTCAAAATTAAGTAAAAAAATGAAATTATAATTAATGCATTAATAAATAAAATATAGTTTTAAAAATATTTTATGATATAAAATATTAATATATTTGTCAACATTTTATTGTCTTTTATGAATTTTGTTACGTTTAATTTTTTATTAATTCGGGAATAAAAGTTAACTCACATAGTATATTTGTTTTAATACAGAAATTATTTTAAAAATTAAATATAAATTCATTAATATTAAGCTATATATAAATAGTTTTATATATAAAAACAATCAATTCTTAATATTCTATACTTTAAATATATTACTAATTTTCTTATCGTTAACAATTATTTTAATACACAAAACTCATTTTTGATTAAAGTAGTTTTCGAATACGAAATGAAAAAAAAAAAAAAAGTGTACGACCTAAGATAATGGAAATGAATATCAAGTAGAAAATATTTAATACAATTCTTTATTTAGAGCATATACGATGAATTTGAAAGTGGTGTGTTTTTATTTTCGAATAAAATGTTCATCTTTCTAAATATAAAAATATGTTTTTGTAGAAATAGTTATATTAATATGCATTTTTAAAATAAAAGCTTAAAATAATGGCAGGGAGACGTAAAAATTAGATGCATTTAAAACAGTAAGTGTAAATATATTTTGTTTACTATTTACAGAAATGCACTTTAAAGTAGAGCGTTTATTTTTTCATTTATATTTCTTTTTTAAGAAGTTGGTTATATTTGTTAAAAATTGATGCAACTCATAATTTATTGCAGCCTCTAAATTATTAATTATTTGGCTATTGCACTTTTATTATTGAAATTGAAATAAAGTAAAAAAAATTAACACGTTTAACATAATAAATTTATATTACCTCAACACGTAAACAAGATTTTTATTCAAAAGCACAGATGCTTTTAAAATGAAAATATTAAATTTAAGGCATCGTTTGTTTCGTAATAGTGAAAGCAGTAGGATGCGCGTATTATTTTGATTTTAAATATTATTCTTAAATTCACTTTATCGATAAAATATTTACACAAATATTTTCGTTATTTATTTATTAATAATTAAAATAAAACAGTTCTTAATTTTACTAATTAAAACAAATTCACAAAATAACTTTCAAATTTTTTGCCTAATATATTTTGATGTTCAATATTTAATCATACCCATAGCCTCTTCATAGTAGAGTGTGTGCACAAAATTTATACCTTTTCACAATAATAACTAAAGCATTTTATTGACTAATATTAATTTAGAATATGTGACAAATATTTTTTTAATAATTTACCTCACATTATATCAAAGAGAGTGCTTCTCTTGCTATAATATTTTCCATTATTTATTTTACCCTATAGCAAGACATGTTTAATATATTTGTTTAGTCATAGAAGCCATTTTTAAAAATTTAAAATATTTAAAATGAAAGGATCCAAGCGTATATAGATGGCGCGTTATTGCCTTGTGTTATTTAAAATGTCTCATCATCATTTTATATAAGGTAAAAATTGAGTTCGAAAAAAACTAATAAATTTAAAACGTTCTCAACTTATTATTTTGAAATGAAAGTATTTATATTATCAATTTAAATCAAAAATCATACACAATGTCTTTATTATTATTTTGCAAGACTCGATTTAAACCTCTATATCAAATAGATGTATGTACCTCATAATTTCCATAGACCTAAACATTAGGATTTTTATAATCCATTTTTGAATATTGGTATTTGCAGCTTATAATGTGTTCAGGAAAAGGATTATTTCAATTAATAACCGAAACATGAAAAAAAAGTTCATTGTAAGTTTTAGCGTCTTGCTATTTCTTAACCGAAAGTTACAATTAAAAAAGAAACATTGTAACTTTAGATTAAGGAGAGTATAGAAGAAGGTCTTAATTCAACTCTAGTTAAAAAATAAAATTATAAAACAATTTTACGGTCATTTTTATTTAACAATTCTCTTCATTTAATCTCTTGGTATTTTATTAACTTGGCATAAATCCCCCTTCATATCAATTCAACGGTGATTTTGTCCGACTGCGGGGGTTCTCTGTGGGAGTAAAACAAACAAACTTCACCCCAATTTACTACCTCATTTAAAAAGGAAGGGGGAAATTTGAGAGACTTACTGCTACTTCCGTCATTCCATCTATTTTCTGTTAAACGTCACCAGATGGCAGCACTTTGCGTCAATGTACCGTATCACCGCTGCCATCCTATTTGTCAAAGTTGCTGCTGCTGTCAGTTCTTTTTTTCGTTTTAAAACTCATTCCCCCCCTCTTCCTCTACCTTCTTTTTTTCTTTCTTTCTTTAACGGGAAGTTTTGTTGTTTCTTAGCGACTTTTTACTTTCAGGCTATCGTTAAACAAAAAAATGATTTACTGAAGTTATGCCGTGAAAATATTGCTAAAATATATATCTATCTTTCAATCTATATATATATATTGTAACAAAATGATATGTTTGGGAATTTTAAATTTTGACGGGAGAAAACTTTAGATTTGTAGAAAAAGGAGCCCAGCCACCTCTTTGGCAAATTCTGAAGATTTCAAGAATTCCGTGTCGATCTCGTAAAACCAAAGCCCTCCCTAGATTTGCGAGGGCCATAGTCCAGAACAATGGTCTCCAGCTCGTGTTATGGTTCTACCATAAACCTGAGTCTGGGGATGGTCAATAGATCAGAATCAACAACAAGTAAAGAAGACACTTATCCTTGGAGACTGGTCGATAGATGAGGCATAGTTTTGTTTGTCTATATTTCGACGGGAGCCTCTCTTATTTCCTTCTTTTTAAATATATATGCAATATAATTATGCACCTTATCCCAGTGCAATGTTACATTTGTACTATTTTTTCATATATGTGTGTGTGTTTATGCACTATAAAGACACCTATCTTTCTTTTTAAGAAGCCTAAAAAGAACGCGATTTCTTGATAATCTCTGTGCAGAATGAGAGCATATCGGCAAATAAGCCGACTATAGCAGAACCTCTATAAGACGACCCTTCTTCATATAGAGATCGTCCTCCTTGGAGCGTCCACATTTTTTCTCTATATGAAGACTTTTCGATCGATTTTTTTTTTTTTGCAAACATTTATGTTAGAATACTCTAATGCACGAGGAGCATTCATATTAATTTAAAAAATATTATTTTCTTATAGTTAGATATACTTCTACAGAAAGCGGTACACTTCCACAAGAGGTATCGTGATTAAGGATGACAGAGCCTGTCGAAATAGCGAAAGCAAGGTAAAATAGTCACTTCAATAAACGTTTACTCGATGGAATGGTAACGTATATCCTATGAATGGTAATAGTTATCCAAATGGATATAGCATTTATAACTTTCCTAAAGTGATATCACTCTATCTTTGCGGTAGACTTGACTGAATGTATAACGGGTCAATTATACACCGACAGAACAAAATCCCGACACAAGTTTGAGAGAATTTTTTTTAAATTCGTTTTTATGTAAGAAAAATATAATATTTTATGAACATTCTCACTCCTCCCCCAACAATAAAAATGATTTACTCAAATCCAGAATTTTTTTGTTTCGTTTCAACTATGACAGGGTTTAGGTCTGTCTGGATTTTGGATTGTCAGGATGATGTCCGAAACACGTTTCAACGCTCAAAAGAAGTATGAAAGGTAAAAGCTACTTTTATTGAATCACTACTTTTACAAGCTTTCGAAAATATTTGTACTCTTCTCATTAGTTTATTTAAATTGTATTATTATTTTTTAAAACTATAGTATTATGCAATTTGTGAGAAAAAAAGGTCTTATGTTCTCCTATTTAGAAGGACTGCCCTGTTTTAAAGCTTGTGAAAACCATGAATTCAATACATATTATTGACTGTAAAAGGACACTTGAAGTTACACCGCATGAGTTTCTTTTCAATGAAAAATCAAAATTTTATTTCAAGGTGAAATATTGACTATTTCTAACCTTTTTGGATGAGGTATGAAAGGGTGAATTATGAAGAGTAATGATGAACGGAAAAATCCCATCCCTGGACACTTTTATTTTTCCATTCATCATTACTCTTCATGATTCACCCTCCTCATACAAAAAGGTTAGAAATAGTCAATATTTCACCTTGAAATAAAATTTTGATTTTTCATTGAAAAGAAACTCATGCGGTGTAACTTCAAGTGTCCTTTTGCAATCACAGGCCGCAGTGTATTATATTATATTATTGACTGTATTGACTCGTCCATTGATGAGCTCTACTCTTCCCCGGCAGACACCATCAAAAGTTTCAAGCTTTACAAGCTTGATACCTTAGTGTGATTGAGTGGAGATAAGAAAGAAGAAGAGATGAATCCAATAAAATATACTTTCCTTTCATACTTCCTTTTTAGTGTTAAATATTGCTGGGAATTGTTATTAAACATTTTTAAACGGGTTTATTGAAATTCACTCTGTGGAGTTATATTATCATCGTTTTTCCTTTGTTGACATTATGCCCATTTATGTAAATAAGGTGTTGGGTCACAATAAACTGCTTTGTCATCTCCTCACCTTTGTGTCCCCCCCTTCCCCCTTAATTTGCCCTTTTCCCCCTTCTACCTAACACTAAATAACGGTATGCCCCCATCAACTCTTAGAGCAATCTGTAAAGTAGTGGTCATTGGTCAAAATATTTAAATAGTGATATCTATTAGTAAATTTAATTAGAAAATTTAAAAAAGAACATAAGTATAAGAATATAAGACATGCGAGGATATGTTTCTTTAAGAAACATATCCTCGCATGTCTTATATTCTTATACTTATATTCTCCAGAGGATTTTAACTCTCTATAAAAAAGAACATATCTGGGAAAATATAAACAAGCTGAAATGCCGCAATTTGTTAATATGTAATTATTCCTCGCGCACACGTAAAATACACTCATGGAAAATGGACTTAAGGAAGTGAAAATCTTTAATATCGCTGATGGTTTTTTTTTTTTAAAGCAGAGACGGAGGAAATTTTGTTCATACGTATTTGGTTATCTCTTGTGTCTTCAATAAAGGTCACTGTAATATCTTTCAGAGTTATTGTCTGAATCCCGATATGCATGTTAAAAGATACAACTTCCTTAAGTTTTGTCTATGAGTGAATAGTGTAAATATCATTGCTGTACACATTATATTTTACATATGTGTGAGGAATATATTGCATATCTATAAAAATAGATATGTTACCATCAATTTCCTCTCTCAATTCTTTATTACTTTATATGGAGGTAAAAGTTTTCAGGAAAAGCGCTTTCTTTCCTTACAACATAATTGTTATCAATTGTTTTTTTTTATGTTGTGTTGCAGGAATTCCCAAATGGTAGTAAGAAGAAAGTTGCATATTTTACTGAGTGAGTATATATATATGTTTTATGTTTCTTTTTTACATATATCTCTCTCGTGTACTACAACCAGACAATTCGATCTCTTTGGAGAAGCCAGATTGTAGAGGCGTCTTTTAGGAATAAGAGAGTATCCTTTGTCAAAGCTTTAATGGTTGAATTTTCAAAGTAGCTTGTGATTTTCTTGATGTTAGAAATGATATATTTGGGGTTGATATATATTATTGATGAAAGAAAGAGAGAGAAACGTGTTAGGGTTTCAAGTTTTTATGAAAAAAAGAGCTTGGTGTTGTTGTGTCTCGACGCAGTGTGACCTCGGAAATGAGACAACGAGTGAAATAAGATCGCGCGACGTTATGGTGACATTTTCCACGCGGGGTCTGGTTTCTCTCTCTCTCTCTCTCTGCCGTACGTGCCGCTGATTGGACGTAGCGCCCGATTGGTTGGAAGTAAATCCCTACTTAGAAATATATGATAATCCTATATACGAGAAAGCACTGAATTGTAACTCACTTCGGTGTCCTATGCAACTTAATTTACTCTTTTACATAACGGCATATTGGAACAGTCCTTGATTTCCAGATTTAAGTCTGATTATCTATGGACAATGACTTTCTAGAATGGTTGCAAAGTTTTCCCACTATGTTCTAAGTGCAATTCTCAATCTGCAACCCCAAACCACACCATTGACTATTGGTTCATCCATCGATGAGCTCTACTCATCCCTAGCAGACACCACCAACAAGCTCTACAAGCTTGATACCCTAATATGATTGAGTGGAGATAAGAAAGAAGAAGACTACATATTGGCATTTTCGGTCAATATTATTTACATATACATAATGCCTTTACATAAACGATATAGTTTTACTACAAGATTCTTCTGTAGAGAAGAAGCTAAAAAAGTAGGGGAGGAAATATATAGCATCAATTATGTGCAAATAATAATGTAAAGGTATAACACATACTTCCTATCTATTTACATATAAACAGAGGGTTATAGAGAGAAATATAAAGCCTGGGAAACTTTTTTTCTTGAGAAATAACTTCCCTTTTTAATCTTTACAGCAATCTTGTAGACCTGGAAATATTTGAAAACTAAACATTTATCTGAGAGATAAGGTTAGATTTGTAGGTCAATAACGCATAAAGCCGTGTTTCTTAAATACTATTATTATTAAAAACATAAAAGAAAAATGTGTTTAGATTCATATTTCATGTCTTTTGACCCCGGGTGTGCAAAAAGGATCCTGAGGGTCAAATCAACTCGTTGAAGAATTATTCAAATTTGAAGTTTGCACATCGCGCGTTTAGAGAGACCGTATGGTTTCTGAATAGAGAGAGTAGAGTGTATAAGATACCGCGGGTTGGCTGTTGGCTTTTTTTTTTCTTTCCCTCTAAGGCTTTCTTTGGAACGCCGGAACAGGTTGTTGCAGGGAAACCCCTCTCGAACGCACAGCAATGATTTCTATTCATGAGTTCCCTTAGAATTCCTCCTTGGGAGCTCTCACGTTTCTTGGGACGGTAATGGCGTCGATCCATCATCATCTTCTTCAATGACACCACGGCCGCCTTTGCCGACATTTCTCAATGCACGGCTTTTTAGATCCGTCTCTCTAGCCTTACTGAAGAAAGATTACCAACAATATAAAAACACCGAGTTTAGAAAATATCCATCTCCATTTGCCACAGAATTCTCTCTCTCCACAGCTATAAATAAGAATTTTCTCTCTCTCTCTCTTGAATTGTAAAGTTAGTTATATTTGAACATATGACATGTATAGCGTAATATGCAAATAAGGTACCATCCCCCCCCCCCCCCCGTTTTAAAAAATGTATCAAAAGAATGCTTTTTTTTTTTGTTCTTCGTCTCTCTGCAGATTGAAAAAGATGCTACAGTAAAAGGAAGATGTACGCTTTTTTTTTACACATGAATATCTTCCTCAAGCAAAATGACATCGATCTATCATCTCTTTTGAAAGAAATGTGGAATTATCATATTTTATCAGCGATTTTGAAAAAAATAGATTTCTATAAGGGTCAAATGGTAAATAAAAAAAAATAGTTAGGAATGCTTGTATCAACAGCAGTGTGAAGCTCTCTTAATATTTGTTGTATCATTCTTTTAGCGTAAAGTTCGCAATTATGTCGATGATGTGAGTATGAACATTCAAAATATTAGTGGGAAAGTTGTTTTATCGCATGGTGTTTTGAAATTAAAAAGTTAAAAAATAATTATTATTCTGGTAAAAGAACCATTTATGGATTCTTTTCCGTACCTATTTATACTAGTTATTATCAAAAGCGATGTTCCCAAAAAAGGCAATGTTGTCTACAAATCTGGCCTCTTTCTCAGACGGACAAGCTGCTGACATGTAATGATGATGATGGCCAAAATCATAGAAGGCTGTATGGTTAATGGTGTGAAAATAGTTTATTTATTTTTAAATTTGACTGAATTTATGAGACAGAGAAACAAGGGAACTAGATGTTAACGACTGATAGCTGTGATCCTACTCGGGGCCTGGCTCGGAGAGAGATTTCCTACCTCATTGACAACACACACTCCAGAGAATCCTAATTCCGTATAAATTACTTTTTGTTAAAACTTTATTATCTCTACAGACCTTACTGCAATGACATTAGTTATTGAATGAGATTGCAGTAAGGTCTGTAGAGATAATTTTGATGATATTAAAAAAAAAAAAAAACGCATTGCCAGTAAATTTATTTGTGTAAAATTTTAACGATAGATGGCAATTAAATTTAATTTATTAAAATTTTATAACGCGAACGCTAGGGAAAAAAACTCTCTCTTTTAACTTAAAAAAAATGCATTTCTACTTTTTAAATAAAGGTACTGTAGTTGTGTTTTTTTTCAATAATAATACAGTTAAACCTGTCTATAGCGCCCCCTCTTGGGACTCACCAAAATAGGGTGCAATTGAGAGGCGGTGCTATAGACAGGTCACTTTTAATGTAAATCGCATCGAATTGCGTATTTATAATCGGGCGCTATAGAGAGAGAGACGCTATTTAGAGGGGGCGCTATAGACAGGTTTAACTGTATAATCCTCCTGTAAATGTAAACTGGGGCTATAAGAGGCTACGCGTATCTCGAAAAAAAAATCATCCCAATGATATATCTGTATTGATACTAAATTTGCCTGTATTTTCTGTTTAAACAAAGTTAGATTACCTTCAGCCTCTTTGATAGGAGTAGTCATCTAGGAAATTTGCCGTTATGCGATGTTCTTGGTCATTGAAAAACTAATTTGCATATAGGGATGATACCAATATGTAATTAGAGGGTTGAATTGAGTTGCATAGAGAAGTAATAATGGAGCAACACTTATACTCACTCAGCTGAAGGTTGGCAATTCTCCTATTTCTGTCCATAATCCAATTTTATCCTGCATGGGTGTGTAAGAAAAGTACCTCTCTCTCCGTGGTGATGATTCTTTTTTTTGCTTATCCCTAGTACACGTGGTATAGGCCATGATGATAATCATGGTGGGTAGAAGTAGGCGACTGCTTTTACTGTAAGTGCTCACATGTCTACACATGTGAAAAGCAGTTCGACTTTGCACTTACAAATGTGCCAGAGCCCTGTTTGGTTACTTGCACTCGCTGGTGGGGTTGGACTTTTGCAAGAATCGGGGGCCATTGGAGCATGGTGATGATTCTAGTTAGAGTAAGTACACGGAGAATGAGGAGGAATAGGACAGAAGCTTGTGAGCAAATTGGATTTCGATACGGTTAGACAATAGTGGCTACAGTCACAGCCGTATGGATAGGAATTTATATCTGTGTAGTGCTGTGTATATGTGAAATGTTGTAGAGAACTGAACTGTAGAATATTATTGTAAGGACTACGCTGGCCGTTAACTCCCATATAAAATTAAAACAGTAATGGCGGAACTTTATAGCTGCAGACGCCAAACAGTCGTATACAAGAAGACGTGTTACTACTACAGTCAAAGTTCCTAAATTATTTGAGTAGATATCCACTGCCATTGTAGATTCCAGTTAGCTGTAAGTGGTACCGGGGAGATGACATCATGGTAGAATCTGGAAAATGTAGACTCGTTGTACTAATTCTCACATAGGTACACATAACGTGCGTCTACAGTCGCAGCGCTGGGTGTCTTGGACGCTGTTAGAGTCGACACTGGAGAGACGCCGCCATAGTATAGAATCGTGAAAATATGCACAGAATCGTACTAATTCTCACATGGGTGCACGTCTACAGTCGCAACGCTGAGCGTCTTGGACGCTGTTAGAATCGACACTGCAGAGACGCCGCCATAGTATAGAATCGTGAAAATATGCACAGAATCGTACTAATTCTCACATGGGTGCACGTCTACAGTCGCAACGCTGAGCGTCTTGGACGCTGTTAGAATTGACACTGCAGAGACGCCGCCATAGTATAGAATCGTGCAAATATGCACAAAATCGTACTAATTCTCTCATGGGTGCACGTCTACAGTCGCAGCGCTGGGTGTCTTGGATGCTGTTAGAGTCGTCACTGGAGAGACGCCGCCATAATATAGAACCGTGCAAATATGCACAAAATCGTACTAATTCTCTCATGGGTGCACGTCTACAGTCGCAGCGCTGGGTGTCTTGGACGTTGTTAGAGTCGTCACAGGAGAGACGCCGCCATCATATAGAACCGTGCAAATATGCACAAAATCGTACTAATTCTCTCATGGGTGCACGTCTACAGTCGCAGCGCTGGGTGTCTTGGACGTTGTTAGAGTCGTCACAGGAGAGACGCCGCCATCATATAGAACCGTGCAAATATGCACAAAATCGTACTAATTCTCTCATGGGTGCACGTCTACAGTCGCAGCGCTGGGTGTCTTGGACTTGTTAGAGTCGTCACTGGAGAGACGCCGCCATCGTATAGAACCGTGCAAATATGCACAAAATCGTACTAATTCTCTCATGGGTGCACGTCTACAGTCGCAGCGCTGGGTGTCTTGGACACTGTTAGAGTTGACACTGGAAAGACGCCGCCATAGTAAAGAACCATGCAAATATGTACAGAATCGTACTAATTCTCTCATGGATGCACGTCTACAGTCGCAGCGCTGGGTGTCTTTGACGCTGTTAGAGTCGACACTGGAAAGACGCCGCCATAGTATAGAATCGTGCAAATATGTACAGAATCGTACTAATTCTCTCATGGATGCACGTCTACAGTCGCAGCGCTGGGTGTCTTTGACGCTGTTAGAGTTGACACTGGAAAGACGCCGCCATAGTATAGAATCGTGCAAATATGTACAGAATCGTACTAATTCTCTCATGGATGCACGTCTACAGTCGCAGCGCTGGGTGTCTTGGACGCTGTTAGAGTCGACACTGGAGAGACACCGCCATCATATAGAACCGTGCAAATATGCACAGAATCGTACTAATTCTCTCATGGGTGCACGTCTACAGTCGCAACGCTGGGTGTCTTGGACGCTGTTAGAGTCGACACTGGAGAGACACCGCCATCATATAGAACCGTGCAAATATGCACAGGACGTACTAATTCTCACATGGGTGCACGTCTACAGTCGCAACGCTGGGTGTCTTGGACGCTGTTAGAGTCGAGACTGGAGAGACGCCGCCATAGTATAGAACCGTGAAAATATGTACAGAATCGTACTAATTCTCTCATGGATGCACGTCTACAGTGGTGTCCTGTACGTTGTAGATATCGGAGTCGGGTAGACGCCGTCGTAATAGAAGAAAGCCACTGAAGGTCGCGCGGGAGTTGTTGTCCTTGACAGGGTGTACACCCACGCAGCTCTCCTCACCTAGATGTTGTGTCGTTGTGTTACTCTCTCAGATACCCCTCACATCTCTTCACAACCAACACGGCCTCTTCACTACAAACTATTTAAAACGAAACTCTCCGTACAACGAAAAAAACTCGCTATATTTGGAAATAATCAATCCTTCTCTCCAATTTAATTATAAAATGTTTTCACTCTAATTCTTCAAAAACAAAAGATGAAAACTAACCCATCAACCCCTCTTTGATATGGTATCTATTTTATTCTTCTCTATATACTCCTGATCCGAGCTGCTTCCCATCTTAACGTTTAGCCATTTTCTTAACGGTTTTCTTAAATATTCGTTTTGATGATTCGTACGACCACCTTATGCTCAAATTACTTTATTGTAAATAATTGATTAAATAAAATGGATAAGAAGCATCTTCTCCCCTCTGACCAGGACACTAAACATCTCAAAGCTGGCTGCCCCACCATTTATCAACTACACAGCGTGGTTTTTATTACATGATAGAGTGAATCGGGGTATGTGTGCTACACCAAGTTACTGTAGGTAAGTATAACGGAAACTCTACAACACCGAATTGAAGAAGGATCTAGAGAGTAATTCGGTCGTTAAAGAGAGTTTTCGTTAGAAAGAGTTCCGTGAGTTCTTCGTTAGAATGTTTCGCTCTAGAGAGAGAAAGTTGTTATTAAGAGAACCGCGAGAAATGTTTTGGAATCGAGTTTTTCTTTAGAAATAGTTTCTCTACAGTTTTCACTTTTGTTTCTATAGTCTCAATAAAAGTTATTTACAGCTTATATTTCGATAAACTAGCAAAAAATGGGGAAGTTAAGAAGATTTTTTATTGATTTAGTTTGACATAAGGCTTTAGCGTGCCATCAAAATACAAGAAACTAGACGATTTAGAACTTATTTCCCCCTTTTTTCAAATAAAGCATTTCCTTCTGTCTTTACTGCAATGGGAGGACCTGGTTCATCGGTAGTGAACCCTCCCAGCGGTTTCGCCAGCTTAATCAACTATACCACTCTAAGTTACATAAATGCATCTACTCTTATACCGAGCTAATTTGCATATATATACCCGTCTTTTGAAAACAGTTCTTGGTAAGGGGTATTTATATATATGGACATATGTTAAAAGGAAAGCATGAATATATATATAGATAATAAAAAGACATATGAACGTTCTTCTCCCCTGACTTATAATTTACTAAAATCTATAAAACATCCAAGACTAAGTTTCTTGTATAATTTCTCTAGTTTTCGGGGGCTAACATGCCCTTCAACAGGAGCAACTAATTTCTAAGCTAAAAGCCAGAGAAGTAAAATTATATAAAAAACTCCTAGCCTTGAATGATTTTTCTTAATTTTATTAAAAAGACATATATATTGGCAACTGATTATTCAATATATGTCTTTATATTATCTAAAGATTTAAATATGGATTGCTTTATTTTCAAAATATATACATATTTGTATCAGGCGCAACGCTCTCTTCCGTTAAATAATTGACAAAAAGCCGTGGAAAGAGCAAAATAAACTTTATATGCAAATATGGTGACATGGACCTTCATCTACTTTAAGTTAAAGTCCTTCTCTATTTGCTTCAAACTTCGAAACTAATTTTACCAAAATATTTGAAAATGTCTTATTACTTCCATTAGTATCTTTATTTGGAATATAATATTATAGACAAACATCTCAATTCGGGCACTACCCGAGCGTATTAAGATCATTTGTCTAGTTTGTCAAAATAAACGAGGATATGATTCAATGTGTGCGTGAAATATTTGCGAAGGAGAGTAAATACTAGAAAATCACAGTGTTAATATAGATATTAGGCGCTATACTAAGGGAAATTACCACACCAAACAATAATATGGCGTCTTTCCTTGTGTTGCGCTTAGGTATCATGTTTCCATTAAATATACCTATATATTTAGAAAATGGCATCTCCTGATATCATGCAACTAAAAGTCACTGATGGCTTGTGCCATCTGTCGGAATAAATATCAACTAGTCGTTTATTTCTAAATTATTCCAGAATTGGTCAAATACCCATTCTTGATTAATCAAGGAATCTAACCAATTACGCGTTTCGGGCTGTTTGCTCTCATCAGTGTGGTGCGTATGTAAAATAATGAATTGAACAGGATTTTATATATTTCTAAACGGTAAAATCTTCCCAATTACATGCGTGGCAAGGATAAAATACTCAGGAGATAAGTTTCTTCATTGATTTATTAAGACATCAAGCTTTCGGGCACAGCGTGGCCCTTCTACAGGATCAATTGTATAAGAAAAATGATACACTATATACACGAAGAATAAATTTGCATATGTATTAACATATAACTAATTTCTAATAATACATATGCAAATTTATTCTTCGTGTATATAGTGTATCATTTTTCTTATACAATTGATCCTGTAGAAGGGCCACGCTGTGCCCGAAAGCTTGATGTCTTAATAAATCAATGAAGAAACTTATCTCCTGAGTATTTTATCCTTGCCACGCAGGATTTTATATAGCCGATTTGTTGTGATGTAGAGAGAGGTATTGACGCAAATATCCCTGAGTTTGGGATATCGCGTTTCATGATGTTAATAAAGGTACTATCAGCGTGGTGCAAGCTCTCTATATGTTGAAAATTGAAAGCAACACATTATAAAAAAAAACATTAAATAAAACCTCTATCTTGGATCAATTGTATTTATATTAAAAACAGAATTCAATATTACGACGAGGCTGTTCGCCTATCTTCTTTTAGGAATCAAAATCCTTATAAGCTTGTAAGACATCAAGCGGATGATAACTGTTCTATATATATTAATTAATTGTTCCACAGAGTGTGTGTAAGCTTACAGGAAAATAGGCGCTAACCGAAACAGAAAAAAGTTCCTTTGTTTAATATTAGTTTCCCTTTTATATTTTATTCTCTCTCTTGTAAATCAATAAATATAATGTTTAATTAATAATTATTGGATTCAGTTTCATTAAAAATATTCTAAGCAAAGTCAACAATAATCTTACAAGAAGTTTGAATCCTAGAAGATAGACAAACAGCCTCGTCGAAATATATGAATTTTGTTTTTGATAAATACGATTGATCCAAGATATGCGTTTTATTTAATATATCCCTATATATAACATAAAGTTGCGGAAGGATGATATTCATATACCAAAAGATGTACCTCTCCCTTTAATTGTGCATTAGACCGATGCAGTGTGCATTACTCTAGTAAAACACCTGTTTGGTTAATTCGACCGATTCCATAACCCTCTCGTAGAATGTTATGAAATCGAAGCCGCCCCTGTACTGATGAGTGCCAAAGCTCTAAACCATGACAAACACTATAAAGGAATGACAATACATTCAGATGGCACAAGAACCTATAGGACATGCAACAACTGTCCTGGTGTGGAACTAACACCTACCCACATATTCTCATGCCCAGCAATGGCCGCAGCCTTGCAGATAATTGACTTAGACACAAAGCAGCAGCTTTACACACCCAAGATAGTGGATATTGCTGCTGCTTTGATGGAGATGCATGGAGACATCTGAGACTCTTCTTTGGACACGACAACAACAACAACAGGTTGTTGGCTTTTTGTCTGAATTTTCCAAAACTGATGTTGTGGCTCTTTCTTTATCATCTACTAGTAAATATTCAATATACAGTTACGAGCGTCATGCGTTCTTCATCTCTTAATCAGTTTTCATCTCTGTCACCGTTTGCTTTTTTTTTTGAATGGCGCTCTCCTATTGGTTGGCTACGGTCACGCCACCTTTGCCCACCCCCACTCGCTTTTTCGTTTTTGTAACTATTGTGTTGGAGCGGGTCGCTCCTTAAATAAATGCATATATTAGTTAATAACTAAATGGAATCCTCTCTTTCTTTTTCCCAGTAAGAGACGCCTACGGAAGCCAACAGTACATAGACAGATAAAGCACATAGGCTATAGTTATTAACTAATATATGCATTTATTTAAGGCGCCAATTTATAATTGTAATAAATAGTATTTTAATAAAAACATTCAATCGGGGGTAAAACACGGGCGTTGCCCGGGTCATTCGGCTAGTTTTATATATATAGGATTGAAAATAGAGCAATCCATAAATAAATCTTTAATTAAAAAGGCATATATTGGATCAAAATATCATTTATTTTACCAATATTTCAGTTGGCTGAACGCCAACCTTTATCAAGGTATTATATTAATGTGTGTCAACAACAAACTCAGCACCACATAACGTCAGCAGAATTGAGTTTTAAAAATATTTTGTTATATTCAATGGGAGGAAAATATTTGATATATAGGATCAAAATATTATTTTTGAAATGTAGTTTAACCTATTTTGTTACCATTGTTACGATATGAAAAATAGAGAGCTCATCAAGAACTTTCAAAACCTTTGTACAGTTTGATGACAGAGTATGAAGACTCTATGTCCAACTCTGTACTCCTGCTGTTTGTATGTAGATAGTTGGCGGTTAGTGGGAAATAACCTTTTGGCAACTGTGTAGAATAATGTAGATCTCTTTGGAATTGAGTTCTTTCATAAATAAATCAAGTCTGCTCGGCTGGTAGACATAACTGACGCTGGAAGGATTCGCCATTGATGAGCCGAGCCCCCTCCCAATATATTGTATATGTTTCTTATTGTGAAGCAATATGAATATAGTGATATTGTTCTTTACTGCGACAGAAAAAGGCTAAATATAGAAATATCAAAAGGTTATGTCCATAGTTTGCTTGAATACCATTTATAAGATTCCACTCTCCATTGTAGCATATATAAGCAGAATCGCCCAATACATTATTAGAGCTCTAAAAAGCAGATTGATAGATTAAATTGGCGAAACCGCTGGGGGGTTTCACCATTGATAAGCTAAGCCCTCCCAATATATATTTTTAATCGCAGCAGGGATAAGTAGAAGTTTTATGTATTTTATAAAAGAAGCATTCATGCTTTATAATGTTTTCATTTCTTTTATATAGATGACGCGTTGTTGTTTTAATTAATAGAAATATTAAACTAATGTATTGCCACTACATTAGAGACTAAGTGAATGAAGCAGCGGGGAAGAGACAAAGCGACATGTTGTCACCGCCCAGAGAGCAGGACCTCATCATGTCATACAACATTTCTCAAGTTCTTTGTGGGTCAAGTGCTTTAGTCTTTTGAAGACTACACATACCACAGGCACCTTATTTCCCCCTTACTTACAAAATCTATTTTATTATAAATTCAATTGCCATCCATCGATAAAATATGAAACAAATAGATTTACTGACAATGTGTTTATTTTCAATAATATCATCAAATATTATCTCTACAGACCTTACTGTAATGATATAAGTTATTGATAAGACAGGCCCTCCCTCTCATTCAATAACTTATATCACATTACAGTAAGTTCTGTAGAGATAAAATTTGATGATATTAATGAAAAGAAATACACATTGCCAGTAAATTTATTTGTTACATATATTTTATTATTAAAAATGGCATATCCTGACCAGGAGCACATGTGCTTTACAGAAGGCAGAGCGCCATCTGGTGGAACAGAAATCAACTAAACATTGATTTAGCCTGTTCCCTGATATTTGGCCAACCCAATTTCTTGATAAATCAAGAAAAGCCATCCACAAACGCGTTTCGCGCTTTTTGGCGCTCGTCAGCGTGGAGTAAAGCACATGTGCTCCTGGTCAGGATATGCCATTTTTAATATTGATTTCAACACCTGATCTTTTTATCTTTTTTTTTTCGTTTTTTAATATATTTTATTATAAATTAAATTGCGATCAAATTTGTAATAAATATATTTGACAATTTGGGAACACCAGGTGCTGTAGGCTAGTTCCTGTCTCAAAAGAAACACAAATAAAATTATTAAAAAATCTATTTTCACAATTCAACAAAGTAATAAATATTGTATCAATATTAAGGTGAGAATATCAGATTTCCAGGGATATGTTTCTTTTCAAAACTTTCCCCTGGAAACCTGATATTTTCACCTTAACAAAATCTATTTTAATAAAGACTCGTTTGTAGCGCACTTTAAAAATTCAACAAGATTTCACGGTTTTTTATAATAATAATAGTAATAAAATGAGAGAGAGAGAATCCAGATTTTTCTTTGAAACTCTCAGAAACAAAGAAAGGAATAGCATCAAACCTATGTCATGAGTCCCGTACTATCATTAATTTCCCATGGATATAAGTATAGGTTATTGTATGGATATTTTTATAAATAGAAAGACGAACTTTCCTGTAAAAGAAGAAGAAGAACTGTGCGCTATATCTATTGACTCTATCTATAATGTAGCAGACTCGATTTGAGGGCAAAGAATGTCTCACAACCAGTCTTGACATCTTCGAACGTCTACTTGAAGACCCTGGTTTCAGACTATGGTCCTCCTTAGTCATAGACGAGATTCACTAGGATTAGATGAAATCTTCTTAATAGGTGGCGTATAAGTTTCTAGCGTCTATTTTGACGGAAGAGGGGTAATATTTTACTAAGTTATTCAAATATTCTATTTATACCAAGTCTATATACAAACTGACTCTGTTGATATAGCTACTTCTCTCCCGTAATGAACAAGATACACGCGGATTGAGACGTTAAGGTGTGGAGGTTGCCTGGAACTGGAGGAATTATTCCAAATAAAACATCTCTTTAGATTTTCGGAAAACCTAACTATTAAATGGTCAACAGTGTACAGACAGTCCTGTGTAGGAATATCACCCATTCTGCTTGAGACTGCGGCAAGAAATAAAATTGGAGCGATACAGATAAGACTAGCATGGTCCCTGTTCTAGGAATGCCCGCTAAATCCTCAAACGCTCCATGTTTTATTTATTTACAAGAGAAGGAATCGCCTGACATCATTTGAAGAATAAACAAAAGTTAACGGCGACAAGTTTCTTTTATTACAGTTGTAAATTCAGCAAGCTTTCGGACTTTTACGTCCTTCGACAGGCAACTGTTTATTGTTGGCAGTGCTGAGAGGAGCAGCTCAGATCCCGTATAGGTAGGAATGAAGTAGATGCCATATTAAATAGGGGTTAAGGAATATGTAGTTTTAATGTTTTGTTTTTGAAGAACTACAGTTAAAAACTCTTTATAATTAAATTGAAGTATTGATTTTCACAATAAAGAAATTTTTTCGTTGTACGGAGAGTTTCCGGAGATGGAGCCAAGTAATTTAAGATCCAAAGTATATCAGGGCTGGTTATGGTGGGGAGTCTGATTGAGACTGAGGGAAGAAATAAAATTGGAGCGATACAGATAAGACTAACATGTGGACATGGCATCTGCCCGGTAAGGGGAACACTGTGGGTTCGATTCCCATCCCTAGACACTTTTATTTTTCCGTTTATCATTACTCTTCACAATTCATCCTTTCATACCTCATCCCTAAGGTTAGAAATAATCATTATTTTTCCTCAAAATAAATTTGGATTTTTCGTTGAAAAGAAACACATGCGGTATAATTTTAAAATGTCGTTTTACTAACATGGTCCCTGTTCTAGGAATGCCCGCTAAATCCTCAAACGCTCCATGTTTTATTTATTTATTGTTGGCAATGATCCCCCCTATTTTGCATATATGTTTGTAATATAAATAATGATCTTATCAAGTATAGTTAAGTGCATGAACTACAAACTCAAACAGATTTCGTTCTTCATATGGTAAAACTTGACTTTATCACCATTATGTTTTAACATCTCTCTTGGTATAAGAAAGTGAAATTATTTTTAACGCGTACGATTATTTTTAAAATAAAGCATTTTCTACTGTCCTTACTGCAATATTCTATATACAGTTACGAGCGTCATCCGTTCTTAATTCTTCAGTTTTCATCTCTGTTACCGTTTGCTTTTTTTTTGGAATGGCGCTCTCCTATTGGTTGGCTACGATCACGCCACCTTTGCCCCCCCCCCCACTCGATTTTTCGTTTTTGTAACTATTGGGTTGGAGCGGGTCGCTCCTTAAATAAATGCATATATTAGTTAATAACCAAATGGAATCCTCTCTTTCTTTTTCCCAGTAAGAGACGCCTACGGAAGCCAACAGTACATAGACAGATAAAGCACATAGGCTATAGTTATTAACTAATATATGCATTTATTTAAGGCGCCAATTTATAAATGTAACAAATAGTATTTGAATAAAAACATTCAATCGGGTAAAACACGGGCGTTGCCCGGGTCATTCGGCTAGTGATAATATAATGAAAAGGCCCTGATCATTAGTGGTAAACCCTCCCAGCGGTTTCCCAAGTTCAATTTTCTGGTATTTTATGCCCACAGTCGGAATTATTTAAGACATTATTAACATCTTTATACTAGAATCAATATTTCTTAATACAAAACCAACCAATAAATTATAAATTTTATTTTCTTGACATTCCGACAATTCATTGCTGCCTTCACCAAAGAGTTTTTTATATGGCTATTTACGAAACTAGTATAGACGCGTATGATTCTTTTAAAAATAAAACAATTTCTATTGTCCTTACTTTTAAAAGAATCATACGCGTCTATACTAGTTTCGTATTTCGATAACAGATGGCGCGCTAATGCATCATAATATGGCTATTTGTTTAAGGTCTTGATGGGGATAGAAAGTAGAATATAAAAAAGGAATACTTGGAAATGCGGTAGAAAATCTCCGAAACTATATCATATATATATATATATATTATAAAACTATTTTAGAGGCGTAATATTCTTTTAAAAATAAAACAATTTCTACTGTCCTTACTGCGATGGAAAAATTAAAGGGAGGGCCTGGCTCATCAGTGGTGAACCCTCCCAGCGGTTTCGCCAGTTTAATCTACCATACCGCTGTTATATTGCATTTTTGGAACTTCCTTTTATAGGTGACTGTTGTAAGACTCTTGGAATGGGTATTTTAGAAGAACTATGGACATAAGCTTTTAGGACAGCAGAATTAAATATATATTTAGACAGAATATATATAACATAAAGTCGCGGGATGATGGAATTAATATAACAAAATAAACAACAATTTTTTTAAAAAGGTGTTAAATCACAATGCATTATGTTTATAATCCAGGTAAAAAACTTAAAGGTGGGAATAAAGAATGAGTCCCACACCAGTCAGTATACGGGTTTGTCAAAACTGGGGTTGTGGCTCCTTCTTTATCACTATTTTTAGGTTTTTTTAACGATGTTTTGTTTTAATGAGAGGCGCCTATTTTGGTGTTTATATAAAGGTCTTTTACCCCGTCGAAATAGACGCTAATACTAAACGCCATCTATTGACCGTCGCCGCAAACTAGCAGACTCAGGTCAATAACAAAGCCACAACACCAGCTTTGGTAAATTGTGAAGTGTCCACCTAGAGATCATGGTTTCGGGCTAATGGCCCTCGTCAGCCCAGGTCGGACTTTATTCCATGAGATCCACAATGGCTCTAATGAACCTTAACAATCTGCCAAAGAGGTGTTTAGCTGGTAAAGTGGCTAGACCAAATCTATGGAAATTTCCATCTATATTTTGGCATAGCCACTCTACCAACTAAACACCATTTTGGCAGATTGTTAAGGTTTCATTAGAGCCATTGTCGTTTATATAAGCTAATTTATTATAATTCAATGGAAACCATATAAATATAAAAGCGGTAAAAAAAAAGATTAAACCAAAATAAGGAGAAAGATGAATGACGGTTACCTTTGTTAAAACGTATAACTGGAGGTGAGGTTTCAACCCACAGCGAAACCCTGGAAGAAAGAACCTTAGCCTCGAAAGCTTGCCAGTTATATGTTGTGTGTGTGTATAAAGAAACTCATTGTTTCCCGCTATATATTAATATCTAAAAAACTATTATTTTCGGCTGAGATGCCCATTTTTACGAACAGAGAGAATCCAGAACTGGCCAAATACCTTTTCTTAAATAACTAAGAATAGTTAACCACGTTCCCACTTCAGACTATTGACCCTCATTGGGTATCGGGATATGTTGTTTAGTGTAGGCGTGTTCTATACCTACTCTTTATGTAGGGTTTTCCAAATACAAAAATTCCGTTTTGATATCGTTCAAACAAAATCACACGCCGACTTACACAGATTATAATAAATACGTGAACAATTATCGGTTCTTATAAATAAATAAATACAACAATGCAATTCCTCAATAAACTCTTCGGATATCGCACAGAACCGGACCAGAACGACATCAGGGGATGATGAGAGCCATGATGTATATATACTGAGGTTGTATATCCACTCGAGTTTCCAAAATCTGGTGTTCTGGTAAATTTATCCATCCGAACCTGTGAGATTTGCGCATAGAAGAACAAGACAATCTACATTGTTTTGATGAGGATTTTTTTAAAACAGGAGAAATGGTCATTTCGCATATATGAATACTATCCTCCCCCAAAATAAATACCTATATATATGTGGTATAATCCGCCTGTGGCGGAAATTCGCTGAGAATCAGTCTGAAAACTTGCAGCGTCATCTAGAGTCTATATGGTGTTTGTAAGATCGCAGTAAATAGCAGCTGTGGATAGGTTAGCGACCAGGCAGAGTCTATCGCTGATTGGCTGAAGTATCTTCGCTCTTTGTACCATTTAGTCTGTCAGCCCGGATAACAATGGTAGCACCAAGCCAACTGGTAGAATTGAGATAAAAAATAGTAGTACTAAGGAACATGGGATAAAACATGGGTGATCAGCTAGCAGGATATACACACTCATGGAAAAAACTTAAAGAAGCGTAAAGTCTTTGATGTCTCAGGACGTCTATTTTTTTATTTTTTTTAAGGAGACGGAGACAATTTTGTTCACACTTGGTTATCTCGTGTATTTTCAATAAAGGTCACTGTAATATCTTTCAGAGTTATTGTGTGTTTGAATACTGTATATATAAAATAAATCCTAAATCCTGTATAATCCTGTACATGCTAAAAGGTACAAATTCCTTATGTCTCTATGAGTGTAATTACAAGTTAGAATCCAACTTAGAACTCGTTACCCTGAGAGCGGCGAGTCGTCGAAACTTGCGGAAATAAAGAACTCAAGAGAAAACGGCTGTTGCTGTATTCTTTTTAAAACAAACTCCCAGCCAGAAAATGTGTGATTTTTTTTGAAGTTCTAAATAACTTTTTGAAATGAATTCAAAATGTATATTTATACATTGGTCAAATTTTGAAGAGAAGGCCATTTCTCTCCTGGTCATACTACTGCAGGCTGTAGGATGCCCAGCTAACAGGAATTTATATCAAGTAAATGTTCTTTTTTTCCCCAATCCTCCGAATTAAGAGGATTGTTACCAATTGTACGTAACCCGGAGACACGTCACCAAATATCCGGACTAAAGGAGGTTTCTATCTTTCTAATTTGACCATTAACCAGCCCTGTTTGTTTGGTAATCCATCCTTTCATGTCCTGGCAGCTTGTTCGCCTCAGAAGAAAAAAAAATTGTGAACAGATCATTGGAGAACCCATCCTATCGGAACGCAATACCAAAACAGAATATTCTAGGTAAACACTTCTATGGCACAGTTAAAGATTTTTCATAGAATAGATAGTCGCCTTTCTTTAGTAATTTATTTGATTTGGGACAAGTTTTGTTCCTTCAATCCAAACTTGAGTTCCTTGAATCGTTAAATTTACTGACAAACAACAAAGAGAACCTAGACAAAATTAGATATTATTTATAACTATACTACCAGCTTGATTATTTTCTTTAATTTGTTTGCTCTGTGCTTCTATTTCAAGCATTAATTGCGGGCGGCGTGTGATAAGCCAAATCTGTGATAACCTAATTTACATATCTCCTGGGTATGTAATTATACCGGGGAGCTATAATTGTGGGTGGAGGACTTCAGACTGACTTTGCAAAGGTATTGAAAGAACACCCAACTTGCCCCCATTGCCAAGGTGAAGAACAAACCGTGAACCATCTCCTCTTCACCTCTCTGTTTAACCTTCCAATACCAAAGATTTCTGACGGCCATCCTCTTAGAGATCACCAACCTAAGTAAAGCTTCCTTAGAAAATCTCCCTAGAAATAAATCTGCTTGACGCCACCTCAGTAATTAGACTTCCACTGACAACATAGTAAATAAAACCAAGAAGAATTAGGAAGGACAGCCCGGGTAAGTTGGTGACTTCTGTTCGTGGCTCCAGGAACCTAGGTGGGGGGAGGGTTAACTAAATAAATAATACTATTACATAGCAATAACGCGCCATCTATATAATACAAATGAAAACACCAAAACGCGCGAATGTTTTTTTTTCACAAATAAATCAAACTTCTACTGTCCTTTACTACAGAAACGGTCTGGTAGATTGAATTGACGAAACCGCTGGAAGGGTTCACCACTGATGAGCCAAGCTCTCCCAATATGTTTTCATCGCAGTATAAGGACATTAGAAGTTTCATTTATTTATGAAAAGAAACATTCGCGTTTTGGTGTTTTCATTTGTATAAATAATACTAGTATAGGACTATGCTGTTGGGTTATCTCGGGTTGTAATCACGGCTTTCTGACGTGAGGTATGTTATTGGGGGACATTTGACATCCACACAGGAGAGTTTTCTCCCGTGAGAGACCAAAGACTCAAAACATTGATAAATTCTGTCTCTCCTGGAGATTGTCTCTCATCATGTCATGTTATCCTTAGCCAGTCTTTGATGAGAGACCACCTCTCCAGGGGAGACTGTGTCATGTTTGAAGGAGGTCTATCATAGATGATTCTACACTTTATAGTTATCAAAATGAAAGAAATTTTCCATCGCGTTGCGTATGTTGAATGTCATTATTTGAACACAGTTTCCGAAACAGAAAGATTATATTTAGAATCCTTCATAGTTCTTTAAATTAAAGATACTTCGGCCAGTAATTCTTTTTTATTGTCTCGATGTTTCGACAAAAATCTTTTATCCTCGTCAAGAGAGAACAAAAGATTTTTGTCGAAACGTCGAGACAATAAAAAGATTTACTGGCCGAAGTGTCTTTTATTTAAAGAACTATGAATGCCGGCCAGGCAGCCTCTATCTTTACGAGAATCCTTCATGTCATCTCAATATAATAACATAAACATTGACCTCCCAATTTGTCCATATGACAAGACAAGGTCACATGTTCAACCACAACAGTGATCAGCAAGGTGTTTAGCATCAAAATAAATATTTGAAGTAAATTTATAAAATCAATTTTCAAAGTAAGTATGATAGCTTCTAGTCCAGTCACGTAAGTTCTGTCTACAAATATATATTTTGAAATAGTAAGAAACACCTGTGGAAAAGAGTGCTTTAACTCGAAAACTTGCCAATGCTAATAAATTTGAAACTAAACCTTTCGCGAAATACTTGATTAAGTATTTATAAATGAAAGAAATCACTCAATATACGCATCAACTCTTTCTTTATGGATATAAACTTCCGAGCGAGACCAGTTCAGTGTATAACTGGAGTAAAAATTAAGGTTAGGATTGAGCGAGTTTGTGTATTGTCCTCTACAGATAGGGTGAAAATTTACATCTAAAGCCTCTCTAAAACTCTCAAATTTTAAATCTCCTTTTTTTTTAAACTTGATTTGTTTTCCACGTGCACCATAGCAAACTCTACCCAATTAAAACACGTATTTCATCATTTTACGACAGTTTTACATAGATAGAGCTGAGGAAGGGATTATCCGAAAGCTTATAATAGTAAATAAAGTTGAGGGATACAAAGATTTCTTTGTTTTAGATACTAACTGTAATCAGTAATCAACGAAATATCGTTTTTTTTTATATAAATGGTACTGAAGAACTTAATGCTGATTCTTTTGGAATTTAGTTTGAGAAGGTATTCATTGGTTTGACATACAGCTGTACCAAAGTAGGAAAGAAATATCCAAAGAGAAAAGAGGACCATTACATCAAAGATAACCCAACCCATAATAAAGAACATAGCGGTTAACTAGATACATTGTACAATCCAGATGATAGAATACAGACTCAAAAATTAGACTTTTCTCTTATTTCTAAAGCGAATATTAATTTTTAAAACGCTTTATTAATATACTGTAAGAAATTCAAACTATTTGTGACACGTATATGCTTCTTTTTTTAATAAAACAAGTTTCTGCCTGTCCTTACTGCAATGATAAAATAATGAAAGTGCTTGGCTCATTAGTGGTGAACCCTCCCAGCGGTTTCGCCAGTTTAATATGTTATAACACCTTGATAAAGGTTCGCGTTCAGCCAACTGAAATATTGGTAAAATAAAATGATATTTTGATCCAATATATGTCTTTTTAATTAATGTCTGTGTATGTTAAATATTTTTTTAAATTACTATTCCTTAATATGTCAATTCCTTTTGATGCATTCTTAGGTCATTCTCATTTCTCTCTGGGATAAATATATCAACTAAAAATGGATATATAACCCTATAACTACACTCATGGACAAAACTTAAGGAAGTTATACCTTTTACCATGTATATCGGGATTCATATAATAACTCTGAAAGATATTACAGTGACCTTTATTAAAGACACACGAGATAACCAAGTGTGTGTGTGAACAAAATTTACCTCTGTCTCCTTTTAAAAATAGATGACCAGCGACATTAAAGACTTTCCACCTACTTAGCCTTTTTCCATGAGTGTAATATTTCGAGGTAGTAAACAGTTTTCACGAAAATAGCTTGTTGCTTCTCTTTTGTCTGTATGCGTTGTTGTTTTAAAGTGGTAAAAGCGTTTCATAAGAGACAATTATTTGAAAATAATCGTAGTTGAAATTGTTTGCAATTAAATAGTTTTCTCTCTTTATATTTAACTGGAGTGAGCTGTCGAGCCACGAGCTCTCTAACGGACCCTTCTTTTTAGCGTGAAAGTCGCGAGTTGACAACTTGTAACACTCACATGTATGAAAATTTGACCAAATGTTTACACCAACATTTTTAACAGAAGAACTGCTGTTTGATAATATGCTTAGTATCCACTTCAGTGTTAAGTGAGCAACACTAAATTGTGGTTTCTACTCTTTTTTTAAGTTTAATTTCTTCTTCTTCTTTCTTATCTCCACTCAATCACACTAATGTAGCAAGCTTGTAAAGCTTGAGACTTTTTGATGGTGTCTGCCGGGGAAGAGTAGAGCTTATCAATGGATGAATCAATACAGTTAATTTAACATAATACACTGCGGCTTGTGATTGTAAAACGACACTTGAAGTTACACCGCATGAGTTTCTTTTCAACGATAAAATCAAAATTTTATTTCAAGGTAAAATATCGACTATTTCTAACCTTTTTGGATGAGGTATGAAAGGGTGAATTATGAAGAGTAATGACGAACGGAAACTGGACACTTTTATTTTTCCGTTCGTCATTACTCTTCATAATTCACCCTTTCATACCTCATCCAAAAAGGTTAGAAATAGTCGATATTTCACCTTGAAATAAAATTTTGAGTTTATCGTTGAAAAGAAACTCATGCGGTGTAACTTCAAGTGTCGAGTTAATTTAATGTTTGTAGTGATAGCTTCATTAGGTTGTGCTAACCTAAATCTAAATTAACTAAGAAATAAAGCATTCTATAACTCTTCATGCTATTGGGAAAAATTGTATTAATATTGGAGATAATATTTTATTATTATTATTAATATTGCGCAAATGTGAATTATTATTGTTTTGAGTGTGGGAGTGTTAAAAAAGACCAGTTTACACAGTTATTTGGATAACTGCTAACTTTATATACTGCACTTTAATGAAAGAGTAGGTTGAATTTTGGAGCGTATAGCTTTGATATATATTGTAACAAATTATTTATTAATTTTATTATTTTTATTAACAGAGTGGTCATTTTTATGTTTATATCTTGCTACTCTGTAAATTTCCTTCGTGGCTTATCTTTTGTTTACCATTTCATAGTTTGTTCTTGCTTGAAATAAATTGCTGTCTTATCCCCGAAGTTGGTCTTCCGTAATTTTCCACGTGGCAATATTCTGGTCTAAACAATAATTTAAAAAACGGCTTCAATGGATAATTTTCTAGCTTTATTTACATATTGTCTCATGTTTTCAGGTATTGTAAACCTTTCTATAGGAATATATGACAATATATGAGTACACCCATACCTCGCTTTGCGTCAGGGTTACATTCCAAAAAAACACGACGCAAAGTGAAAATATGTGAAGGCGCAATCAAAAACAAAAGATGTTGCCATATTTTAGGAAAAAAATTAAAAAAAAAAAATTAAAGACACGAATCCAAAAAACGCAACTTCGAAAATCTAACGACGCACAGTGAAAATCAGTAAAAATTAAGCAGCGATGCAACTTCGAAAAAAAAAACGCAAAAAGAAACGACGCAAAGCGAGGTATTGGTGTATATAAACTCCTGGAGAAGGGTTTATAATACACGAAAGCTTGAGACAATATGTAAATAAAGCAATAAACTTGTCCTCGGAGGCCGTTTTGTTAAATGATTATTAAAATTTCAAAGGATTTTATCTTTAGAGTTCCTATCTAACAGACTGCCATACTACACAGAGTCCTGTATTTGATTCCTGCTTTATAACCAGACTTGCTCGCGTTATATCAAATCTTCACATCTGTCACCCTCTCACCTCATAAAATGGAGAGACAATATGCCATAAAAATTACTGGGATTGAACACTCTGATATATGCCTCACTACCTCGGTAAAATAAAAAATGAATCCTCATCTAACTTAACTGAATATATCCAATAAGAGACCACCTCAAGGAAAGACCAGGGATATGCATGCTTGTTAAAAATTTTAAATAAAGTCTATCGATGGCAGGCTTTCACTGTAATATTTACAATTTAAATCAACATCTCTATACATATTTAGAATGTATAAAATAATATATGTGGTGAATATAATGTAGTATTTCTTCCCCTCTTAGATATGAGAACAGTTTCACATAGAAAATCCTGTCTCCCTCTCTCTCTCTCTCAGAATTTCTGAATATATCCTACATGGAATACAATAATGTAATGTAATTCTACTGTCCTATAAGCTTATGTCACAGTGCAATGGCTTCCAGCTCACGTTGGAATTCCTGGTAATGAGCTGGCAGACTCTCTGGCAAAGGCTGGTGCTCTTGGCCTACCTGAAGCAAGAGAATCCACCACCCAACTAGACGAAAGAGACCTCCTCCGTACCATCAAAACCCAATGCCTGCAGGAATGGAAATCTGATGCTGCACATGACTGGTACAGAGCAGGAGGGACAAGCACCGGTTCTGTCCTCCCAAGAGAACAACAGTCTTTGATTTCCAGACTTAAGTCTGGTCATCTACGGACAATGACTTTCCAGAATGGTTGCAAGGTTTTCCCACTATGTACCAAGTGCAATTCTCAGCCTGCAACCCCAAGACATATTATTGACTGTATTGACTCATCCATTGATGAGCTCTACTCTTCCCCGGCAGACACCATCAAAAATCTCAAGCTTTACAGGCTTGATACCTTAGTGTGATTGGGTGGAGATAAGAAAGAAGAAGAAGAAGATAAGCTTATGTCCATAGTTTTCTTGAAAACCATTTCTGAGATTTCACCCTTCAGTGCTGCGTATATAAGCAGAATCGTCCAATACAGTATTAGAGCTCTGAGAAGCGGTCTGGTGGATTAAATTGGCGAAACCGCTGGGAGGGTTCACCACTGATGAGCCAAGCCCTCCCAATATATTTTTCATCGCAGTAAGGGCAGTAGAAGTTTGTATTATGTATAAAAGAAACATTCGTGCTTTTAAATCCCTTCATTTTATAATAATATACTTGCTGATAAAAAAAGAGAGAGTATATAAAATATATATAGCGCTTTGCTCTAAATATTAAGGCGTATAAAAGATTGTGTAACTGGAAACTCTATTTACTCGTCTATGCCCCCGACTATAAAATTGACAAAACAACAATCTCCGTTTATTTAAGAATAACTAAGATCCGCATATACATCCAAATGAAAATTAAAAAATTCATCTCTCTTCCTAAAAAAATCATTAAAAATATATAAAATAAATATCCTTCTTTTATCCATATCTTCTAAAATATATCTGTTATTAATACATAGCAATAACACGCCATCTATATAATACAAATGAAAACACCAAAACGCTAATGTTTCTTTTCACAAATGAATCAAACTTTTACTGTCCTTTACTGCGATGAAATAAAATATTGGGAGTGCTTGGTTCATCAAATTGACGAAACCGCTGGAAGGGTTCACCACTGATGAGCCAAGCCCTTCCAATATACTTTTTCATCACAGTAAGTACAGTAGAAGTTTGATTTATTTGTGAAAAAAACATTCACGTTTTGGTGTTTTCATTTGTATTATATTTGTTATGTTAAAAAGTTCGCTATATTTGACACTCAGCCTTCAGAAGAAGTAAACAGAGAGGCCAGGTACCTAAACAAAGGATAAAGGAACACATCTCGAAATTTTTAAATAGAATAAAGGCAGTGGAGGATTCAAGTTGTTTTTGTGGTATTGAGGAACAAATCTCAATACATCTACTGATCGATTGCCCAGCATTTCAAGATTATAGAATGAAGAATGAACTAGTTGTTTGTGAACGATTTGATTTCCGATAAAAAATCATATTTAAAGTTTAATTCACATTTTGTAAATACATTCTAAACTTTCTACAAAATCTGGATCTCTAGTATTTTCATGTGTTGAATAATGTAAATAACTTATGTAAATAAACTTTTCTCCTTGTTTGGCGCAAGTATCCCTTGCGGGATATAGCGCATTGGAAATAAATATAATTGATAATCTCCAAAGTCTCTATGTACCGTGACTATAGTCGAATAACTGTCTCTCTAACCTCCCTCTAATTACAGGACGGCCCCCAACTCTCTCCTACTGAGGCGGCTAATTTACTTCCATTATATATAACTAGCCAAATGACCCGGGTAACGCCCGGGTTTTACCCGATTAAATGCTTTTATTCAAATACTATTCGTTACAATTATAAATTGGCGCCGTGGATGTCATTCTTGTATAATACAGGGTGATCCAAAAGTCCCGCACAACTTTAAAAATTAATAACTCCGCGAATATTTGCGCTAGAGCAATGCGGTGAACACCATTGTGTTCGGGATGCAATGGGATTTTTTATGGCAAATAATGAAAAATTCGAAATTGATTTTAGTTACAACTTTAATTGCTAGATGGCGCTCTACCATAATCAGCGATTAAGCGGCCAAAATGTTTGATAAATTGAAAAATATAACTGAACAAAACGTATTTTTCCTTTTTGAAAACCAGGAAAGAAACCTAATAATATCAAATGATAAATTAATAAAACACCATTTCGCAAAAAGTTAGAAGAAATGGTTAACGATTTTTAAATACAATTTGAGATATGTAAAATAGGTATATGCAAATTAAAACATGTAGCAAAAAAAAAAAAAAAAAACTGATATTTTAGATGCGGTTTGCTGGAATTATCTCAGCTATTTAAATTTCGAAAATAATATTTTCTATTTTTTTTTTAATTCAACTCTCTCTCAGTATCGATTATACACATATCCCCCGATTTATACGGTAGATACGTTCCTGAGAAAAACGTGTAAATCGGGGGATAAAATAAAAATAAAATGCATTGACAGGTTGAAATATGTAGTCAGCACATAAGCTCGGGATTCCTCGTGAAAATCGGGGGATAGGTTTATTTATTTTAATTCATTTGAAAAATATTTATCTATCTCTGATGATTTATTTTACTCTGGAATGCCGTTGTTGTTTTTGTCGTGCCCAATAAAGAGCCTCAGATGTCTCCATGCATCTCTATCACAGCAGCAGCAGCATTGTCCACTATCTTGGGTGTGTAAAGCAGCTGCTCTGGGTCTATGTCAATTTTTGGCAAGGCTGCGGGCATGAGAATATTTGGGTAGGTGTTAGTTCCACACCAGGACAGTTGTTGCATGTTCTATAGGTTCTTGTGCCATCTGGATGTATTGTCATCCTTTATAATGTTTTGTTCTAAATCTTGTTATAGTTTTGTCATTTTTCTCTCGGAGTTTATTTCACATTTTGGTCTTTTCTTATTTTTTGTTTAATTATCTTGTATTTTGCAAAAGCATTAGCGTTAAATAATGACATTTGTTCTTTCCTTTGGCTCAACTTTCTGGCTTCCTTTGCAAATTCAACTGCCATTTCATTACCCCCGATCCAAACACTGGCAAGAATCCATTGTAAAATGCAATTATTCTCCCATTATATCAGTTGAGTAAATAACGAATGTATTTTCTGTGTGATTATAGTTTTGCCCTTCTGAATTGCTTCTAGATCGGATATGAAGTCGTTGTACGGTATATTATAATTCCTTCTGCTTGATGCAGGGATGGTTGGTTAAGGCATACATCAAGAGCTTTCCAGATAGCTGTCAGTTCACAAGTGAAGTTTGACGAAATCTTTCTTGTTCCTTCTTTGATTTTGATGTATGTTCCATCTTGCAGTATTATGTTAATTCCAGCCCCTCGATTACTTATGGTAAGGTCTGATGATCCATCTGTATATATTGTTAAAAAATTTATCTGATCGCATAAACCAATTGTGTCAAGTCCTTTCTTTTTAAGTATGTTTTTGTTCTCTTTTTTTAATTGCAGGGTTCATTCAGGTTAAGATTGATGATTACATTTGATGGCAATAGGGTAGGAAATATTGGTTATTCTCGAATTTGAAATTCATTATGTTTCATATTTATGTTCTTTCTAATATTGCTGTCGTACTGAAGTGTTGAAGATCTTTTGAGCCTTTCTATTTGTGTCCAGTTTAAATAGGTTCTATGGGATATGTGTTCGGTTTCTTTAGTTTTTAAGCTATTGGTGAATTTTATTGTTTTTAATTGTCTTCTGCTTTCAAGTAGGTCTAGACCACATTCTCTCTTAATTTTCTAATTGTTGTTATTTGAAACAGAACCAGTGATTAATTTGGCCGCTTTTGCTTGAACACTGTCTAGTCTTCTTTTTAGTGATGAACTTGAGGGAGCCCAAACAGGTGTTGCATATTTCATTATTGGCCTTATTAAGGTGATATATGTTGTTCTGAGAATTTCGGGTTTTTCTCCCCAATTTTTTCCACATTAGGTTTCTGGTAGCTCTATTTGAGGTGCTAATTATGTGTTCTGTAAATCGCAATTCCTCATCAAGGATCACACCTAGGTAATTTGGAGATCTAATTTTATCAATTATATGGTTGTTTATACTTATTTTGGAGTTAAATGCATGCCTTTTTTCCCTGTCAGTGAAGGAGACCTATAGGTTTGTGTTTATTGGGTTTATTGTCATTTTGAGTTTCATTGCCCACTTCTCCAGTCCTCTCATTGATGTGTTCAGTATTTTCCTGATATTTCTATACTGCTACTTGTGTGCCATATGGCTATATAATCTGCATAACAGGCAACTTTTGTATCTTCAGTGAGGATGTATGTTGTTAAGGTTGTGTCGTAATTATATGTACAACAATTCAAACTTGACCATGACTCTTTTTTTAGCTCTTATTCTTTTCGTTTGGCCAACAAAAATGTCCAATTTATATATACATATAATTTTACATAATGAGGCTTCAAACAATACAAATAATATTCATCTATTTACATAAACAACAGTTAATACATAGCGAGAATAGTAGAGGACTGAGCACAGATCCCTGAGGTACACCAGCCCATGTTCTTCGGTCCTTGGAAAATGTTCCATTGACCCTAACCTTTATCCTTCTTCCCCTTAAGAAGTCTGCAATCCAGATTAAGGTTTTTCCTCTTACTCCGATGTTGTGCAGCCTTTCAAATAATTTCTACACTCGATCAAAAGCTGAGGTCATATCCAGGAATACGGCCGTTGTCTTTTTCGGCGGTTTTTCCTAGAAATCTATTATTGATTGACAGAATTAGAACAGTTTATGAGTTGTACAGTGTCTGGATCTTTAGGCAGTTTGGTAGAAGTTTATTTTATCATTGTTAGTGAGCCAGACTATGAGCCTAAAGTGGATAATTCATTCTATTATTTTACAAAGTATGCTGGTAAGAGCAATTGGCCGATAGTTCTTGCATTCCTTGGCATCTTTGTTTGGTTTCAGTATTGGCACTATAATTGATATCTTCCAATTCTTTGGTAGTTTACCAGTTTGCCATCATGTGTTCAGTATTCGTAGGAGTTGATTTTTAGCTTCGTCTCCAAAGTGTTTAATCATTTGACCAAAGATTAGAGCATCTCCATGTGACATCTTGGATTTAACTTTTCTATTGATGAGTTTAGCTCATTCAGTGTGAAGTCTCTCGAGTAAATATCTTGTTGATGGTAATATCTTGCTTGTTTAACTAACCTGTTTACATTATTTTTTAGAGTCCTGCCTTCATTCGTATAGCTGAGTCTGGAAGTGCTTGAAAGATATTCATCAATTATGTCAGCCATCTGTTTGTTCGTTCTCGCTATTCATATCGTTTAGAATTTTGGAGGATTAGTGTTTGTTTTGATTGTTTTATAACACTAATTATATTCCAGTGATGGCTTTCCTTTTTTGGATCAATTTTATCGCAGAATTCTGCCCATTTTTCTCTCTTGTTTGAATATCCAAATTTCTTATTCTATTTTGTGACTAATTTCAATGAGTTCCTTTATGATTTCTTCTGTTTTATTTGTTTTAAGAAGTTCATTGATATTGTCTCTCTCTGCAATCATTGCCTCGGTATTGTGGTCCTTCCAGTAAAGTATTCACAGGTCTTTACGTCTACCTCTAGGTATCGATACTTTTGCAGCTTTGGATATGTTCGAAGAGAATTTTTCAATTTTTTTGTCAATCGTTCTGTGATTTAATTCTTCGTTGCCCAGTTCTTCAAGCTTTTCTGTGAATTTTTTCCAGTGTTCTTTTATTCTGTTAGAAATTCTCAATTTTGAATTTTAGGGTTGTTAAAATTGTGGTCTGTGGTCACTGATTGCACTTTTCAGAATTTTCCATTGTGTTGTGGGTGCGATTTTAGTAATTTATCGCTGTGATGTCTATTGCGGATTCTGTGCCTGTGGACTTGGATAAATAGGTGTTATTTTCGTTATTTAACGGTGTAAGGTCGAGGTCGGTTAGCATGTCCTCAACCTGCTGACCTTTGTTATCCTGGACAGGTGATCCCCAAGTTGGTCTTTCGGCGTTAAAATCACCAAGTATGATTGCGATATCCGAAGACGCTTCACTTAATGTCTCTATCAGGCCTGTATTGATGCTAGTATTATCGTGGTGATAAACATTTATGATTGGAATTGTTTTATCTGTAAGATAGATTTCTATTGCCTGAGCTTCTGTCGTGCTTTCTCTAGGCTTACTCTGATTATAGGCGATTTCCTTAAATTTTATTTCTAGAGTTTTAATCAAAACGGCAAGTCCTCCTCCGAATTTTCCCGGTCTGTCCTTTCGTAGTGTTGTATAATCTTTGATATTGAATCTCAGATTCTGATTCAATTTTGTCTCCTGAGGACAAGTAATATGTACATTGTTGTCACAGAGAAGCCAAGTCAGCTCTTTATTTTCCTCTGGGTACCATTTATATTGAGTTGTAGTCGATTGAATTGTGTCCTCGTAGTAGATTTCTAATCATGAGCTCGAGCTGCAGCTCCTGACGCGGCGGTTACCCCGAACGCGTTAGCATTACTGGAGATATCAGTTTTGCTCTTCATTTGAAAATGGGTGCCGTTGCAACGTTAGTCATCTTGGAAACGAACCAGAATTTGGTCAAAATTCCAAGGGTCCAGGTGGGACCGTAAGGAGGTGTGGTCGGACTTCTCCCCTTCCCCCTGGAATGCCGTCACTACAGGATAAAACACTTTTGGTGAATTTTTTAAATTGTGATTCAGAATCTGCCACTGAAGCTTTACGAGCGTTTCGTTCCTTTAAATATTTTCGAAGCGGTAAAGGACCAATGAGTTGCTACTCTCTAAAGCGATTGATTAAAAGTTTTGAGGAAACTGGATCTCTGGAAGCAAAACCTCGGAGTGGAAGACCATCGACATGCAAGTCAGTGGCTGTTACGGTTTTGCCGAATGCTGAAGCTATTGAAACGTTATCCACGTATGGATAAGTAAGTGCTAGACAAGTTTCTCGACAAATGGGGATTTCGCATGGAACAGTTTATAGAGAACACACATTTAGAATTTTTCTATAAAAATACCCTAACAAAATTCAAAGCTTTCACGAGTTGAAAGTCAGCGATTTTGAGAAGCGTCAAGAATTCGCTGCATGGGTTTTCCGGCAAATTGATATTGATGAAAACTGGCTGTCAAATGTTCTTAGAACAGATGATGCTCACTTCTATCTAAAGGGAGAATTTAACATTCAAAATTGCCTCATTTTGGCAACAGAAAACCCTTGGATTTTTACAGAAATACCACTTCATCAGCCCTGAGTTACAGTTTTGTGTGGGTTCACTTCTTATTTTATTATTGGGCCATTTTTCTTTGGAAAAATGAATGGAATAACTTTTAGAACCGTTTTTGTAACTGGTGAACATTATGTTCAACTTTTGAGAGAAAAGGTTATTCCCATATTGCAGGACAGACAAGCACTAAGCGAAATAACATTCATGAAAGATGGAGGACCTCCTCATATCTCTCGCGGTGCCAAACAATTGCTGAAGGATACGTTCGGTGAAATTCGTTGATAAGTCGCCACTTTATATACCAGTGGCCTCCAATATCACCAGACTTGACGCGTTACAATTTCGGTTATGGGGGTATATCAAGTCGCGTTTTTATCGATGCCGACCTACCACATTGGCCATGTTAAAGGCTTCTATCAGATCGCACGTTTTATAAATTTCAACTACACTGATGTCCAAAAAATAAGAAACTTAACCAATATTGAAATTTCTCAAATTTATTAACAAATATATAATTTTGTATACAAATAGTTTAAACTATGGAGAATTTGACTAGCTATATGAAAATAAAAAAATATTAAAGTGCCCCCAGAAAAAATGTGGAGGGGTGTGCGTCTGCTAGAACTGATGCCAGCCCAGACTAAGAGACTGCCCCCTCTAAAACTGTCTATTTCCCTGATGTTACTGGGATGATATCGGGTTCCAGGCTCCCTCCAGATGAAAACTTGTCGAGAATCTGGGTTTAAACTAAATCTTGACTCGTCACTGAAGAGAACATTGGCCCACTGATCATGAGTCCAGGCGTGATGTTCCAAGCACCAATTAAAGCGGGATCTCCTGTGAGCAGAGGTTAAAGGGATACAGACCATTGGTCGTCTTGCATAAAGAGCACCTTCGTGAAGCCTTCGGTAAACAGTTTGTCTTGAAATTCTCGTTCCAGTAGCACTTGAGAGTTCATTAGAGAGTTGAATAGCTGTCATCTCCCTATGGCGCTTGGCAGTTACGACCAGATAACGGTCTTCAGAGGTAGCTGTTTTTCTTTTTCAACCAGAACCTTCTTTTCCTTTGATGGTTCCTGTCTCAATGAACTGTTTCCATATTTTGCTGACCACAGATTTATTCACATTTAGCCATTTTGCTACTTCAACTTGTGATTGCCCTCCCTCCATTCTTCCAACAGCTCTCCATTTTAAATCATCTGCTAAAATTTTACGTAAACTCATAAAATTAACTAAGGATTAAATAAAATTATAATTGGACGATTCTTAGATGGGGTAAACGACACGCCAAATAGCACACTTATAAAGACAAGCAAAAATTTGCTTATTTTCAATTTTACCGAATCGAATGGTTGCGATAAATAAATTCTACGACTTAAAATACCTAATTAAATTACTTTTTAGCTCTTAGCGTTGTATATTTTAAAACATATCATTAAAAAACAAAAGTTTCTTATTTTTGGACACCAGTGTATTTAATTGTGACCATTCTGTCATCTATCGTCTGCAGGCGGTGTTTGAGAATGAAGGGCGTCACATTGAGCAAGGATTGTGACCTAATACAAGAGAGAAGGCAGTTACCTCATGTGTTATATTTTGCAGCTCTTTGTTTTGGGTTATGGGAATAATAAATGCCGTCCTCACATCTTGACTCTTTTTTTTTCTGTGAACAGTAATTTTTTTGTTTGTCATTTGCCCACATCTTATATTATGTCGTGCAGGCCAAAGTGTTATAACTTCTCGAATAACACTGGTATACACAATTTTACCCCTTATGTTTAGTTTATCGCTTTTCGCTCATTAGAAGAAACAGCATAAGGAATATTCTCTGTATCCCCCCCCCCAACTTTAGAAATATTGCGCAAAAAATAATACATAATGATTTTACTACCACGATTTTCAACGCAAAAAGTCGATTTAAAAATGTTTTTTTTTTTGAGGGGATACATTTTCAAAATTATGTACAGTATAATAAACAATGATAACATTTGACAAACCCATAGGATATTTGGAATAAAGTACGACATTGTTGGATCATGACAAATATCCAGTTAAATAGTCAAATGTCGCCAATTAGTCAAGAAACTATACATGCCTTATAGCACGAAATCCTATTAGTAGTGCCATCATAATTTTTGGTACTATATTAACATTTCAAAAATCGTGTATTGATATCAGTAGTTATTTTCAAACATTCAATCTATTTCACAAAACTCCATCTAAAATATAAATATTTTTTGCTACATGTTTTAATTTGCATATACCTATTTTACATATCTCAGATTGTATTTAAAAATCGTCAACCATTTCTTCTAACTTTTGGCGAAGTGGTGTTTTATTAATTTATCATTTGATATTATTAGGGTTATTTCCTGGTATTCAAAAAGGAAAAATACGTGTCGTTCAGTTATATTTTTCAATTTATCAAACAATTTGGCCGCTGAATCTCTGATTCTGGTAGAGCGCCATCTAGCAATTAAAGTTGTAACTAAAATCAATTTCGAATTTTTCTTTATTTGCCATAAAAAATCCCATTGCATCCCGAACACAATGGTGTTTACCGCATTGCTCTAGCTCAAATATTCGCGGAGTTATTAATTTTTAAAGTTGTGCGGGACTTTTGGATCACCCTGTATATAAATGAGTTTTAAAAATTGTAAAAAAAAAAAATGCATCGGCCGGGAATCAAACCCGGGGCGCCCGCGTGGCAGGCGAGCATTCTACCACTGAACCAAAAGCAAACGGTCACAGAATTAAGAACGCATGACGCTGATAACTGTATATTGAATGCCATGTTGGTTGAACAGCGCCACCTATGAACGCAAACAGAAAACTTTTTTTTTTTCTACACTCTTTCTTTATTATTTTTTTTTTTTTACAAGAGAAGGAATCGCCAGACATCATCTTGAAGAAGGGATAAAAGTAAACAGCGACGAGTTTCTATTATTAATGCTGTAAATTCAACAAGCTTTCAGACTTTGATGTCCTTCCACAGACAACTTTCCAAGAAACTAGAAGATAAATACACCTATCCCCCGATTTACACGGTACTTGTTTTACACGTTTTCGCTTTTACACGGTTTTCCAAATAAGTTTTTTTTTATCGCACTATACTAAATGCTACTGTGATTGAACACATGCGCTGTGTACACATCTCACGAGGAATCCCGAGCTTATGTGCTGACTACATATTTTAACCTGTCAATGCATTTTATTTCTGTGTACACCTATCCCCCAATTTACACGTTTTTCTCAGGAACGTATCTACCGTGTAAATTGGGGGATAGGTGTACAGGTAAATATTTACATAATTAGAAATATTCTTAGTAAATCTTCTAGTTTCTTGGAAAGTTGCCTGTTGAAGGACGTCAAAGTCCGAAAGCTTGCCGAATTTACAGCTTACAGCCGTTAGCTTTTGTTCCTTCTTCATTATTATTTTTCAAATAGGATTAATCAATTTATACTCTATGTAGATATATCCATATTCTTATTTTCCATAGGATTATTCAAATAATAATCTGTATATATTTACCATGTGTATATAATCTTTCTCCATTTTTACCCCTTTGTATATTTCCCACTTTCATGGGTTTCTCCGTCTTGTAACGCCAAGGACAATCCTCTGTAAGACCTGTGTGTCTTAATAAAGGTTTGTGTATGTGTGTGTGATATCTACTTATATAATTGCCTTATTCTGTCTGTGTGAAGTTCACGGATAGATTTTGGTCAGAATGGATAAAATAAAAAAAGTGTCAAGGGATGGGAATCGAACCCACGACCTTCTGCTTACCGGGCAGATGCCATGACCACTAGGCCACATGACCACAATTTATAATTGTAACAAATAGTATTTGAATCAAAACATTCAATCGGGTAAAACACGGGCGTTGCCCGGGTCATTCGGCTAGTATATCCATATGTGGATATACCAAAAGAGTTACGTCTCCCTTTAATTATACATCAGAACTATGCAGCAGTAAAAAATCTTTACAAGTAATGATAAAAGAATGAGCCATTGCACCAGTTTTGTCAAATTCAGACAAATGGTATACAGGTTGTTGGCTTTTTGTTTGAATTTACCTAAACTAATGTTGTGGCTAATTCTTTATCATTACTAATAAAGTAGGGGGTCGGTGGAAGGATGGTCTAAACCGTTGGTTTCCGACCACTACGATCCGGGTTCAATTCCCCGCATTGGCCACTTCTTTCTGATTAAAAAAATGCTCCAATGGCCTCCCCGTTTCTTGCAAAATTCCAACCCCACCAGCGAGTGCAAGTAACCAAACGGGGCTCTGGCACATTTGTAAATGCAAAGTCAAACTGCTTTTCACATGTGTAGACATTTGGTGTGTTAAGAGTTAAATGTATATATGTGTGAATATTTATTTCTTATTAATCTTTTTGTTCTGTGGCTGGATAGATTGTTAATACTGCCTGTTTTGCATATAGTTTGTTTGTAAATTAAGTTATTCTGATTTTAATTCTTTTGACCAGAGGCCAAGATGTATAAATAGTTTTGTTGGTTTTAAATAAAGTGTGTTAGTTTCAGTGTTAGAGAGTGTGTGTCTCATAGTGTTGGTGTGTTGGATTGATAGGAATACACCGGGGAGGCAGCAGCAGAGTGGAGCCTTATTAAAGGAACACAAATACAGTCCTCAAGAAATATAAGGAGCTATCAGGTGCGCTTACAGTAAAAGCAGTCGCCTACTTCTTACCCACCATGATTATCATGGCCTGTACCACGTGTACTAGGTATAAGCAAAAAAAAAAGTTTTTTTTACACGGGTGATAAACAAGAGTGCATCTCGTTCTGATTCCTAGTTAAAGGGGGACTGTCTCTATAAACCATACAGTCACTACCCCTCTATCTCTACAAGTAGAATTTACTGCATATAAGACTGAAGGTCTTAATTCACTTATTCACACAACCGCGACACGAAGAAATATTTATTAACCTGTGTCCTCGCAAATATGTTCAATCTGTCGGGATTTAAAAAAAAAATCGTATTAAAAAGAATGTTTTAAAGACATTTTGTACGATGTCTCTTACATTAATGTATTAATATCTTGTAAAGTTGTTTGTTGCTGTTGTTAAAACGAAATACCAGATTTTTGTTTGTTTATGAATTTTACAGGTTGGTGGATTGAGACACGCCAGACTAATTAGTGGATTAATCAGGAAAAGAACAAAGTTGGAAATCTTCCATAGAGATCATTAATTCTTCCCTGATTTTACACTTTGATCTAATCAATAAGGATTCAAGGGTTTCATATTTCTTTTTTTTTCTCAAGATTTTAGGCTAACATGCCCTTCAACACAAAGATCTTTGTTCCATTGTTGAAGAACATGTTGGTCCGAAAACTTGAGAAATTAAAGGAATAAAAAACCCGTTGATTCCTTATCAATTAAATCATATATTAGAAACTATTTTAGACGCGCGCGTAGGATTCTTTTTGAAATTAAACAATTTCTACTGCCCTTACTGCAATGAAAAAATTAATGGGAGGGCCTGGCTCATCAGTGGTGAACCCTCCAAGCGGTTTCGCCAGTTTAATCTACCATACCGCTGTTATATTGCATTTTTGGAACTTCCTTTTATAGCGGTATGGTAGATTAAACTGGCGAAACCGCTGAGAGGGTTCACCACTGATGAGCCAGGCCCTCCCATTAATTTTTACATTGCAGTAAGGACAGTAGAAATTGATCAATTTCAAAAAGAATCTTACGCGTCTAAAATAGTTTCTAATTTTCATAACCGATGGCGCGCTAGTGCATCGTAAATCATATATATCATTGCTGTACATAGGTGATCCCATAGACCTGACGGATTGATGTATTGGTAGAACTTCACACCAAGCAACCAATAGAAGCCCTGGGATGTTGTAAGTCCCTCTGTCCCATGTGTCAGTACATAAGCCATATCCACCATATGATTCCTATGGTATGTTCCATATATCAGGATGTATACAGTTGAGACACGATCACATCAGAAAATTTCTCTCTATCCGGTTTAATTCGGTGTATTTGCATAGTTTTTGTTGTTCAATGTAGAGCCTCAGATGTTTCAACTGTTTTCATAGTTAGCATTCTTATTTGACTTTACTGAAAAAAAAAAATATTTTTTTTCAATTCAAATTTTAAATTATTGTAAGTGTTTTTTTTTTTTAATCTTAATGATAAAGCACAATTTGGATTATAGATTATAATACAAGAATTTTTTGGATTAGGTCTTATTTTCTTTTATTATGAATCTTAATGAAAAAAGTTTTTGATAAACATTACGAAGGATTGCTTTCTCCTCCATAGCTTATAGTAAATCACTGGGGTTTCAATGTTCATGAAATATTATATTTTACATATCAACGAAATAAAATTATTTAATCACTAATTTAATTTGTCGGGGGATTTTGGTCTGTCGGGATATAATCTGTTGGGGTTTTGACCCAGTTTATGGATATCAATAAACTGAGAAATATTGGGAGAAATTCCTAGAAATATATTTTTTGTCCTTTCCCCCCCAAAGAGATCAAGGTACGAATCTATCTCTCTCTCTCTGCGGCGTCGGCCTCCATCCCGAGGCAGTGAAACTAACAAGTGTGGCGAAGGCTACCATCTACAAGTACCATCTTGGTCTTGAGTTGGGTAACGCCAGCCAACACCTAGACCTGCCCACTCTGTGGGAAAGAACTCTCGTAGTCCATCGGTGGCGGAGTTTTTCCCGCAGTGGGCGCCACCAATGACGACTTGTATATATATTTATATATATTTATGTATATTTTTATCAATTATTTATATCAATTTATTCATATATTTATCATTATATAATCATATTTATACATATTTATATTTATTCTGTATTTAACCTTATATAATCTTATATGGACTTTGAAATAAAGTAGTTTCAATCTCAATTTCTCTCTCTCTTTACTATTCCTAGAGTTGTGATTATTTCGTTACACAAGTGGAAAACAAACAATGTGATGTATTAAAATTATAAATATTTTCTCACAATGAGTATCTTTTTTATTTAAAAAACGCTAGCTTTCAAGCGTTAATCGCTCTTCAACGGGCTTACAATAATATCGACTTTATCCCACCAGAAATATTTACAAAAACAAACGTGGATATTTATATTAATTGATATTATAGTAAGCCCGTTGAAGAGCGATTAACACTTGAAAGCTAGCGTTTTTTTAAATAAAAAAGATACTCATTGTGAGAATATATTTGTAATTTTAATACTTTTTTTCACAATTTTATCATGAATGTGATGTATGTATCACTTCACTTTATTCCACTTTATTCTGGCAGGAGATTGGTTAAAATTGACATTGACCAATGACCAGCCTCAGCGATGTCGTCTGCTACTTCTTCTGACGATCATAATGATTTTTAAAATGGCGGATTTATTTATTAACCAATCGTTTGAAGTCTTTATTCGAAAATTGACTTTTAATTTTAATTCTTAATAAGGATTTTTTTTAATTAAAGGAATCAAGTCGTTTTTTTCATTGTGTAGAGAGTTTTATTATTACAGTACCTCCATGAGAGGACACTCATGCTAGAGGATACCTCTCTATAAAGGACAGTTTTCCTTTGCAAAATGACCATTTTTTAACAACTCTCCGGTAAGAAAACACCTCTCCCTAAAGGACACTTTGGCTCTGCAATTAGGTGTTGTCCTTTACAGGGAGATAGTTCTACTGTATTATTATTATTAAAATTTCCGTATTTTAATACTGACGCTGTGCTTTATAATTGCAGATTTTAAAACCAAATTTGCTGCTAAAATGACAACATAACGGGAAGTACGTTCTCTTCTTTATTTACATATTTACTGTGATAGAAGCATTTACTAATTATTTTTTTTTTTTTCGAAAAATGTTTAAAACAATTTTTTTTTAAAGTATTTACTAATATTTTTTAAAAACGCATACTTAAAAAGCTTTATATTTTTCAGTAAAGTAGGAAAAATAAAATAAAGTTTATGTATAAAAGGCGCTTTAAAAAGGAGCTATTGTTTTAAGATAATAACCGAAAATGTTTTTTGTTTTTTTTGTATCATTAAAATTTAATATCTCACTCTTAAATATTAGAGAAATGTGAATATTTTTAGAATTAATTTTTATAGCGAAAATTCTCTCTCTAAAAAAAATTAAAATGGCATCAACTGGGTTTACAAATGTCACTTAAAAGGATATCCCAAATATTGAAATATGAAATGCTTTCAAATTTGAATATTTTCAAAAAAATGTGAATCGAATTTCTAATATATATTACCGTTATGAGAATTTAAAAATTTATAATATTTGTTATTTGTTACTAAATAACAAATTTTATAAATTTTGAAATTCTCATAACGGTATTATTCGTTACAGAATTAGCTTGCTGTTCTGACTCAAAGTTAAATTCAAAATCTGTAGTTCTTAATATTTTACTTTTCCCTATTTTTCAAAAAAAAATTTTTTTTTAATATATTAATATATATATTGAATAACCAAAAGAAAACTTCACTAAGAAATAAATACCGTGTGGTGAAAATTAATTCTAAAATTATCCTTTGCATTATTTTCCAAAAGATCTCTTTACATCTCAATTAAATAACTTAAAAGTGAATTTGTAACAAATATTTTTTGTTACTAGCAATCAATTACTTAGCATCAAATATTTGATGCTATTATAAAAAGAAACACATTTCCAGTAAATTTATTTGTTACAAATTTTACCGATAGATATATAGGTTTTTAACTTTTAATTAGACAATTTTAATTTATATTTAGACATTTTTCATTTTAATTTAGACACATGGAATTTTTATCGAAAAAAAAAAAGAAAAATGTCTAAATATAAATTTAAATTGTCTAATTAAAAGTTAAAAACCTATATATGGCAATTGAATTTATAAATTTAAAAGTGAATATAATGTAAAAAAATTCTATATTTTTATTAATTTTTTTAAACACTGAAATATTATCATTCTATTAAACGAAAATACCTTTTGAATAGAAAAACAAGTAAAATCTACTTCAAATATTTCAAATAAAATCATTTAAAATTTTATATAAATATGAAGGAAAAACTATATAAAAACATTCCAAAGGATATAACGAAATATAAAAATACCAAAAGATTCTAATAGAATTAAAGAAAACTCATCAAATATCAAATCAATTGGAAGCAGACGTTCAATTAAAACTAGCAGCAGATTAAATAGATCAGGTAATGATGATGATTCCTCTCACCTTAATGATGACTAGAAAGCGACAGACGATAACGAAATTAAACCTTCCCACTCCTTTAAGCCTCGTTTCAAAGTAATTTGTTTACTTAATTATGTAAATTTTTGGAATTTAATTCGCCAGATGAATTATTCATCACCTTTCCCATTCACCCGGGTAACTCACATTTAATGTTAGAACTCCACTTTTTTTGTTGTTGTTGTATTTGTTTCGCTTCAAAAGATTTTTTAATTTTTTTGTGCCTTAACTTTCACATATTGATTCACTCTGTCTATTTTCATGTAAATTTGTGTTCATCATTCCACAATTTAAAAAGAATTTTTTTTAAAACGAGAATTAGATCATTATAAAGGGAGAAGAAAAAAATAGAATATTCTATGATTTATTTATATTATATTTAATAGTTTTTGACCAAATTGAAATAAATTGATTTTAAGAAATTGTATCCCACTGCTTTCACTTTTTTTTTTTTTAGATTTACTAAACAGATTATGTTTATAAAATAAAATTGTATGCCATATAAATATATGAAAAATTTTAATGTTTTTTTTTTTTTAATATATAGAATTGATAAAAAGAGAGAGCATTTCAATATATATATATTTTTTTTTAATGTACAAGATACGATTGTGTTGTTATTATTATGTGTTTTTTTTTAAGAACTATTTACAATTATATAACTATATACATTTTTTGTTTAAAATAAAAAATGGAACAAAAAACAAAGGGATAAAAAAAAGGAGGGGAGAGAAGGGAAAAAAAGGCCATTTTCCTCATTACTTTACAAGGCGTGTATAAAAAATACGTGGCCAGAAATTCTGTGTGAATGTAAGTAGCAGTAGTAATAATGTATAGAGAGATAATAATGATAATTGTTATATAAGCCCCTGTGTTATAGGAGCACCCTGTAAGTCCAAAGATAAGAGAAAGAGAGATAGAGTTAAGGCGGTTTTTTTTTTTCGTCCTACCTGTGTCAATGTGCTTGAACCAGGGGACCGTGAGGGTGGTGGTGGTGATGGTGGGGGGCAGGGGGGCCTGGGGGAGCTGCGGGGGTCATCCTCTTCTCTTTCTGGCGGCGATTGCAGAACCAGACTCGCACCACCTCCTTCTCCAACCTCAGGGAATCTGCTAGGCCGGCGATCTCCTGTGCTGAAGGCTTGGGTTGACGATGGAAGTGGTGTTCCAATGCCCCCTTGACAGCCACTTCGATGGAGGTTCGCTTTTTACGTTTGCGACCGTGTGCAGCCAGTTTGTCCAGAGGTCCCCCACCGTGGCCCGATGCCGGGGAACCGCCCGCCGTGCAATCGGCTTCTTGCAGCCATTTCGCTAGCAGAGGCTTTAGCTTACACATGTTCTTGAAGGAGAGTTGTAAGGCCTCGAATCTGCAGATGGTTGTCTGGCTGAAGACATTACCGTAAAGGGTACCGAGAGCGAGTCCAACATCCGCTTGGGTGAATCCGAGCTTGATACGTCGCTGTTTGAATTGTTTGGCGAATTGCTCCAGGTCGTCCGATGTGGGATCGTCCCCATTAGGGTAAGGGGGAGCGTGATGGTGGGCGGGGAGATAGCTTTGCTGCCAGGGGTCGGCCCACTCCGGTGCCCCGTGGTGGGTCCAGGGCGGCAGGTACTTGAACTCCGGGGCCCCCGGGTGATGATGATGATGGTGATGATGTGCCATGCCCTGCTCCAACATAGCTCCGTACGTCGCCGGGCCTTCCATCCTTCTAACCCACTCCAGGGGCGGACCGCGCATGCGTCGCCTGGGAAGGTAGGCGGAGCTTCGAACCACGTGCGCCAATCGATTTCGGTTCCCTCTACTAGAGTCGTTTATCGACGGCTTCTTCTTTTTTTTTTTTTAAACTGGCTTGTTTTTTAAAAAGTTTTGTGTTGTTGTTGTTGGATCGTAGTGGACCATATCTCGCAGAATGGGAGGAGTAACGTGTTGTGGGGGGAGAGAAAGAACTTTTATTAGAATCAATATATAAACTCTTTATATCCAGACGTCACACATTGTAAAACAAATCCCATATAGTATTATGCACACACACACAAAAACCTTTATTAAGACACACAGGTCTTACAGAGGATTCTCCTTGGGGTTACAAGACGGAGAAACCCATGAAAGTGGGAAATATACAAAGGGGTAAAAATGGAAAAAGATTATATACACATGGTAAATATATACAGATTATTATTTGAATGATCCTATGGAAAATAAGAAAAAAAAATTTTGGAAATATGGATGGAAGAAGTGGAGAGCGAAAAGAGGAAAGAAAACAGGTATTTACATATGGAACATACATATAATGGAACAAGTCAATTTAAGCTCTTCTGCTCACACAGCACAGGTGGACCATGGCTTTTTTCAAGAAATCTTTAACCATCTAGTATTATATATATATCTAAACATAGAGGATTACATATAACATGAAGATAGAAGTTGCTTGGCCGACGGCATTCATAGTTTCAGAATTAAGAGATACTTCGGCCAGTAATTTTTTTTAATTATTATTTCGACCTTTCGACAAAAGTATTTTGTGGCGAACAAATAAAGATTAAAGCATTTGACAAGGCGTTAAAAATTATTCTGAGATTGCAAGGGCGTTCTCTCTCAAGTGATTTTTCAAATAATTCTTAACGCCTTGCCAAATGCTTTAATTTTTATTTTCTCCCGACAAAATATTTTTGTCGAAACAAGAGAATAAGAAGATTTACACTGGCCGAAGTATACAACAACAACAACAAAAGTCTTTATTTAGGGTCAATGACCCTATACAGGATTCACCAGAGGTATGCATAAAAACAAAGCAGTGAGACAAAGGAAATAACGATATAGACAGAAGAAAAAGAAAAAAAAAGAAGAAAAAAAACAAGAAAGAGAAAGAGGGAAGCAAGAAAAACAACACAAAAAGAGTTGGACGAAGTATATTTAATTCTATATATAAAACTAATTATTTAATTAAAAAGACATATATTTGATCAAAATATCATTTATTTTACCAATATTTCAGTTGGCTGAACGCCAACCTTTATCAAGGTGTTATAACATTTTAAAGTATGTCAACAATAAACTTGGTAAAATAAATGATATTTTGATCCAATATATGCCTTTTTAATTGAAGATTTATTTATGGATTGCTCTATTTTCAAAATATATAAAACTGTGAGTACAAATATGTTTATGCAACTTACGTTGTCAAAAACATGTGGAATTCGTTTTCGAGATTATACTCACCGTCAAAATGGACATTTTCCCCAGAAATTGACATATTTAACGATATCGAAAATTTGTACAAATGCTACTTGTTCATTTATTTAAAAAGTTTGGGCTCAAAAATCATACCCTTTGGTTATTACAACAACAACAACAAAAAAGCATTTATTTAGGGTCACTGACCCTATAGTGGGGGGGCCCGAGTCCGACTTCCAAGTCGTTCCGCCAAGAGATCAACACCACAGAGGTCCGTACGTCTCTTGACCTCACGGACAATACAGCAGCTACATTATTTAATTCATTTTGTCTCCTCTCTAATTGTAAATACGCTGCTGTATCACCTCATAAGCATAAATAAATACTGACCCTATACAGGATTCACCAGAGGTATGCATAAGAACAAAGCAGTGAAACAAAGGAAATAACGATATAGGCAGAAGAAAAAGAAAAAAAAAAGAGAAAAAAAAAACAAGAAAGAGAAAGAGGGAAGCAAGAAAAACAACACAAAAAGAGTTTGGTTAGTACCCCGTAAAACCATATTCTTTCTATTAAAAACGAATTTTCCTCGATAAAAAAACGAAGTTTGAATTAACCTTTTTTGACATATGTTAATTAATTTTCTTATTAAAACGAGTTAATGAAGGGAAATCGATGTCCGATTGAAAAGTGGACCACAGCACACCGAGATTCATGTTTGGGATATGGCATTATTATAATAGTAGAGTAAAACGACATTTGAAATACCATCCCGCACGTGTTTCTTCCCCAACGAAAAAATCAAAATCTATCCCAAGGAGAAACAACGATTAATTCCAACCTTTTGGATGAGGTATGAAAGGGTAAACCGTGAAGAGCAATGATAAACGGAAATTCTTCACGGTTTACCCTTTCATACCTCATCCAAAAGGTTGGAATTAATCGTTGTTTCTCCTTAGGATAGATTTTGATTTTTCGTTGGGGAAGAAACACGTGCGGGATGGTATTTCAAATGTCGTTTTGCAATCACGGGCCGCATTATATTGTATTATAAAAGTATAGTGTAGGAGCTCCATCTATGCTTCCTTCCTGCGGTCAATCTGACCGGTGGTCTTAATAAAGATGTATGTATTGAAAATAGAGCAATCCATATATAAATCTTTAATTAAAAAGGCCCATATTGGATCAAAATATCATTTATTTTACCAATATTTTAGTTGGCTGAACGCCAACCTTTATCAAGGTATTATAACAATTAAATGTGTTATTTAATGGGATTTAATGTTATTTAATGGCACATTAAATATGTTAAACACCTTGATAAAGGTTGGCGTTCAGCCAACTGAAATATTGATAAAATAAATGATATTTTGATCCAATATATGCCTTTTTATATAAATATTTATGGATTGCTCTATTTAAAAATAAATAAATATGTATGTATGTGTATGTTGTTATAATAGCTCTCACATGGATTTCTTATAAGTCCGGAATATATAAAGCCATTGTAGAGTGATACCAATCCAATGCATATAGAGATAAACCTAACATACAGGTCTATGCGGCTTGTGCATTGCCCCTTAAAAAAACTGAGTTAAATTTCTAAAAAAGTGATAGTTTTATTTTGAACTTTTCCCGTCTACCGGTCCCACAATTATATCAGTGCTGGAGTTTACATTTTCATTAATGTGGAAAAGGAGAAACAAAAATATATAAATATACAGTTACGAGCGTCTTTCCTCATCTCCTAATCAACTCTGTCACCGTTTGCTTTTTTTTTTTTGGAATGGCGCCCTCCTATTGGTTGGCTACGATCACGCCACCTTTGCCCCCCCCCCCCCCCCCCCCCCATCATGCCACCCCCCACTCGCTTTATCGTTTTTGTAACTATTGTGTTGGAGCGGGTCGCTCTTTAAATAAATGCATATATTAGTTAATAACTAAATGGAATCCTCTCTTTCTTTTTCCCAGTATGAGACGCCTACGGAAGCCAACAGTACATAGACAGATAAAGCACATAGGCTATAGGTATTAACTAATATATGCATTTATTTAAGGCGCCAGTTTATAATTGTAACAAATAGTATTTGAATAAAAACATTCAATCGGGTAAAACACGGGCGTTGCCCGGGTCATTCGGCTAGTAATTTTATAAATATGGCAATATACAACAACAACTGCTTTATTAGGACATTTCCGTCCTGTAAGGACTCGCCATACATCATTTACATGGAGAAAGGGGGAAAAAACATAAACAAAGGAGAGAAGGGAAAATGAAAAGGAATTCAAAGTATTCAACATAACTATACAAATTAACTATGGATGGAAATTGTTCTGTAATTTTAGTTCTTAGAGATTACCTTGTTCTCTAACGCTTTATGAAAATTAAACAATTCTATCGCTATATATTTTTCCTCGGACATTATTCTGATAGTTGAACTGGGTTCACGTAGACTTGGATAATGTTCTTTAAGATCTTATTCCGTTCCTCGTTAACAATAGTGCATTCAGAGAAATATGGCAATATGTTAATAAACACATAGTTCGAGACTATGCAACTTTCAGCCTGCACGACGGCATATCGCTTCTCTCATACTTACACATCACCATAGGATGTAATTCTGTGATAATATTTAGGTTTCATAATGAGCACCTCTCCCTTTTAAAATGGCATTAAAACATCGCTCAATTTTTTTCTGAGCTAAGGGGGCGTAATTCAGATCGTAAATTTGCCCCAACACCGGTAGTTTTGGCTGAGTTTCGGAATTATTAGTATAAATAAGCGGTGATTTTTTGTTTAATTCTAAAATATCGGTTAAAAATTATATTTTTGATGAGAGAATTATAGAATTTAAAAAAAAAAAAAAACGACTTTTAGTTGATATTGATTCCGAAAGATGGCGTTAGCTGATTAGATGTATCTTCTATATTCCTTCAGTTTATAGCTGTTATATAAGATAGTTAATATTGCACAAATATCCTTTATTGTGTCGATACTGGTGGGAAAATGTGATTTTGACTTTCATTTAATAATCGCAGATTTTGTTTTGCTTGTGTGTGATAAAGAGTATTCCCCGAAAGTTTTTTTAAAAAGTATTTGAGTCATTGGTAGATATTGTTGGAATCGAAGACACACGCTATATATATACTCATTTGATATCGCCGGTTGTCTTTTTTTTTTTTAAGAGATAAGGGAATTTTGTTATGACACTTAAGTGGTATGCTATGTATATGTTAGGTGTATGTTTTGACACTTAAGTGTTATGTGTTCACACTTGGTTATCTCGTATGTCTTCAATAAAAGTCACTGTAATATCTTTCAGAGTTATTGTCTGAATCCTGATATATATGATAAAAAGTACAACTTCCTTAATTTTTGTCCATGAGTGTATATACTTCTCAAAATACAAAATGTGATATTTCTTGACACTGTAGGGTGGAAATTTCTCCATCAAGGAAATTGGAATTTCTTAAAGTGTCTTCGCGGCGGCAATCTGGTTGCCAATGTCAGGAGGAATTGAGGTGGGAGGGGAATTTGCTTTTAATCAGCCTATCAGGTACCAATATGGCGACTGATTCTAGTGCCATCTATCGATAAAATTTGTAATTAATTTATTTTGGAAATATGTTTCTTATGATATAAAGTAGAACCTCCATGAGTGGATACTCGCGCTAGAGGACACCTCTCTATAAAGGACAGTTTTCATTGCCAAAATTACCATTTTTACTATTTAGCAACTCCCCGGTAAGAGGATACCTTTCCCTAAAGGATACTTTAGCTTTGCAATTAGGTGTTGTCCTTTACAGAGAGGTTCTACTGTATATAATATCAAATATTATCTCTACAGACCTTACTGCAACGATATAAATTATTAGATGAGAGTGCTTGGCTCATCACTGGGATACTAAAATGGTGACTAATGTTGGAGTTTTATTCCATGGAGAGTGGACTGAGGCGGTTGTCCGCAGTGTGGTGCTGGAGATCAGTGTGGAGAGCAAATCTTCCTCTGAGTCCTGTGTTCCTTCCTTCGCCGACACCGTTTCACCACGACGTTGGAAGATGGCCGGGACTCACCCATTTCCGGTGTTAGAAGTCCATAGATAATTGCTACTTCCCGTGTGGAGAGGTATCCGGTTTCCCTCTGGTGGTGCATCTACCTCTCTGTTCTATTCTCGACAAACACCCCGACACGCGTACGTGGCTGGTCGGTTGGCTTTTCGAAATTTTCTAAATACAGTTTTAATATATATATTTTTAGCAATATTCTAGAAATATAATCATTTAGTTGATATTTATTCCGATAGATGGCGTAGGTCATCAAAAAACATTCAGTAACACAATCAAGAGATGCTTAATTTTACACCACTCTGTTCGTGCATATTTATTCTTGTTTCTATAGATGGAATATTTTTTCTTTTTGCGAGGATGGAATTGAATAACAGATAGAAAAGTCGCCTTTCCCGTCAAAATAGACATTGCGCCGTTTATAGGCCGTCTCTGCATTCCTAGCAGGTCATCAGTTTTGTCGAATTTGGAACAGCTGGAGACTATTAGAAGAATTAGGATTTCAAACCAAGAGCTTACTGAGCTCTTTATATGCTTGATCGGAAATGCAGCTAAAATACAGCAGTTTTGTGAAAGTATGTAAAATAGTATTTGATTATATTTAAAAACTCTTCTGGCGATGTATCGTGTCCTGTAGAAGGGCTTCCATGCCTGAAAGCTAGAGAAAGATTTGTGAATAAAAAAAATAAAAATAAACCTTTCTCTGGAGACTTGATATTTCTACTTTAATAACTGAAATATTTTATCAAAATTCTATATCTGTTGTAAAGGTATTTATACAATGCCTGCTTCACCTCCTGTACGTAATGGAGGTTGTAACGGTTCTCCATGATGGCTGACCTCTGTGTAGGAGATGTGCTGCTACATGATGTGTGATAATAGTTGAATCTTTCACGTCTCGGTTGTGTTTCTTCTTTTTCTTTGTGTTATCAAAATGTCTCCTACCTCCAATTTGAGATCTAGAGAATCTCAATGGAAAGTTCCCCAGAACTTGGAAATCTGCCAACTTCTTCGGATGACACGGGAAATATGCAAAAGTTACCAAACTCTTTGTCTCCGCAATCTCCCAGTATTTGTGGTGTGTGGAAAGTGATATATAAGTAATAATATAAGTAAGGTATCCATGCTATAGATGGTGTTCCTTAAGACTTGATTCTTTAAAATAAAAATAGCCGTTTATTGTTAGTTATTCCATTACTGGAGGTTTGTTACCTCACGGATATATTTTCGTTCTGTCTGCGACTAGTTGTTTCTTCCGAGGATAGTCCGGCGATTTTGAAAATTTGGTCGTTCCTCCTCGTTCTTCAATGCCTTCCTCTACTGAGGGTGGTCTCTTCTTACTTCCCGGTCGTCCACTATCCTCTTCATCTCCTTGTAGATGTGTTGTCCAGTCCATTGTTTTAGATCGTCTGTGTATCCCTGTCGTCTCCTTCCCCTTCGATCTCTTCCTTCCAACACTGTCCCTCTCAAGCATTCCTTTAACAATGGTTTATTCTAGGCATTCCACTTCTGTAATGATAACACCATAGTAGTTCTGAATTGAGAAACTTCAATATTGTTGATCAGTCTTTTCTGAATCTTAACTTCTTCCAAGATATTATTTTTCTTTCAAGACAACGACACTTTGAGCAGCCAGCCGTTCCAACAGAGAAAATATCTAAAAACATTCAATTCTTCAATAAACGTTGATCTCCCTGACTTAGAATCGGCGTGTAAAGTTAGCTGGAAGTTAAAATTCTAGGTGTTCCTGTTGATGGGCATGTTAGACTGAAAACTATAGTGAAAACTGGTGCAAGCAGCAGTCCTGGTTTTGAAAAAATAGTACAATTGTGAAATTGTACTGGTATAAGATGGATAAATTAAGACATCTCCTGATTGTGAAACTGGAAGTTGCTGATGACTATCTATCGTAATAAATATCAACTATTCGTTGGTTTTTATATTATTCTAGAATTGGCCAAATACCCATTCTTGATTAATCAAGAAAAGCCACGCGTACGCGGAATCTCAGAAATGGTAATCAAGCAAACTATGTACATAAGCTTTTAGGACAGTAGAAATACATCTAAATATTTGTACATCGAGCAATGCAGTATCTCCATAGACTATATCTTTAGAAAGAAGGTACAAAGAGAGAGGTACAAGAATGGATTCTTGTGGTAGACGTAGGTTTCAAGGTACCCTCTGTGCCATTGCTGTAATAGACGATGTTTAGGCATTTAATCTCAGTGAGTTAGGGTAATTGACTTAATTGAATAGGAGGAGTAATTGATTGACATCTATCATTAAATTACCATTTAATTGTTCCTTAATGAGATGGTCTTTTGAAATGATTGTTGGAGATACAGCAGCTGGTTTGGTTGGTCGGGACCTCGTTTTCTTTTAGAGTTCGCTTTGTTTGTTTGTTTGTTTGGCGATCTTCAAGAATTGTGACTTGAAGCTTGTTACCCCCATCTTTCCCAAATATATCTCCTAGCTATATGGTATTAAAACGCCATCTGTGAGTTGGAATTCGAACTATTTGTAGCGAAACTTTTATTTTTTCCCCAAAAAAATCAAAACAATTTTCTATACTGTGTCCTTTAACTGTAATGATCCAATATTTGGAAGAACCTGGCTCACCAGTGGTGAACTCTCCAACCAGACCGCTTTTTTACTATGTCATTAGACGTTAATGCTGATTTGTGAAGATCAGCTGTTGTTTGGAAGTTTGTTTGGAAAAATATATGGCTACATCAATCATTTTTACCCCCATCATTTTCCTGGAGAGAGTGACAGGAAATTTTGTTGACACTTGGTTATCTCGTGTCCAATCCCTCCAATTACAGTGGAATTTTCCTAATGAGTAACTTTGCAAAATAATTTCCAACAATACTTAGAACTCGCGCCGGATTAAATGGATTGAAAACAGAAATATTTTCCCCGAGAATCAACCAGGCTTTAGGTCTGTCCACTTCTGTCAAGATCTTATTTTTACTCTGGTCTCTCTGATTCAACTTTCTCTAAGAAAAAAAAGAGGGAAACTTTATTTCTTCTTCTTATATATAAGAAAAACTTTTGATACAGTTTCTCACTCAATACTATGGTCGAAACTATATAACTTAGGACTGAATTACCGATTTGTCAACCTAATTAAAAGTTACTATGAAAACATGACAGCGGCGGTTTGTTGGAACAATTCTTTCACCGAATATATTGAAATTAGTTCTGGTGTACTCATGGGCGAACCATTATCTCCATGTTTAATCTTGTTCTTCATAAATGATATAATTGAAATCTTTGATAATTAGAATTTGACAGGAATATATTTACCCACATTTGCGTGTGTGAATACATTCATCTTCTCCTATACGTGGATGATATTGTTTTACTCTGAGATTTTCTAAAATTAACTTTAAAATGAAAATCAATATTTCGAAAATTATATAGAATCTAACTTACTAGTTTTGAATGAAATCAAGTCAAAAATAACGATTTTTCGAAATGGTGGAAAGGCGGCGCGTTCTGATAAATGGTATTGGGAACAGTGAGCTTTGAACGTCGCATCAAAATATACATATTTAGGATATCCGCTTATCTCTTCAATTTCTTTCTCTCTCTTCACCCAAGCTGCCTTGAACTATAAAGTGTAAGGCCATGGCAGCGATGGGTGCAGTAGGAGAGATACTTTTAAAATCCAAGATAAATTCTTTTCACACAAGAATGAAATTGGTGTAGTCCGTTATTCTAGCAGTTTTACTCTATGCGGCTCCAATCTGGGAACATAATCAGGCCTTAATAGGGCTGGAGTTGAAATATATCAAATATTTCTATATTTGTTGCCCCCACAATACTACAAGTAAGTACGAACCATTAGATCAAATCCACATTGAACGCATTTTAAAATAGATGCAGAGAAGATAAACTGCACAAAGATTATTTAGCTCTCCAAAAACTAATTCCTTTAGAGATTTAAGGTGTTGTTTTTCATTGTAGAGGGAATTAATGGTATCAAATCTTAACTGAGTGTCACGTGGAAAATGAGGAAAAGCAAACTTCAGAATGACATGACAATTATTTTGATTAAACCCCAATTATACCTTAGTTACATTATTGTTATTTCTAATTGTCACGGACAGATGTCCAACTTCCCGGATTGTCCTTCACGCTTAAGTCTTCTTGGTTTTTAACTTACAAGGCAGTGATAGCGTTCAGTGGTGACGCCGAAGGGAGATTTATTTTTTTAGAAAAAATTTCCAGGGAGTCTGGGCTTGTTTACGCCAAAGAACAGAGAGATGTGTGTGTATGTTGAGATAAATTTTACTGTGAATATAAACAAAATATTTAAATTATTATGTATGGGGGAGAAAAAAAGAACTTTTAGATTTAGCGTTTTCTCCTCCACTACATAATGGTGATTGATCATCGTGAGGATATCGTTGTAAGCCGGCAATGTGAGAGGAGATTTTGTATACGACTGGTGTCTTAATAAAGTCTTTGTTTGTGTGTAATGTGTGTGTAGGGAGGTTTAAAATATTAGATATATTTTAGAATATAGCTCTTTCTCTCTATTGGAACTCTGACCAACAGCTTGGAATTATTGTTGCTTCTGAGATGTATCATGTATGTTTCGGTTAAGGATTCCCTCAGCGTCTTGAAGCTTTGCGTGTTTCTTTCTTGCGGTGTGGAGCTCTGTCGTCATAACGTCGACAAAAACTGTCACCCAAGAAGATGTAAGGCTTTGACACAGTGACGGAGTCAACCACGACATAACGGTATCGATAGTCTCAATTTCTGCTCAGACATCTTCAGCTTGTCTTCTCTCTCCATCTTCCTCCTCAGTTTTCTCTGAAGTATGAAGGTGCAGGGGAAGCATGGATTTTTTGGCTTCAAAAATGAAGCTCCAATTATATGTCGTGACTCAATGTTTTTGGTGTTTAACAGGTGACTTGAATACATATTTAAAGAATATGTATATATGTCGTACCACACCAGCAACGCAGTCATGAGACCTCGTGGTTACAGGTGTCTGGGTTAATAAAAAAAAAAGACAAGGTAGGTAGGATGGTACCTAAGAGAGGTCAAGACTAATGACACGGAGAAAGTCCAGGAAGGTCTAATGTCGATCATCCAGCGGTTGGTCGTAAAACTCACTAATGACTTGTGGAAGATCCCCGGGAAGGATCCACGTGATAATGTTGGAAATTTCCATTTTGTCCGATGTAATCTTGGGAATTGTTACTTGGGCCTTGCCTGGGTCGTGGCTGGCTCTTTGAAACTTTATCGCCGCAGAGCTGGCGTGTTATTAAAATGTATCTACATTTGGGGATTGTTTCACTGTTTATAATTATGATGCTTATGAAAAACTAGTGTATATTGAAATATATTACCTTATATATTTTGTTATTGTTGAGTGCATTGTTGACGTTTAGCATTAAAAAGCCAGTAACAACTCAACGTGATGTTGAGAAATAACGTTTGTTACGCGGTGTTTCCACAATATTTTATTACGGATTACAATGGATACACAGATAGGTCTGGAAGGAATCCCTATCATAGTTACGAGACCTCAATATATGCAAATTAGGGCATTACACCATAGGAACTCTGTGTTACATTTTTTTTACCGACAGAAGACGCTAAATTGTCGATCTTTGACTCTGTGGTTGTTTGAATCATACAACAAATTCTTTAAATGATTGAACAACCTAGTGTACTTTCTGTACTTATGGCTTTTTTTTTTAATTTGAAGTCATTTCAAGAGGTTTTTTTAAAATACCTATTGCCAATTTGTTTTAACCTACATTTACTGTAATAATTAACGTTTTTTTAAAAAGTGGGGGGGTCAGTAGAAGGATGGTTTAAACCGTTGGTTTTCGACCGCTACGACCCGGGTTCAATTCCCGCATTGGGCAATTTTTTTCTGTTAAAAAAAATGCTCCAATGGCCCCCGATTCTTGCAAAAGTCCAACCACAGCAGCGAGTGCAAGTAACTAAACGGGGCTCTGGCACATTTATAAGTGCAAAGTCGAACTGCTTTTCACATATGTAGACATGTGGTGCACTTACAGTAAAAGAAGTCGTCAACCTCTACCCACCATGATTATCATGGCCTGTACCACGTGTACTGGGGATAAGCAAAAAAAAAGTTTTTTAAAACATCTCTAAAGCAATTTTGATATATTCATTTTTTAACTTTGTTTTCTGCATTCACCATTCTGAAAGAGAATTTTATCAAAATGCCCTTTAGACAGTAGCCAGTTACAAACATTCACTACATATGTACATATACAAGTGCAAATGATACCAACTTACATATGTATTGAGAAATATCGGGGGAATATTTTTTGTAATATCTAATGTCGCCATAACACAGTTCCCAATTTGAGAAAACAAGAAAAAAGTTGAAATCATTCAGACACCACTCTGATTATTCCTCAAAATGGCCCCAGATACTAATTTTTTATATAAAACAATAAAAATTCATAGAATAATGGAGCGAGCTGATCGAGCTAAAAGGAATCGACCTCCATTATTCTAATTGAGCTCCCCTCTCTCTCTCTCTCCTGAAGGAATAAAATTTGTTGATTTGAATGTTTATTATGTAGACCATTTAGGGCCCAATTTTGGAGGTTCACTCAAATTGAGTTTTTCGATGGATTTTTAAATTTCTTCGTGGAGAGATTATTTTGGCTGATATATCCCTTCGTTGACTCCAGAGAACTTTCTAGAACCAGCTTAGATTTTATTCAAGATAATCCTGGCAGCTATATATATGTTGTGGCTTTGTCACCGACCCGAGGCCGCTAGTTTGCAGCGATGGTCAATAGATGGCGTCTGGTTTGACGTTTCTTTTGACGGGAGAGGCGACCCATGTTTTTATAGATCAATTTCCTCCCGGCCAGATTTCCATCTATGTATATATATATATTAAAAATAAAGAAGGCATCTCCTGACCACGAGCACATGTGCTTTTTAGATGGCAGAGCGCCATCTAGTGGAGCAAAAATAAACTAAACGTTTATTTAGCTTGCTCCGTGATATTTGGCCAACCCAATTTCTTGATAAATCAAGAAAAGCCATCCACGAACGCGTTTCGCTCTGTTGGCGCTCTGCCATCTAAAAAGCACATGTGCTCGTGGTCAGGAGATGCCTTCTTTATTTTTAATATCAACACCTGACCCACTTATCTTTTATTTTTTTCTATTGTTTTTTCGTGTATATATATATATGTTTCGGGAGGATTATTCTTAATCATTATCATTTTTCATCACCAGTAATAAAGTTTTTTTACTAAGGTGATGAGCACATAATGCATCGTTCTGATCCATAATTAAAGGGAGAGGTGCCTCTCTAGGTACATATGTATATATGGTATTCAGTTCCAAAATCACTTTATTAGGTACCGCTCAACAAGAGCAACCTAGTTTATGATATTCGCAACAATGAATAATATGTGAAGGTTATTCAGTGTCCTTGGGCGACCCCCTGACTTGCGGCCTGGATTTTCGGGTCTGGCCTCGAAGATGACGACTTGGCCATCCTAGCGACTGCCAAATCCATCATCTACCGGTACTTGGTACAGGTTGGGGTGACCGGAGGACCCGCTCATCGCCTGGGAAAGAAGGCTCACTCGCCGGGGCACATCCCCCGCATGATCATCTATATTTTAGTTTTATTTCCATTTTTAATGTAAATTAGTGACAAGAAGTCAATAAAATTTGTTTCAATTGTCGAAATGTTAACGTGGGATTCAATCCCGGTTTATGACTGTCGGGAATCGAGACCCACTCGTCCACCAACTTCTTTATTATATGGTATGTGTATAGTTATTACGGCGTTTCTATTTAAAATTATGTGATGCGTGATGTTTAATTTTTTAATGGAAAATTCCTCTCTATTTATATAATGAAAATGCGTGCCAAAAATCATATCCATTTATGTTTTAGCGTTTCATGAAAAGTTGGAATACAGCGCACAGTCATCTCGCGATCTCAACCAACTTTTTGACGGAGGAACAATCAGCCAAGTGGAAAGGAAGTTAAACAGACCTTGCAGATAAAGGTAATGTAAATTTATATATTTAATTGTAACCTATATCGATAAAATTTGTAATAATTAAATTGACTGTCAATGTGTTTCTAATAAGTCGATGGATGAGTGGTTAAAACACTCGATTCCCGACAGCCATGAACCAGAATCGAATCCCGTATTGGACACTTTTTTTTTTTTTTGTGAAGAACCTGTTCATATTTCTCATTGTAAACAACAAAAGCTAGGTGTTGCTCTTTTCAAGCGGTACCTAATAAAGTTATTTTGGAATAAAGAATGTGTTTCTACTTAATAATATCATCAACCTATCAGAACCTATAGGACATGCAACAACTGTCCTGGTGTGGAACTAACACCTACACACATATTCTCATGCCCAGCAATGGCCGCAGCTTGGCAGAAAATTGACTTAGACCCAGAGCAGCAGCTTTACACACCCAAGATAGTGGATATTGCTGCTGCTGTGATAGAGATGTATGGAGACATCTGAGACTCTTCTTTGGACACGACAACAACAACAACATCAAATATTATTTTTCTACAGATCTTACTGCAATGATAAAAGTTATTGAATGAGAAGGCTTGGTTCATCAGTGGTAAACCCTCTCAGCGGTTTTACCAATTTAATCTCCAGACCGTTCTACCATTGTATTGGATTTTGTTTTTTGTTATATACTTTGTATTATCTATGGTAGGCAGCTTAGGGGTGTTGAGTGAACCTATGGACCTATGTTTATATAAAAGGGCGTACCTGGATCTGTAAAGAAAAAGAAATTGTGCAATAAATTGATAAAGAGGGAGCAATCTCTCGAAATATTTTGAGATTTTTTTTTTTTTTTTACAGATCCAGATACGGTTTTTTTTTTATAAACTTAATTGATAGATCGCCTCTTGACTCAAACTATGGACATATGTTAATATGTCTGTAGAGTTACATACATATAATTACAAGGGACCATCAAATTGAGACGATCTGGAAGTCGTTTGTCAACTGTGGAAGATGTCAAATTATTTTGACAAACAGTTTTTAAGCTTCTTAGTGTTTGGAGGGAATAATGTTGTTTGTTTGTTAAGTGAACTGATCTCCCACGTCATTGAACAAATGTGGCCATGTTTGTATATAAGGGAGACCATAGGTATGAGGGGACTTTTTCCCAGGAGTTATGTGGAGACACTTAAAGCATTCTCTGTGACCGTGTGTGGTGGTCTCCTGGCATACCTGTGTAACCCCGGTCCGCTCCCTATCAACGCTGCAATAAAAGTACTGTTTTTTTTTTTCATATATTAAAAAAAAACTAGCGCGTTTTGGTTTTACATTTTTAAAAAAGCACATTGAACTTTTTAGTTTTTTGAATAGCCTATATGTTAAACGAAATCTTCAGCTACCTACATGCGAAATTTCATAATGATTAATTCTCTAGATTTTGCGCAACGCGATAACAAACATCGATTTTGGATTTCATTTTTATAGATATAAGGATGGTGAGTTTATATTTACGCCTTTTTTTTGTTGTTGTTTTTGTTGTTGTACTCTTGTGCTTTTCTGTGTTCATGATAAAATTGTGAAAACTTTTAAAATTACAAAATATATTTTCTCACAATGAGAGTTTCTTTTTAATTTAAAATACTATATTTCAAGCGATAATCGCTCTTCAACGAGCTTAATAAAAAAAATTCGACTATATCTAACAAGAAATATTTACAAATACAAACGCGTGCAGCTTTTCTGTGTGTTAAGTTACTTTAGGCCCTAGTAAATTGCACTTTATGTGTTGAAAGAAAAATTTGTCAAAGAAAGTTTGACAACAAGAATTTTGACCGAAGACTTCAACGTGGACGATTCAGCCACCGTTTGTCGTCTCAAAGAGCTCGGAAGCTGTAAATTAAAGTTAATAATGATGAATATACATCTAATGCTGCACATGACTGGTACAGAGCAGGAGGAACAAGCACCAGTTCTGTCCTCCCAAGAGAACAACAGTCTTTGATTTACAGACTTAAGTCTGGTCATCTATGGACAATGACTTTCCAGAATGGTTGCAAGGTTTTCCCACTATGCACTAAGTGTCAACCTTTAACCCCAAAACACATTATTGACTGTATTGACTCATCCATTGATGAGCTCTACTCATCCCCGGCAGACACCATCAAAAGTCTCAAGCTTTACAAGCTTGATACCGTAGTGTGATTGAGTGGAGATAAGAAAGAAGAAGAAGATGATGAATATGCTCAGAAATCATTTAAAGATGTAGAGTTGAAAAAAAGTCACAATAATTATGTATTGACGCAAAAGTTTTGTTTTAATTAAACTAAAATATTTTGATTATTTTTTTAACTTACATTCATAGACAAAGCATAAGGAAAAAAAAAAGTTTCATATTTTGATGTCGTCCGTCGCCTGCTTTTTTTTTTTAAGAAAACAGAGGCAATTTTGTTTACACTTGGTTATTTCGTATGTCTTTAATAAAGATCACTGTAATATCTTTCAGAGTTACTGTCCCGATATATATGCTAAAAGTTACAACTTCCTTAAGTTTTGTCCATGAGTGTACTTTATGATTCCTGTTCAAAAATCCATATCGTTTATCTTTTTCTTTCCTGTAGAAGGCGTTTAAACTCGAAATCTAGAAGAGAGACTCAATATAATCACAAAATAAACTCGTTACCTGTCAGATTACTTGTTTTTTTTTACCTTAATTTAACACAGGGAATTAATAGCTTGAGTAAAATTAGCATATGTTGGCATTGGACTTTTTGTGTCTGCATAGATAAAATGTCTGTCTAACCCCAACGTTGAATCCTATTGATCAATAATTTGACCAGTTTGGAACACAGCTCACAGTTAACTTGCACCACTTCTTGTACCTTCCTGTATGATAAATGGAAGAGAAGGAACGTTGATATCTGATGAAGATGGTCAGACAGAAGAATCAGATGTATTTAAAGTAATGGGTTGATGAATAAACTTCTGGAAGGTCAAATAAGAGAAAATATGAAAGATAAAAAAGAATTGAAGCCTTTGAAATGTGGACATGGAGAAAGCTGCTCGGAGTACATGAAGAATTATAAAAGGTCAAATATTTCAATCATAGGAGGAATTAATCCTGGTAGATCCCTAGAATCCCAAATATGTAAACAAAGACTGACTCACTTCGGACAAATAATAGATCAAATGGTTTAGAAAAGATGTTAATTTTGGGAAAATTGAAGGAAGAGATGAAGACTTGCAATGAGCTGGCTGGAAGTGATCAAGAAAACTATCGGAATGTCACTAGATGAGCTGAGAGTGATAATCATTAACAGATCAAATTAGAGAATATTTGTCCATAGTTTTACTTAAAGTTGAACTGACTTGATGGACGCTAACTACAATGAATGAAAAGATAATAGTAGAAGGAAGGAGCAGAAATAGACTGATGATCTGGTTGGGAAAATATGAAGAAATAAAGAGAAGAGTTCAAGATATAAAACTGTGGATCCAATAGAGATCAACTCAAGAACAGAGAAACTCAAGAAGACGACTTATATACAGAAATCAAGAATACATTTCTTCTAGGGAAGATGGGCGGCAATGAAAGTCGCTGAAACGTCGGGGAAAATAAAGTTATTTTTAGAACGGTTGATGGTACTATATTCAACAACAACAACAAGCCTTTTATTGGGGACCTATGTCCTACAGAGGATTCACCCAGGTGTATATTTGCTTAGAAAGATTAATTATTTACAGCTGATCGTTCATTTACATATCCATTTGCATATGGCTCTCTTTTCTCAATGTTTCTTCTCTTGAGCAGCCTGTGTTTGAAGTTTATATGTTAATTTTCTAATTATTCTTATTTTTTAATTCATAGAAGAATTTTTCTGGCGAATATATTCAATTTTTTATCATCATCAGCTTTATTATTATTGTTTTTTTTTTGTTAGTTATCAAATCATTTTGTAATTGTAGTTTCTTTTTTGGTTTGTTGTGTTTCTTTTTAAGTAATAATATATATATAGAACTAAGGTGTAATATTTAATTCAAGTATATGGAACCAAAATTGATTCATTTTTGAAACAAAGCAAAATCATAAGCTTATACAACTTTCAATTTTTCATACAGCCTGTAAAATATATTATTTTTTTAACGACTTATATAGTCCAAGGGGTTTGGTGCTTCAATAATAGAGTTCTAAACTTTTGAAATGTTGCAGAAATTGGACATAATTTTATTGTTTCGACCGTTGGTTCTCTTCTATTTACTGTTTGTGATAACAAACCCCAAACCTGGGTTGTTTAGACAATTTTATGAAAATTGAATTTTTTTTATCTCAAAAATGTAGATACACACTGAGAACTTTCTATAAAACAATTGAAGGTATAATCTCTGGCATTATAAAGAATTTTTTTCTTTATAGAGTTCGTTATAGAGTTCAACTGCCTCTACTTCTAGGTACTTTTAGTTTTCACAATGCATTTTATCATATATTCAACCTTTATAAACAAAACATTTAATCAAATTTCAAGACATATTTCAGCATATGCGGGGTTGAGTATAAAGGTCTCCAGGAGAACTATATAATTACGTATCACGCATGCCTTGTTGTTGACCCAAGTATAATTTACCTTATTATACCCCGGCGGTGCAATTTTTTCTTTTTTTAATTACATCTTCCCCTCCATTTCTAGAAACCTCTTCGGATTGGCTGCCGACTGGTCACGTGATAGTCCGACGTTCGGCTGATTTGATTCTGATTGGCTGAGTGCGTGACTCTCCTTCAATTTGATTAGTGGATGATGTGCCGAATGTAATGAAAGTATTATGATTGATTGCTTAATTAATTACACTCTCTCTCTCTCAGATATTTCCCTAAATGTTTACCTTGACGGCTAGTGAGCAGCGTCCCATTGGTGGAAAGTGGTCACGTGGTGATCTGTAAGAATTCCGAACACCACCACGCCTCCTGTTTGTTTTTATACTGCATAGGCAAACTATGTTACATATTGGTGCGACTTAAGCTCCTCCTTCTTTCTTAGGGCGGACTGTTTTGACCAATGAGGTGTACGGATAGCCTTCGGTCTATAGGAATGGCGAGACCCTATTGGTCAACTATATTTACAGTATTTCTATTAGCTCTAAGTTTGATCGTGGATGCCACCCCATTATATTTCGTTAGTCTTAAACTGTCTTCAACTGTCTTTAACCCGTAGTTGTAAACAATGGGATGGTCAGTACAAAGGTCTGAGATTGCTTTATTTGCTAAAAGATCTAGTTTAGGGAGGGCTGACAGGAGATGGTCAGTGGAGATAGTCTGTCTGGAAGGTTTCTTTTGAGACGTCAGGCTCTATCTCCTTCTCTTTCCCAATTTTATAAAACTGAGATGAGGAATACCGCGGTGCTGTGTGTGATATTAAATATCGAAAGTTGGACCACAGAGAGCGGTCATGTTTTTAGAATCCCTAAATCCCCTTCATCGAGAAAAACCTTTAAAGAACTTTCACTTTTATCCATTTTCTTTCTGTAAGGTTTTCTCGATAAAGGAGATATTTAGGAATTATAAGCACTCATGGACAAAACTTAAGGAAATCTTATATTTTGATGTCGCCGGTCGTCTGTATTTTTTAAAAGGAGACAATTTTGTTAACACTTGGTTATCTCGTGTGTCTTCAATAAAAGTCACTGTAATATATTTCAGACTTATTGTCTAAATCCCGATATACATGTTAAAAGGTACAACTTCCTTAAGTTTTGTCCGCATGTGTGTACCTGAAAATCAAATCTATCTATATATTAAAAAATGAAATTATTTATTATAGAGCATAATCCTTTTTTTATTTTTCAAATAAAATAATTCATCTGACTACTGACTAAGCTCAATAACTTAAATACCTTCACCAAGAATTCCTACAACAGTCATCGAGATATAAACAGAAGATTCCGATACATTAGTAAAGCGGTATGATGAATTTAAATGGCGAAACTGCTGGGGAAATGTTCATTACTGATGAGCCAGGCCCTCCCAATACTTTTCCGTCTTAATAAGTGCTCTGAATAATTATTTAAAAAAGTTAATATTTTCGCGCTGAGTAGTTTCCTTTCTACATTCCCACACTTATATCCCCACCTACCTGCCTACTTACAGTTGTATATGGCAGTAGTAAATGTGCAAAGACGGTTATTTCCATGCACAGTGCCATTAATGGACAGAATTCGTTGTGAATCTATCTTCTTCTTATGTTAAAACAGCTTTTGTTATTTCACTCAACTAGTTGTGTGTGATAGATGTTCAGAAAGTACAATTATAGATGTGTCACAAATAGATAACTATGGAGATACCTTCACTATGGACGAAACTTAAGGAATTGCAAAGTCTTTGATGTCGCCAGTCATCAATTTTTTTTTAAGGAGTCACTTTTGTTCTCACTTGGTTATCTCGTGTGTCTTCAATAAAGGTCATTATGTATCAAATATCTTTCCGAGTTATTATCGGAATCCAGATATACATGTTAAAAGTATAGCTTTCTTAAGTTGTGTCCATCAATGTATGTTTAAAAAAAAAACTTATACGATCGTCAAAAGTCAAACTTCGCTTTCAACTTTCAACCTTGAAAAGGGACGACAGTAATTCACCAAAACGTTGGACAATAAAGTTTTTGAAGGTTGATTAACCACCAATTAATAATGAAGGAACACTTTTTTGATCCTGTAACTGAATGTTACTGATACCTCACTGCCATCTATCGTAAAAACATTCAATTTTTCCATTGTTAACCTAATGCCTCTTTTTCTTAAAATATCAAAGAAAAAACATCAATAAAGGTAACTGTAATATCTTTCAGAGTTATTGTCCCGATATACATGCTGGAACGCTTCACGATTTTGCGCGTCATCCTTGCGCAGGGGCCATGCTAAGCTTCTCTGTATCCTTCCTATTTTAGTATATGTACCGCCGAACGAGCGTGTACATGCTGTAAGTTACAACTTCCTTAAGTTGTGTCTATGAGTGTATATTGGTGTATAAGGAGAGACAAAGAGGAGGTAGAATACTCACTGCGATTAGCTGAAATTGTCTGGAGAGTATCGCTCGAAGTTGGAAAATTTTTGTCTGACATTTCTTTTATCTGATAAACTGTGCAGTTTAATTCTCATTAAATTAATGTTTATTGGATGATACAAGGTTTACTTGGAACTCAGGATTCCCATTCGAAATATGAACAGAGCATAGCCAAGTGAGCTTCGCTTGGTTCAATCAAAGTTCCATCCAAGTTATCAACAAGGTACATCCAAGTGAGCGTCGCTTGGTTCCATCAAAGTTCCGTTCAAGATATCAACAAGGTACATCCAAGTGAGCGCCGCTTGGTTCCATCAAAGTTCCATTCAAGATATCAACAAGGTACATCCAAGTGAGCTTCGCTTGGTTTCATCAAAGTTCCGTTCAAGATATCAACAAGGTACATCCAAGTGAGCTTCGCTTGGTTTCATCAAAGTTCCGTTCAAGATATCAACAAGGTACATCCAAGTGAGCTTCGCTTGGTTTCATCAAAGTTCCGTTCAAGATATCAACAAGGTACATCCAAGAGAGCGTCGCTTGGTTCCATCAAAGTTCCGTTCAAGATATCAACAAGGTACATCCAAGTGAGAGTCGCTTGGTTCCATCAAAGTTCCGTTCAAGATATCAACAAGGTACATCCAAGTGAGCGTCGCTTGGTTCCATCAAAGTTCCGTTCAAGATATCAACAAGGTACATCCAAGTGATCGTCGCTTGGTTCCATCAAAGTTCCGTTCAAGATATCAACAAGCTACATCCAAGTGAGCGTCGCTTGGTTCAATTAAAGTTCCGTTCAAGATATCAACAAGGTACATCCAAGTGAGCGTCGCTCGGTTCCATCAAAGTTCGGTTCAAGATATCAACAAGGTAATCCAAGTGAGGGTCGCTCGGTTCCATCAAAGTTCGGTTCAGGATATCAACAAGGTACATCCAAGTGAGCGTCGCTTGGTTCCATCAAAGTTCCGTTCAAGATATCAACAAGGTACATCCAAGTGATCGTCGCTTGGTTCCATCAAAGTTCCGTTCAAGATATACACAAGGTACATCCAAGTGAGAGTCGCTTGGTTCAATCAAAGTTCCGTTCAAGATATCAACAAGGTACATCCAAGTGAGCGTCGCTCGGTTCCATCAAAGTTAGGTTCAAGATATCAACAAGGTACATCCAAGTGAGCGTCGCTTGGTTCCATCAAAGTTCCCTTCAAGATATCAACAAGGTACATCCAAGTGAGCGTCGCTTGGTTTCATCAAAGTTCCCTTCAAGATATCAACAAGGTACATCCAAGTGAGAGTTGCTTGGTTCAATCAAAGCTCCATTCAAGATATCAACAAGGTACATCCAAGTGAGTGTCGCTTGGTTCAATCAAAGCTCCATTCAAGATATCAACAAGGTACATCCAAGTGAGCGTCGCTTGGTTACATCAAAGTTCCGTTCAAGATATCAACAAGGTACATCCAAGTGGGCGTCGCTTGGTTCCATCAAAGTTCCGTTCAAGATATCAACAAGGTACATCCAAGTGAGCGTCGCTCGGTTCCATCAAAGTTCCGTTCAAGATATCAACAAGGTACATCCAAGTGAGTGTCGCTTGGTTCCATCAAAGTTCCGTTCAAAATATCAACAAGGTACATCCAAGTGAGCCTCGCTTGGTTCCATCAAAGTTCCGTTCAAGATATCAACAAGCTACATCCAAGTGAGTGTCGCTTGGTTCAATCAAAGCTCCATTCAAGATATCAACAAGGTACATCCAAGTGAGCGTCGCTTGGTTCCATCAAAGTTCCGTTCAAGATATCAACAAGGTACATCCAAGTGATCGTCGCTTGGTTCCATCAAAGTTCCGTTCAAGATATCAACAAGGTACATCCAAGTGAGAGTCGCTTGGTTCAATCAAAGTTCCGTTCAAGATATAAACAAGGTACATCCAAGTGAGCGTCGCTCGGTTCCATCAAAGTTCCGTTCAAGATATCAACAAGGTACATCCAAGTGAGTGTCGCTTGGTTCCATCAAAGTTCCGTTCAAGATATCAACAAGGTACATCCAAGTGAGTGTCGCTTGGTTCCATCAAAGTTCCGTTCAAAATATCAACAAGGTACATCCAAGTGAGCCTCGCTTGGTTCCATCAAAGTTCCGTTCAAGATATCAACAAGCTACATCCAAGTGAGTGTCGCTTGGTTCCATCAAAGTTCCGTTCAAGATATCAACAAGGTACATCCAAGTGAGTGTCGCTTGGTTCCATCAAAGTTCCGTTCAAGATATCAACAAGGTACATCCAAGTGAGCGTCGCTTGGTTCCATCAAAGTTCCGTTCAAGATATCAACAAGGTACATCCAAGTGAGCGTCGCTTGGTTCCATCAAAATTCCGTTCAAGATATCAACAAGGTACATCCAAGTGAGCGTCGCTTGGTTCCATCAAAGTTCCATTCAAGATATCAACAAGGTACATCCAAGTGAGCGCCGCTTGGTTCCATCAAAGTTCCGTTCAATATATCAACAAGGTACATCCAAGTGAGAGCCGCTTGGTTCAATCAAAGTTCCGTTCAAGATATCAACAAGGTACATCCAAGTGAGCTTCGCTTGGTTTCATCAAAGTTCCGTTCAAGATATCAACAAGGTACATCGAAGTGAGAGTCGCTTGGTTTCATCAAAGTTCCGTTCAAGATATCAACAAGGTACATCGAAGTGAGAGTCGCTTGGTTCCATCAAAGTTCCGTTCAAGATATCAACAAGGTACATCCAAGTGAGCGTCGCTTGATTCCATCAAAGTTCCGTTCAAGATATCAACAAGGAACATCTAAGTGAGCTTCGCTTGGTTTCATCAAAGTTCCGTTCAAGATAGAAACAAGTCAGCGTCGCTCAAAATGAAAGTTGCTTGGTTCTACAAAGGTTTAATTCAAGAAAATCTATATGTTCAATATGATTATCAAAATGTCGTTTTTTATCTTCCAGAAATTTTTATAAAACATTCTTCCTCATAGTTAAAGATATCGGTTCCTCCCCGTATAGCCAACCGAAGCTGTGTTCGCTCTAGGTCCCATCTCGAGAGAAACAAGACAAAATATCAAATCTTCGCCCATATCAAGAGGCAGCTGACAATGATGGAAATAAGATATCTCCATTGTTGCGGTCGTCAGCCGTAGCAACAATAAGCCAAAGTCGAATATTACAGTTCAGTGATTTCATGCTGTCCTGGTGAAGGAAGCTTTAACGACTGTAAAGAAATATCTATAAACATGAAATTTCTATAAAAATGCGATGATCTAATATATAGATGGAAATAAAAATAAAGAAGGCATTTCCTGACCACGAGCACATGTGCTTTTTGTGTATAAATGTGTCCTTATAGGTGTTATGTTCATAGTTTTCTTTAAATATCCTTTAAACCCGAATTACATTCAAAGCGCCGTCTATATAATCAGACCCAATACAATAGTAGAGCGGTCTGGTAAATTAAACCAATCAAACCGTTGAATGGGTTCACCACTGATGAGCCAGGCTCTCCCAAAAGTTTTCAATCGCCTTCAGAACAAAAGAGGAGGTTGCTTTATTTGAAAATCAAAAATATCTCGATTACTATAATTTGATTTAAGAGATAAATACCTGATTGTACGAGAAAATCCAGGAGAAGAGATGCATTCATGTGACAATTCTATAGGCACAACTTTTCGACCACTTTTCCCTTCATCAAAGGTAAAGACGGTACAAGAGAGTGGGAACTACAAAGATTAACAAGATTCGATCAACCTATAATTTCTATAGAGATATTAATGTTTTGAAAATAGAGCCATCCATAAATAAATCTTTAACTAAAAAGGCATATATTGGATCAAAATATCATTTATTTTACCAATATTTCAGTTGGCTAAATCAATCAATCAATCAAGGTTATGTGGCGCTGAATTTGTTGTTGACACACATTAAAATGTTATAACACCTTGATAAAGGTTGACGTTCAGCCAACTGAAATATTGGTAAAATAAATGATATTTTGATTTAATATATGCCTTTTTAATTAAAGATATTAATGTGTTAAAGATTACGTTGAGGATATGGCTATAAAAAATGGTAATGTTCAATGCATAGAAGAAACATGCGTCTGAGACAGATGAACGGGTGAAAAAAGAGCAAGAAAGCGAATTTAGGATACAAGGCTGACATCTAGTTGGTCTCGAGGACCACGCCATCACCATCTCCTCAGCGGCGAAGTACGCGATATACGTATTCTTCGTAGATCGCGAAATGCGTGGTGTCGCTGGAGACCCACTGGCGATTCTCCACCAAACTCTGCAGTGCTGGCAGAGGCGCCATATACATTGTATATTGTGTATATAATGCATATTATATATTTTTAAATAGTGCAGACTGTGCACTTTGAATGTATTGACAAGATGTCAATAAAATTATTTTAATTGTCTAGTAAAGCAATTTTCCTGTTGATACTGTGTGTAAGTTTGGGATATATACACTTCGAGAACAAGTCGGTGGTGGGGGTTCTAGATAATGTGAAATTGGTTTTTATATATTTCTTGTTTACTATTTTATCGAATAAACTATATTCGTCATTATAAGTCAAGTACAGAATTTACTTTGTAGAACCCTGAAAAGATCCGTGTGTTGTACCAATTCCAATTTTAGTATATGTACCGCCGAACAAGCGTGTACGTGTGTTGTATATTTATTCTATTTGTGAATATGTTACACGCTGTGTGTGTGATCCTAATAAATTGAATGAGTTTTTTCTTCAAATGATTGCTGCTTATCTATTTACAAATGCCAAATTAAGTAAGAGATATGTAAGAAATTGTATATATATATAAGAGAGAATGTGAATGTGGAATCTCCAATATTTTTCTATAAATAAGTTATTTTAGAAAACCAAGTGTAGATACACTCATGGACAAAACTTATGAAATTATAAATATTTTGTTGTCCACGAGCGTCTTTTTTTTTTTTTTTTTTTGGAAGGAGACAGAAGCAATTTTGTTCACACTTGGTTATCTCGTGTGTTTTCAATAAAGGTCACTGTAATATCTTTCAGAGTTATTGTCTGAATCCCGATATATATGCTAAAAGGTACAACTTCATTATGTTTTGTCTATAAATTTGCATATAGCGCATTATGTGTAATTCCTTAAGATATTCCCGAAGACAATGTTGGGCCCCCCTGGGCTTTGATAAGAAAGCATCTCTCTATTGAAACCAAAAACAACAAAAAGATTTTTGCGCAATCGTTTAGAGAGCGCTCTCGACGTTAATCATGGTTAAACTGGAACAAATGAAACATCGATATGTCCCTTATAATCCAAGTACATCTATCTATCTTTCCCAAAAATTCAGAAGAGCGACATTTCTTCAGCGTCTCTACACATGAAGTTAGCCAGTGCTTGCTCTGTCCTGGTGGCCCCATGTTTAACCACCAGTCACTATGTGTTCAGTGAAATCCTAACCATCTGTTGCGAATCGTCGAAGTTTCGCTGAAAGATTTGGCTTGCTGTTCGGGCGTGAAGTTATGCGGAGCCCGTTGGGTAAGTTTTTTTTTTCTCTTTTCTAGGTAGTTGACCAGAACAATATACGCGCGTATTGGGGCCAGTAGTCTCGAAGCTAGATCACGTCCGGTAATTCTGTAATCTCCGAAACACAATAGCCCTTGCAGCGTCTTCTCATCAACATGGTGAACGTTACTATAAAATCAAAGGTCGCCTCTCCCGTCAAAGTAGACGTCAAAACAAGACGCCGCAAACTAACGGTCTCGGGTCGATGACAAAGTCACAACACCAGCTTTGGCAAACTGAGAAGCGTTTACCTGGAGACCACGATTTCGAGCTAATGGTTCTCTTCAGTCTAGATAGATGGCGTCTAGTTTTTGACGTCTATTTTGACGGGAGAGGCGACCTTTTATTTTATAGATCAATATCCTCCCGGCAAAATTGACATCTATATGGTGAACTATTGGCCGAGAAACGGTTAATTGGGAATGGCCATTTGGCGAACAATTTGATCCAATGGAACACCTTGCATGTGGCAGTCTCACCCTAGAAGGCTTTCAGACAACGGGAGGTTTCTGAAGCTATCTCGGCAACAAGGAAGTGTATTCCAGATCGTTGTTTGGACTCTTCCGTTGTGCTCGAATTCAAGAGTTTACCAGCGGGATACTCACGAACGTAGCCTATTATTGCACGTGACTAACTTATCTAACTATTCTTCCTTGTGTAGTACAGTAATTATTTCTCCTTTTTTCCCTCAAATTACCCGTTTTGAAATATACAACCTTTATTGGCACATTTCAGGCAGGTAATAAGGTTGTATAAAGGTTTATCATTTTGTATATTCGAATCACTAGAGCGCTGTTTGTGCCTTCACTGTCCAGGGTGAACATACTCATGCTGGCCAGAGGAACAAATTTTAAAGCCTAATTCATAGCGAAACACTGGCTTCCGTAAAATGTATGTACACTCATGGACAAAACTTGAGTAAGGGGAACGTTTTCATGTCCCCGGTCATCATTTTTTTTTAAGAAGAAGGAGACAGAGGCAATTTTGTTCACACTTGGTTATCTCGTATGTCTTCAATAAATGTCACTGTAATATCTTTCAGAGTTATTGTCTGAATCCCGATATACATTCTGAAAGGTACAACTTCCTTAAGTTTTGTCCATGAGTGTATATCGGCCACTACATATGATTTTCAGCCGCCTTTCCCTTTGAAATGATGAAAAATGCTTCGACACAATTGGGGATGTCGGTCTTCCACTGGATCAGGCTACAAGATGTCCTTCCTGTCACAAACGTTACTTTGTACGGTTCACATACAAACAAACAAAAAAACACTAGGGCCTAAATTAAAAGTAATTTAACACAGAAAAAACACGTACACTCAAAAATATAACAGAAATAAAAAGGAAGGACGTAAATAAAAAAACACACGATTAGTTATAACAAAACCAAAACTTATCTTTTATCACAGCGTTGATAAGGAGCGGACACACAGGTATGCGAGGAGATCACCAGACACGGACACAGAGAACGCTTTAAGCGTCTCTCCACAATAATCCACTGGCAGAGTCCCCGTATTCCCTTTGAACCCTCTTTATGTACAAACGTGGCCACATACTTCCAATGAGAAGGTGTGGGAGATCAGTTCACTTAACAAATAAACAACATTCTTTCCGCATAACTGAGAAGCTTAAAACTACTTATGTTTGACAAATAATTTGACACCTGAAGAGGAGAATCTACATTCACACATTCCAAGAGTCTAGCATCAGTATCACTATAAAAGGAAAATCTAAAAATGCAATATAACAGCGGTATGGTATATTAAACTGAAGAAACCGCTGGGAGGGTTCACCACTGATGAGCCAGGCCCTCCCATCAATTTTTCCATTGCAGTAAGGAGAGTAGTAATTGTTTATTTAAAAAATAATGATAATACGTGTCTATAATAGTTTTGAATTTTGATAGTTGACTTTACACCACCAGAGAAGACGTCTATTGACGTGACGTAGGACTGTGCTAGGTGGGTCTCCCGCACCTTTCACAAGTGTCTGTGAAACTGATACACTTTTCAAAATCTAAAAAGTAAATAATTCTATAGATAACTTTATATTATATATACACTCATGGATAAAACTTAAGGAAGTTGTACCTTTTAGCATGTATATATCGGGATTCAGATAATAACTCTGAAAGATATTTGATACACAGTGAGACCTTTATTGAAGACACACGAGATAACCACACACACTTAAAGCTTTAATAAGACCACCGGTCTTATACTGATTCACCACAGGAAGAAATAATAGATGGAGCTCCTATACTCCAGGCAGCGCAGCACCCAACAACAGCCTCCAGGTCCGACGCATGTTCAATGGTCACACGTTCCTTCGTGCATACGTCAAGGTTAGCGAATCACTGAACAGGCCAGTGTGGAATCAGCCGCGTTCTAGTCTTCGCTTTCCTCGTCTAAATGGACCACGACATTCGGCGATTCAATTAATCTCCTCCGAACGGTGACTGCGGCCTTGTAGAATTTATATAAACCAAAAAGAAGCACACGAGATAACCAAGTGTGGACAAAATTGCCTCTGTCTCTTTAAAAAAAAAAAGACGACCAGCGACATAAAAATATAAGAAACTTAATTAAACATTGTCCATGTGTATATTTCTACAATTAATTGGTAGTTCTACTTATGCCTATCACAGCAAGTGAAAGATTTACAATATTTTCTCTGATTCTTTGGCCGATGAGAGCTCTATCTACTTCCACTATCATGTTCGGCAGAAAAGCTGTAAGAGCAGCGTTAACAAATGGGAAAAAGAAGATAATTAGACGACACACAGTCGTTGTTATATCTCTCCACCAATACTGTATATACAACAACAACAAAACAACTTTATTAGGGCGTCTTGCCCTGTACAGATTCGCCGTGGAATTACAGACAATATTCAACACAAGAGAAAAGGGAGAGATAGAGTATTTACAGTTAAGGTATGGTAAACAGGGTGACTTTTTTATTGTGCCCCTGTTCTTCTCTCTTCCACGAGTGCAATTTTATTTACAACCGCTTTTTGATAGTTGAACAGTTCTATTGCCCAACTTTTCTTATCAGAAACAGTTTTTATTATCTTTATTGAGTTCAAATGCGGTCTAGGAAGACTTTTCAGGATCTTACCAAGACTGTATATAACTGGTTTGTTACCTATTTACATATTGGTACTTTCGAACGTTGTTTATTTGATTGTTTTTTTCCTTCTTGACACTAAGGAATTAACGTATTTAAGACGATATGTCTTAATAAAAGACCTTTGTTGTTTATTTTTGTTGCGTATATATAAAACTTCTCTCTCTTCCACGCTGTGTCCAGGGGTTGTGGAAACTTTATTATCTGTTATATTGGTAATTTCTCTGTGTCATGTCTTCAACAACCCACATTTAGTCAATCAGTGCTATCCTTACGACCCTTCCAAAGTCTTTGGAACTGCAAGAAAAGTCCGATATGTAACAGTAGGGAGGTACTGATGTAAATATGCGAGTAAGTGGAAGTTTTGTATAATTATATTGGGACAGATAAAACTTCTGTGTAAAATCAATTTGGTGCCGAGAACTGAAGTGCTGATAGAAAGATATCGCCTTGTGGACATGCTGTGATAGAAATGCATGGAGACATCTGAGGCTTCCCAGGTAGTTGGCTTTTTATGCTCCAGGAGCCCGGGTTACCTCTATTTTCTCTCTCTGAGGCTCTTCATTGGACACGACAACAAAGATATTGCAGATAAGAATGATAAGTTCCTTTATAACTCAAAATTCAATGATCCTATTTGAAATTTGATTTTGGAAGAAAACAAACGGAGGGAGTAGAGTATTCTATATTGTACACTCCGGTTAAAATACATTCAAAGATAACCCGGGTCATTTATCTAGTTGTCAAATCAAACAACTGGCCAGTAGCTGAACAGAACAGAGAAACTGCCATATTTGTATGTTAGGACATCTGTAGGAACAACCTTCGTACTGTCAGAGGTTACACAATATTTGTCGTGGTTTTATCATGTGAACACGGATTTTTTTTTTTTTACATATATTTAAAAAGATTTCTTTCATACCTTTATTTACGTTTTTTCATAAAAGTCTGATTTATACGTATGTGGCTCAGTGGCCAAGTGGTAAGGCGTCGGTCTTGTAAACCGAAGATCCAGGGTTCGATCCCCTGCTGGGCCTTCTTTTTTTTTTTGGGTAGAAAAAAAAATTGCTTACATTAAGGTCACATCTAGAATAGATAATATCCTAACTAGATCTCCATGTGGCGGAAAAAAACATTTAGTTTTGGTAGAAAAATGTTTCCTTTAAGTTAAAACAAAAAAAATATATTAAAAAAAAATTAGCTTATATAAAAGAGGGTACCTGGATCTGTAAAGAAAAAATAAAAAATTTCTAAATATTTCGAGAAATTGCTCCCTTTTTATCAATTTATTACACAGTAAACTTAATTTACAAATTCTTATAGATCACATGAAAACAACTTTGTCATTGGTCAAAATTATTTATACGTATATATATTTAAAATAATTTATAAATTTTTATAATTAATTAGCATTAATAATGATTCGAAAATTTCAGATCTTCACACAAATCCAAATAAGTATATATATGTGAAATTTTGATAACAGTGTTGTTGCTCTTAGAAAAGAGTATGGTAATAAGTATCAGTCTGATGATGGTAACAAGGTTGGTACCATATCATGTGAAAATGATTTATTTAGATGAATATTTAGATCTGGTCTTATTACCTTGGGATTGTGAATACAAACCTCATGAACAATCCACTGAGCAACCATCTTAGTAGAGTCAAAAATGGCGTAACCTATTATAAACACAAGGTAATAAGACCAAATCCAAATAAATAAATAGTGTGTGACGTTTCGTTAACAGCGTTGTTACCATCTTCAGTTCTCATTCAGTACTTTTGTCTGAAGATGGTAACAACGCTGTTTCCGAAACGCCACACACTATTTATTTATTTGGATTTGGTGTTATTACCTTGTTTTTATAATCTACTAGCCGAATGACCCGGGCAATGCCCGTGTTTTACCCGATTGAATGTTTTTATTCAAATACTATTTGTTACAATTATAAATTGGCGCCTTATATAAATGCATATATTAGTAGAGTATATAGTATTATATCTACATTTATGTAGATGTGACATATATATCCCTAATGATAATAGTACTTACATATGTACATAAGTATGTGTATATATATACACCTTAATAGTACAAAAGCTACATACCTATACTTTCGATATTTGCGGACCTATAATGAGGTATTGTTAACAATAGATTATTTAAGGAGCGACCCGCTCCAACACAATAGTTACAAAAACCAAAAAGCGAGTGGGGGGGGGGCATGATGGGTGGGGGGGGGGGGGGGGGGGGGGCAAAGGTGGGGTGATCGTAGCCAACCAATAGGAGAGCGCCATTCCAAAAAAAAAGCAAACGGTGACAGAGATGAAGAATTATTAAGAACGCATGACGCTCGTAACTGTATATAGAATAATCCAAATTGTGCCTTATCACTAATAAAACTAAGAATAAGGCATCCCCTCATCATGCAACTAAAGGTTGCTGATGGCTTGCACCATCTAACGGAATAAATATCAACTATTCATTGATTTATAATTATTCCAGAATTGGTCAAATATCCATTCTTGATTAATCAAAGAAAGGCTAACCATGTATATGTTTCGGGCTGTTGGTCTTCGTCAGCGTGGTTTTCTTAATTTATGCACCTTATCCCAGTACAATGTCACATTTGTACTATTTTATCACATTGTTTCGTGGTCTCACGCAATTCTGACCTTAACTACCCGTTTCATGATTTTTCAGGATGCCTGAATGACCAATTTTTTGGTCGTTGAGGTACAGCTTTCACCACGCTGATGAGGGCCAGCAGCCCGAAACACGTACCAGGTTAGCTTTTCTTTGATTAATCAAGAATGGGTATTTGGCCAATTCTGGAAATTTTAAAAATCAATTAATTGTTGATATTTATTCCGATAGATGGCGCAAGCCATCAGCAACTTTCAGTTGCATGATAAGGAGATGCCTTTTTCTTAATTTATGAACCTTATCCCAGTAAAATACCACATTTGTACCATTTTTTCATTAATAAAACTGATAAGGCACAATTTGGATTATAGATTATAAACACAAGGTAATAAGACCAAATCCAAATAAATAAATAGTGTGTGACGTTTCGGTAACAGTGTTGTTACCGAAACGTCACACACTATTTATTTATTTGGAGTTGGTCTTATTACCTTGTGTTTATTAATAAAACTGTTCACCCACTCAGAAACAATAAAAGTATAAAACCTCTTAGAATATTTATTCTTAGAGAATCTAAAGGGAAGTATGAAAAAGTTTTTACAAATTTGAGAATTTTTAAAAGAACTTTGAAATTCATTTGATTCAACACAAAGTAATAAGACCAAATACAAATAAATATATAGTATGTGATGTTTCAGTAACAGCATTGTAACCATCATGGGACAAATCAGAAATTTTGTCTAATGATGGTAACAATACTGTTACCTAAACGTCACACACTATTTATTTAGAGAGAGAGATTTTGTCTTATTACTTTGATAGGCACAATTTGGAATATCTATATATATAAAAATGAATGTTTGTATGTTTGTTGGTCTGTATGTCCGGTATACAAATTCGCAGTAGTTCACTAATTCAAACCAAAATTTCCATACATAGGTAAAAAATAACGGGGATGACGATAGGCTATTTTAAAAAATATATAAATCAATTATTAAAACTATATATTCAAATTATTCTAAATAGCTCACGAGCAGCGCCCTCTAGAACGCGGTGGATCTGATGGCGGGGCGCGCCCATTCGCTGCCTGCGAGCACGTGGCTTCCCTGTGCGCGCGCATGCGCCGGGAAGCCACTTGCTCGCCGGCAGCCGACGGGAGCAGTCACTTGCTCGCCGGGAGTCAACGGGCGCAGACATTTACTCGCTGGCAGCCAACGGGCACATGTTTAATGTGTTTGAATAATACATTTAATCATGTAAACCAGGGCATTGCCCGGGTCATTCGTCTAGTAGATTATAAAAACAAGGTAATAAGACCAACTCCAAATAAATAAATAGTGTGTGATGTTTCAGTAACAGCGTTGTTACCATCTTCAGACAAAAGTACTGAATGAGAAATTTTACCACAGGATGTTTTAAATAGTTACTGTTATCAAGTGTGTATATATTATCTGCTATCTTGTTTACACACTTGATAACAGTAACTATTTAAAACATGCTGTGGTAAAATTTCTCATTCAGTACTTTTGTCTGAAGACTCTAACAACACTGTTACCAAAATGTCACACAACTATTTATTTATTTGGATTTGGTCTTATTACCTTGTGTCTTATTACTTTGTTGTTTCTAATCTATAATCCAAATTGTACCTTATCATATTTATTTTTTTTTTTTCATGAAAGAAGTAAAAAGTGAAAGTATACTGGAGTTAGGTGGTTGTTGCATTTTGAAAAAAAAATCTGATTGTGAAACTGGAAGTCTATGATGGCTTGTACCATCTTTTGATATATAATAACAATGATATACAATAACAAATATGACACAGTATTGTTACCAAATAAACACAAGGTAATAACGCTGTTACCAAAACATCACACACTACAGTATAACCTCGTTAATTCGACACACCCCAACCCCAATTCGACACTCAGCGATAATTCGACCATGTTCTGATGTCCCGACCTCCGGCCTATCAAATAACAAACCCTAATTCGGCATATCGATAATACGACACTTCCGATAGTTCGACCATTTTAAAATTCGAATTTCGACAGTTGAATGTTTTTTACTTACAACTTTCCGCTAAAAAGGCGGTGACGATCGGCGGGCGCCGATAGGATCGCGAGCGTGCACTTTTGGTTCCTAGTTAGTTTAAGTTTAACTTTGCAGTGGCGTTGCGCCAAGTCGCGAGTGTTATTGTTTTTTTTTTTTTTTTTTACGCTAGGATTTAGGCTTTGTGCTCTAATTAACAATAATATTTTATTTTTAAATTTCAGCATTAAAATATTTTAGTTATTTTAAAATTTACAAATAATTTCCTTTTAAATAAATAAATCTTTATAAAATGTAGCCACAATGATTATGATAACATTTTATTTCAATATTCCATTTCTGTGTTATTATAAAAGATTTAAACACAAAATCAATAATACCTGCAGCAGCAGTGGATGACTTTAATACATTAAAATTTATTTATTAAAACGCATTCCAGAGGAAGAAAGACATGCACGTTTTTTTCAAAATGACCATCTGGAATACATCTTGAATAGGATTTCTGTGCAAAAACAGACATCTATAAAGGAATTTTTTAAAAGATCTTCATGATTATTTTAAAATAATATTTTAAAATTTTCTTTTTATTTTCCATATTTATTTCCTTTCAACTGCTATATTCTTCAATTAGAATAAAATATTATTTAATATATTATATTTAACATTTTAATGTCTGTAGAGTTAATATTTGATTATATCACTGAAAAGAAACACATTGCCAGTAAATTTATTTTTACAATTATTTATGTTTCTAAAATATGTATTAATGCCATTTTGTCACTGATACTAAAAGTTAATCATGAAAATAATATAAAAACACACAATGGTTTCAATTAATATCATTAATTTATATTACAAAGCTATTTTTAAAAAAATATTATTTTAGCGAGTTAGATGATTACCTAATCATCTGACTTTAATTCAACACTTCCTTTAATTCAACCGAAAGCTCTGGTCCCTTGGGGTGTTGAATTAAAGAGGTTCGACTGTATTTATTTATTTGGATTTGGTCTTATTACCTTGTGTTTATAAACATTAAATATAAGTTATTCATCCTTGGTGATTTTATTTTTCTATAAATTGTCAAAGGATTTTATGTAGATACATTATTTATTTATTTATTTAGGTCTTATTTACCTAGTGTTTCTAATCTATAATTGTGTCATATCAGTACTTACCGTTTTAAGTAGCAGCCATTTATTTTTCCCCTCTATCCTAAGTAACATCTCATACCCCTCTGTCCTCCATTTAACTTTTTTTTTTAATTATCCCTATTACAGGCCATGATAATCATGGTGGGTAGAAGTAGGCAACTGCTTGTATTGTAAGTGCACCACATGTCTACACATGTGAAAAGCAGTTCAACTTTGCACTTACAAATGTACCAGAGCCCCGTTTGGTTACTTTCACTTGCTTGCGGAGTTTAGCTTGTGTAGACATGCAGTACACTTACAGTAAAAGCAGTCACCTACTTCTACCCACCATGATTATCATGGCCTGTACCATAGGTCAAGGTTCTTCTTCTTAATTGTTTATTTTCTTTTTGACAATTCTGTTACCTACTCTACTACAATTATTGTAAATAGTTTCACGCACAATTATCCAGATCGGATATAGCGTGTCTTGTTTACAACTGGTAATAAATAAATAAATAAAATGTGTACTAGGGATGGCAAAAAAAAAAAAAACACACTATTAATTTATTAGGATTATGTCTTATTTTCTTGTATCTATAATCCAAATTGTGCTTTATCAAGAACCTTTTTAGTTTTTACATCTCATGTTTTGAATAATAAGTAAGAATTCGAGTAAATACATGGAGATAACAAGCAAACACTTTGTATTTATTCCCATCACAAACTGGGTGACCAGTTTCACAACAACTGAAGGCTGTTAACAACAAAGCAGAAGAAAAACATTGTTTTGAATTGAAAGCTTATATGACCTTTTTTTTAAAAACAACACTTTATATATAGTTAATATTTATAAAATATATTATAAATATATAAAATTTTAATAACACACACACTTTTGTTAATCGTAGCAATTTTTTTTTAAAACAAATATATATATATATAACAAATTTTGAATATATATGCATTTAAAAAAAATAATTTTTAAATAGTTATTTTTCTTTACCACATAATTAATAAAAATTATTGATAATTTTTTAGGAGAGATGATATAACAAAAACACAAATTTTAACTTGCTAAAAAAATATATAAAATTTTAACAAATAAGGTAAATTATGTAGATAGGGATAACAAAAAAATGTGTGAAAAAATCAAGAATGACAGGGTGGTGGGTTCGTCTGCTTCCACCATGATTCTGGATAATGGTATTTCTGTAGCTCCAGGCCCTCATTGGGCACTGGTACATTGAGATCAAGGAAGGTAACTTGGGGTAATGGAGGAATTAAAAGTCTTGGAGGAAAACAATGCAAAGATTCACATGCTTCTGGTGGCAAAATTCTATTCTTCCAGCCGACTCTCCTCATTTGCTCTGTAAGCCCATCTTTTTCAAAAACAACTAAATAATACTTATAATAATTAGGCATATCTACAATGTAAACCCCATTCGAAGAATCATAACTGGCCGTAAAATTTAACTTCTTGAATCTTCTGATTAAATAAGCTTCATCTATTGCTGATATCTCTTCATTTAAAATACAAACTTGAAGTGAGGTTTGCCAAGGATATGTTTCTTTTAATGCTGCCCAAAGACTATTGTAACATAAAAAATGTGTTAATTGCAAAGAATTGAGCACTTTTAATAAAAGTTCTAATTGTATTTTCATTTTGGCTCTATCTGCTTCTAAAACTTGACAAAGTACTTCATTTTGGTATCCAACGAAACATTTGTAGATAATAAATAAGGCAATTATTGATATTGCAACTACCTTAGGCCTAAACTTGATTCTTCGCATTTTTTCTATTAAGCTCTAAAAAGTCGTCTGCTATATTATAAAATGATTATTTGAGGGCTAGAATTGGGTCTTTTAAAATTGAAGTTATTTTTATTCATTTTTTTTTTTTCTTGACAAATACGAAAACAAAAATTAGGACCTTTAAAATACCTAATAGAGTTTACATTAATTATTTTTCATCTTGTTTGTTTACAAATTCAGCAGTAGCAAATACTTTTTGTAAATCAACATTTTATTTTTTTTTCTTTACCGAGAAAGAACTGTTTTAATTTCATTTTAGTCTCCTTTGTAAAGGAGCAATATTCCAGTAAAAGTACTCACAATATATGAATATAATTGTAAATAAAATGCACAAGTGAAATGCTCATATAATCCTAAACATAGTAAAATTTTTGTAATCTAAATTGGCTGATGTATTCCCTTTATACTTCTGGGCAGTTATTATTTTATGCCGAGTCCACTTCTGTGTTTTCTTTACATATAACATTTAAAAAGGTATATATTTATTTTTCAACTGCAAATATCTCTCAATGTTGATTTTATATAGATATATTGACTTTATTTCAATTTAATAGCTTGACGATTTCCAAAAATTTCTTGAAATTTAAAGCCTGAATAGTTAACGCTAAGCTACAATTATTCAATATATATATGCCATCTAACATTGCACAACTCTTAAAATAGACCTCTTGGATTAAATTGGCGAAATTACTGGAAATGTACCACTGATGAGTCAAGCCTTTCCAATTCTTTTTCTATTTATCTCAAAAATTGTAGAACTTCGTCCATTAATTTTTAAAAAATCAATAGAGCTTAATAGCTCATACTCTACATACAGAGAGCTTTATGTGAATTGTTTAATATTGCATTAATTTTTTTACCAAGAGCGGTTCTACAATATTCAAAAGACATATAACGATAGCTGATAGACCGGTATCCCTTGTTCCTAGAGCGAAAATTAAATATATAATTGTTAACACAAAATTAAATAACTGACAATACTTGCTACACAATAATTTTTACGTCAAATAGATATGCCAAATTTTAAAATCGATAAATAAGTGACTATAACCTCAGATTGGAAATTTTTATGTCCAATTAAAGAGAGTTCTATTTTGAAATCCATTTTAACATATATTTTTTATATGACTGATACGTTAGTATGGGCTAGTGGCTCAAGAAGTTAGCTTTATGCACTCTGGGAATCTTAGTCATCTCTAATTTTCTAGATGTATGTACATGACGATATTATTTATTTATATAAATTTGCACACGCTCGATAGAGCATTAGTGCACTATTTATATATATAACACGTAATAAGAATAACATCAAATACATTATTGGAGTGGTCTGGTAGATTAAATTGGCGAATCCATTGGAAGGTTTTACCAGTGATGACCACTGATGATTTTCCCAACATAGTAAATATATTAGGAAGTTGTTTTATTGGGAAAACTAAAAAATCGCGCTAAATAGTGTTCTTATATAAAATTTAATCATTTTTTGTTGTAGTATCTTTGTTTTATTATCTGAAATTAAAAAATTACTAATGTATCAAGGTATTAGAATATTAACCTAATCCTCAATAAATATTGACTCCTAATTTTTATATCAAATAGCTTCTGAATTCTACCTGAAAATTAATCGTTACAGTCTAAAATACATTCTTTAAATATATATCAAAGGTAAAAATTGCTTTAGATAATTGTGACTTTTGACTAGATTATCATTTTATTAGTCTGTTAAAGCAAAATAAACAATAATATTTGGCCTAGATTTAAGACTTTTCTTTTTAAATTTCTGTAGATATGTATTTTTTATAAAACTTATTTATTAAATTATTTCATTAAAATATATTTTTATAATCGCTATATTAGCGATACATATGTTTTCTTCCTAATACTTCCTTTTAAAAATAAAAATCGCTAAATTTTTAGCACTTTGAAACTATCAAAAACGGTAAGTGATTATCTTTGCTTGTATACCTATACGTTAGATACAACACACTTTCGTCATAGATGGTAAATTACCATCCAAGTTATGGGTGGAGCCGACCTTGGTATCGTACGACGCCGTTGATTGGTCCAATGTGTTTATGATAAGGGTGATAGAAAAACGTCCGAATCATCCAACGACTTAGCGTCCAACATGTCGTACGTGTCTGTTAAGCCTGATTCCCATTTTTCAATCCATAATTTACCCTATGGAATATTTTCTGATAAAACTAATTCTACACCACGACCTGGTGTTGCAATTGGGGATCAAATACTTGATCTTTCTGTAATTAAACATTTATTTTTTGGCCCGTATATGCAGAAGAATCAACATGTCTTCACAGAGGCAAGTTTAAATAGCTTTATGGCTTTGGGAAGAAATGCATGGACTGAGGCAAGAGAAACTATCAAGAAGATATTGTCAATTGATGAACCTATCCTACGAGATGATGCTGCACTGAGAAAAAAAGCATTTGTTTCTCAAAGTGAAGCAAAGATGCATCTTCCAGCAAAGATTGGTGATTATACTGATTTCTTTTCTTCTATCTATCACGCTACCAATACAGGAGTGATGTTCCGTGGACCTACCAACGCCCTCCTGCCAAACTGGAAACATCTGCCTGTTGCGTACCACGGCAGATCATCCTCTATTGTGGTCTCTGGGACTCCTCTCCATCGGCCCTACGGCCAAACTATTGTTGAAGAAGGTGCACCTCCTGTTTTCCGCCCCTAGTACCATGATGGACTTTGAGTTAGAGATGGCATTTTTCACAGGTCCGGGCACCACTCTGGGACAACCCATCCCTATAGAGAAGGCTCAAGATCATATCTTTGGTATGGTACTGATGAATGATTGGAGTGCAAGAGATATCCAGAAATGGGAGTATGTCCCACTGGGTCCGTTTCTCGGGAAGAGTTTAGGAACCACAATCAGTCCGTGGGTAGTCCCTCTGGAAGCCTTGATGCCATTTGTGGTGGAGAACTGCGTACAGGATCCTCCCCCACTTCCATACCTCAGCCACTCAGATCCCTTCACCTTCAACATCCAGCTGGAGGTCTACCTGAAGGATGGAGGAGAGAGCAGCAGCAAGCCTCTGGCCAAGACCAACTTCCGGCACATGTACTGGACCATGAAGCAACAGCTGGCTCATCACACCAGCAACGGCTGCAACATCAACCCTGGAGATCTCATGGCTTCTGGTACCATCAGTGGACCCGGGGAAGGTTCCTACGGCTCCATGCTGGAACTGGCATGGAAAGGAACCAAGCCCATTGTTCTGGAGTCGGGGGCCACCCGCAAGTTCCTCCAGGATGGCGATGAGCTGACCCTGACTGGATTCTGCCAGGGGGACGGCTACCTCGTTGGATTCGGTAACTGTACCGGCAAACTTCTCCCGGCTCTACCTCGAGTTTAAGACTTTGTTTGTTTTTAACCTCACAGGGGACCAAACACATTCTTTTTTCCCCCTATTTTACCTTATTTTAAAATTCTTATTTGTTGGTAAGACTTTTGTTCTAAGTAGAAATCTGTTCTATATTTGTAGAGAGAAATTTGTATCAAAGTACTGTTAACTCTTGTTAAATTGAAGGACTTGTGATGTGGGGGAACAAACATTTGCCTTCCCAATCATCAATATTCTTAAATTATTGAATGTTTCCATTTTTTTTTTTGTAATGACAATTGACAATTTAAACAATTTTATTGATTCTTTTAATCAAATTTTACAAAGGTGGAAAAATAAAAAAGTAAAAGGGCATATAAAGTGTAGGGGAATATATATATAGTTGTGTCAAATGTCTTCAGCAAGGAAGGCTTCCCCACCTTGAGAGAGTCCTCCTCCAGACAAGGAGGGGTCTTCTTGTACACTCCTCAGTTTTTTTGTAATGAGCAAATTAGTGGGAAAACACTTTTCTTTTTTTTTTTTTTAAATAGCCATTTAGTTAATTGGGATGTATTTTTGGCAATATCTCAACAAGTTTTAAATATATTCTTCCCATATTACTTAATAAGCAATGTTTAAGAGACAACCTGCGATGTCCAATCATTATGATAAAGAACAATTTGGATTATAGATTACAATACAAGAAACTTAAGACCTAATCCAAATAATTTAATTCTTTTGTTTGATGATGCTAACAATGCTGTTGCCGAAATGTCACATACTAATAAATTATTTGGATTAGGTCTTGTTTTCTTGTAGTCCAATCATTATGTTTGGGGGCCCAAACACTAAGCAACTGTTTATAACAGCACTCTGTAATTGCCAGCTTTCTTTCCTAAAAAACTGATTGTGACAATGAGTTCGTCCCTACCTATTCAATCATATTGGAATCCAAGTAAATCTTGGTATTTTTCTATCATTGATCATTGTTTTTGCTGTTGTTTTTCTCTATTGAAGTAATAATGACTCCTTTAGTAAGTTTTAGTAGAAATTGGCAATACAATTAAATCTATAAAAATATTTTACAAAAAAAAAAGGATAGAATCAAAAGGTAACAACGCCAAATCTTCAAATTATTGAAATGTTTATAAATGTTGCCGAAATGTAACACACTATTAAATTATTTGGATTTAGGTCTTATTACCTTGTGTTTATAAAGCCTTCTCTCCTGTAGAATATACTCCGGTAGAAAGATTTGTGAAACCTGAAAACTTATGAAGAAAATATAGTAAGGAATTCATCCTCTGAAGCCATTTTATTATTTTATATAAACTCTTTATAATATATATAATTTTTGATAAGGCACACAATTTGGATTATAGATTATAAACATAAGGTAATAAGACCAAATAAATAAATAGTGTGCGATGTTTCTGTAACAGCATTGTTACTGAAACATCACACACTATTAACTTATTTATATTTGGTCTTATTACCTTATTTTTATATATTTTTGTTTTTCCAGTTGTATGTGGCATTCTTTTTTGTTCATTTGAAAAAAAAAAAATTGTTTTATCTCAACTAGGTTTTTTTTTTCTTTCTCATTTTTATGTTATCTATTTGATATATATATTTTTCGAGGTTATGTTTTTTTTCTTTGATTTTTATTATTATGATTTTTGTTGTTATTGTGTGTGTCTTTTAGAACATAATTTTAAAAAGTTATATTTTTCCTGTACCTTATAAATGTTTACACATTATTCACAGTTACTCTGTTCCTATACTCTTGAATGTGTTTAAAAAAAAAATAAGTTGCTCAACTTTTATTTAATAAAATCAATATTTTTATGGAAAATAAAATATTTGAATGATTTGATGTGTTTGTATACAACAACAACAAAAAGCTTTATTAACCCTTAGTTACTGGCGCCTATTTTCCTTACACAATTACTGGCGTTCGGCCTCACAGGCCGTCTTTTAAAATCAATAATAAACCATGTTATTTATAAAATAAAAAGAAATTAAACGTATACACATAATTTCCAAAGAATAAATATTTTGTTTTTTCGAATAAACAGAGCTCTAAACAAAATTAAATGAAAATGTACAAGAAACTCTTTCTATCTAAAATATTCTATATATATTCTAAAAAATTCTATCTAAAATATTTTATTCAAGATTAGGTGCACAATTCAAGCATATTTCAATAGAATGATCTTTGCAGATTGGTTCTTTGCATTTTTTGAATTGCAATTGAGTTCGACGATCTTTTTTACATAGGTAGCATCTTTTGCGTTTTTTGGACCAAGGACTGCCGCTTGTGGATTCCTAGATAACACATATTATTGATATTTCGTTTGAATATCAAATATATATTTGCCTACCTCAAGTGATGAAGTTCCAGCATGCTTCTGAATTAATACTTGCAGATCTCTTGACAAATTTTTGGCTTGATTTCTCATATTCAAGGCATCTCTCATTAGTTGTAGAGCAAGCTGCTTTATAAAATCTTTTCGAGCCATTCCACCGTCTTGCTTGATAGCCTTATAAATTACTGCTGAATTTATTGCAACCACATCCAAAAAGTTGAAAAATAAACACAGGGGCCATCTTTTGGTTCTTCTTCCAACTGAATACATGTCTGATCAACTACATCTACACCACCTTTAGTCATATTATAAAATGTGATTATCTCGGGCTTTTATTGTTCAGCAGTTTCTTGATCAATTGTTGTGGTCGAATGCATTGTGGAGACTAATATAACAGATTTTCCAATTTTATAGGGACATAGGATACCAAATTTTTGTTTTTTGAAAAACCAAAAGTGGAACTGAACTTCTATTATATTATACAAAATTACAATCACAAAACACAATTTAGAATGCAGATAATTGAAGCAAGAGTAATAAAAAAACGAATGCTCAACTTATTTGTTGCGTTTGAAAGTCTATAAAACCAAAAGTGAAACGGCCAATAATAGGAGCGCTAAAATTCCCAGTGACGTAATTACTGGCGCTCGGCTTTAAAGGCCGTTTGATTTAATAACTCGGGATATACAAAATAGATTTCTCTTAAAATGAAAAGTTCTTCAAATGAATGCATTTTATTAAGATACCTAAAATTTTGATGAAAAATATTGCATTTTGAAAATTTCGCAAACATTTTTAATTTTCACACGGCCTTTCAAGCCGAACGCCAGTAATTACGGGTTAAGATCGATAAGGCACACATACATTCAGTACTTTTGTCTGAAGATAGTAACAACGCTGTTACCGAAAGGTCACACACTATTTATTTATTTGGATTTGGTCTTATTACCTTGTGTTTAAGATCTTATAGTCTTATACAGATTCACCAAGCAGAAATGTAGGATACATGCAGGACATAATACAAGAAAATAAGATCTAATTCAAATAATTTATTAGTGTGTGAGGTTTCGGCAACAACATTGTCACCATCATCAGACAAAAGAATAAGTGAGAAAAAATTATGGTGACAATGTTGTTGCCGAATGGTCACACACTAATAAATTATTTGGATTAGGTCTTTATTTTTATTTATTATAATCTATAATATCCAAATTGTGCTTTATTGATACATACAGGACAAAAAGTAAGAGTACCTTAATGGTAAATATGGTATTTATATACAGGAAAAATTATATAAAGACAATCAATATGCTTCTTGGATACCCCTTTATTATTGGTGTGTCACAACGCATGTTTGATCTTTATGTAAAATATCTACTGTACATTCTTTTTTTTTACACAAACAAACCTACTGGCAATGCGCCTCCTTTTAAATCTCCACAGACCCCACTGCAATGATATGATTTAATGAATGAGAGGGCTTGGCTCATCAGTAGTGAACTCTCTCAGCGGTTTCGCCAAACTAATCTCTAGACCGCTCTACTATTGTATTGGACTGGTTTTGTTATATACCCTGCGCCCCCCATGGAAGGCAGCCAAACGGTGTTTAGTGAACTATGGACATAAGCTTATAGGTCTGTAGAGGTACATGCATATAAATTTCAAGGTATTGCATTTTGCTCGATGCAATACCTTGAAATTTATATGCATGTACCTCTACAGACCTATAAGCTTATGTCCATAGTTCACTAAACACCGTTTGGCTGCCTTCCATGGGGGGCGCAGGGTATATAACAAAACCAGTCCAATACAATAGTAGAGCGGTCTAGAGATTAGTTTGGCGAAACCGCTGAGAGAGTTCACTACTGATGAGCCAAGCCCTCTCATTCATTAAATCATATCATTGCAGTGGGGTCTGTGGAGATTTAAAAGGAGGCGCATTGCCAGTAGGTTTGTTTGTGTAAAATTTTAGCGATGGAGGGCAATAAAAATTTAATTTACTAATGTACATTCTTTGATTTGTTTTTTTTCAATGGTGTACTGGATTTTAAGGTTTTTCTGGGGTCCATTACACAATTTTAGTGCTATAACTAATTGGAAATGTGACCAAATTTTGAATTTTTATAATCAAGATTTTCCACTCCCCCCCCCCAATTAAATTTATAATTTTATGGGGCTGATAAGTCACAATTTGGATTATAGATTATAAACACAGAGTATTATAATATATTATAAACTGATTAAGGGGGTTGGTGGAAGACTGGTTAAACCGTTTGGTTTTCGACCACTACGACCCAGGTTCGATTCCCGCATTGGACACTTTTTTCTGATTTAAAAAAAAAAAATGCTCCAATGGCCCCCGATTCTTGCAAAGTCCAACCCCACCACCGTGTGCAAGTAACCAAACGGGGCTCTGGCACATTTGTAAGTGCAAAGTCGAACTGCTTTTCACATGTGTAGACATGTGGTGCGCTTACAGTAAAAAGCAGTCGCTAACTACCCACAATGATTATCATGGCCTGTACCACGTTTACTAGGGATAATTAAAAAATAAATAAAATAAACTGATTATATATATTATAAACTCTTCTTCTTCTTTCTTATCTCCACTCAATCATATTAGGGTATCAAGCTTGTAAAGCTTGAAACTTTTGATGGTATCTGTCGGGGATGGGATATTATAAACTGATTTGGTCTTATTACCTTGTGTTTAATTTTATGTGGCGTGATGTTGATAAGGCTTGTGAATAGGCTGCTGATGAACATATACATTTTTAAATAAAATAAAAGAACTTTTTAACGGCAAAAAAATAAGGGAAAGAAATAGCGGCTGCTGGAAGAAAGCTTTGTTGTTCCAACTGCGCATGTACCAAGAGGATGTCACATGCTGGTGGCGCCACACACTACCTGAAACATTCTCTAATCTTGCGTGCTAGCTGAGGCGTGGCCACCACAATTTAATACCTAAATCAAATCTAAGACCAAATTGGATTTTGGACAAAATATTTTTATAATTTTTTTGATACAGTAGAACCTTCATGAGAGGACACTACTCACTAAAGGACACTTTGACTCTGGGGTTTTCTATCAAAGGGAAGTAGTTCTACTCTGAATGATAAAAATCAGAAATAATAAATGATGGAATCAGATTCACAGCCACAAATCTATGGTTGCCTTGTTCATAAAAAAAAAAAAAAATAGAGAATTGACTGTACTTGAGAAGCAAAGAACAATTTGTGAAATGCAGCGAGGAGCACGTCAAAAAGAATGGAGACTAGGGGTTTATAAGGCACAATTTGGATTATAGATTATAAACACAAGGTAATAAGACCAAATCCAAATAAATAAATAGTGTGTTACACACTGTTTTAACAAACTATTTATTTATTTGGATTTGGTCTTATTACCTTGTGACTAGGGGTTTATTTAAATGAATTTAAAATTATGAAGAGAGATTTAGAAATACAAAGTAATTAGACCAAATCCAAATAAATAAATAGTTTGTGATGTTTCGGTAACAGCGTTGTTACTGAAACATCATACACTATTTAGTTGGATTTGGTCGTTCAGTACTTTTGTCTGAAGATGGTAACAATGTTGTTACTGAAATGGCACACACTATTAATTTATTTGGATTTGGTCTTTAAACCTTGTGTTTATAATCTATAATCCAAATTGTGCCTTATCAGAATACATCTTCTTCTCTCTTATCTTCACTCAATCATATTAGGGTATCAAGCTTGAAAGCTTGTAAAGCTTGTTGATGGTGTCTGCCGGGAATGAGTAGAGTCCATCAATGGATGAGTCAATACAGTCAATAATGTAGTTTTGGGGTTACAGGCTGAGAATTGCACTTAGTACATAGTGGGAAAACCTTGCAACCATTTCAGAATACATAATCCTACTATGTCACAAGATAAAAGAACTGTTGTATGTGATATCTTTTTAAAGTTAAAAAGAGAGGATATGTAAACATATAATTTAAGAAAAGTCTTTCTTCTTCCTTATCTCCAAGGTGGGTAGTTAGCGACTGCTTTTACTGTAAGCGCACCACATGTCTACACATGTGAAAAGCAGTTCGACTTTGCACTTACAAATGTGCCAGAGCCCTGTTTGGTTACTTGCACTCACTGGTGGGGTTGGACTTCTGCAAGAATCGGGGGCCATTGGAGCATTTTTTTTTTAAACAGAAAAAAGTGTCTAATGCGGGAATCGAACCCGGGTCCTAGTGGTCGAAAACCAAACGGTTTAACCAGTCTTCCACTGACCCCCCTATTTAAGAAAAGTGAATGAATTGAATATATGTAAATTTAATTATTGTAAGAAAAAAAGTTTTGCATACTTTATGTGTATATAGTTTAGTTAGTTGTGAGTGTAATCTGAGGATAGAGACATGATGAGGCTCAAATTGTGGTAGGCATGTTTTTTTTTCTTAAATCTTTAATAAATGTTTTGTGGAATAAAAGTTAAGAGAGAAGTCTCTTCTTGAACTTATGGTTCTCTGCACCACAGCAAGAATAAAGAGAATTATATAAGGTAATAAGACCAAATCCAAATAAATAAATAGTGTGTGACGTTTCGGTAACAACGTTGTTACCATCTTCAGACAAAAGTACTGAATGTACTTTCTGAATGTACTACTGAAAGTACATTCAGTACTTTTGTCTGAAGATGGTAACAATGCTGTTACCGAAACGTCACACACTATTTATTTATTTTGATTTGGTCTTGTTACCTTGTTTTAAAGTTGTTTCTTCTTCTTAAGGAAAACTGATGAAAACCCAAACTATTTAAAATGATTATAATCAAGTGATTAGATTTGTTTGTTTCTCTCATTGGTTTCCAAGTTTTCCTCGTCTTTATTTCTTTTTAGAACCTGCTTCAGAAACAAGTTTGTGTATGTTTTAGGAAGAAAATAAGTATATAGCCTTCCTTTCTAGGAAACTGCCTTGTTGTTACCCAACCTTTGACCCCAGTAATTGATATTCTCTCTCCTGTGGATTAATTGATGTTATGATGTTCATAGCATCCATAATGAGTTTATATATATTTTTAAATTAAATTTAATTGCCATCTATCGTTAAAATTTTACACAAATAAATTTACTGGCAATGCGTTTCTTTTAAATATCATCCAATATTATCTCTACAGACCTTACTGCAATGATATGAGTTATTGAATGAGGGGGCTTGGCTCATCAGTAGTAAACCCTCTCAGCGGTTTCGCCAAGCTGAGAGGGTTCACTACTGATGAGCCAAGCCCTCTCATTCAATAACTCATATCATTGCAGTAAGGTCTGTAGAGATAATATTGGATGATATTTAAAAGAAACGCATTGCCAGTAAATTTATTTGTGTAAAATATATATTTTTGTTGAGATGTTATTTACAGCTGAGACTTGATGTCCAGCTTCCCAACAAAGGGGGTTTTAAACTGCCATCCTCAAGTCTGTTCTAATTAAAAATATCGTATCAGTCTGAAATACAGAAAACTTGGTCAAAACAACTATTTATAATCTCCCCCTAGAAACAAAATATACAGTAGAACAACCTCCCTGTAAAGGACAACACCTAGTTGCAGAGCCAAAATGTCCTTTAGGGAGAGGTGTCCTCTTACTGGAGAGTTGCTAAATAGTAAAAATGGTAATTTTGTAAATGAAAACTTGTCATTTGTTGAGAGGTGTCCTCTAGCGCGAGTGTCTTCTCATGGAGGTTTTACTGTATAACAAGACCCAATCCAAATTATTGATATGTCTGTGACCTTTTCAGTAACAGCGTTGTTACCGTCATCAAACAAAAATACTGAATGTTTGAAATTTTGTCTGATGATGGTAACAACGCTGTTACCGAAAACACGGACATTTCAATAATTTGTATTGGGTCTTGTTATACCTGTTTGTTTCTCCAATCTATAATATCCAAATTATACCTTTATATCATATAATCTACCTTAATATATGTCTTGGTGTGTGAAAAAAATAGAAAAATGTCAGGTGTTGTTATTAAAGACAAAAGAAAAGGCATTCATTTTTTGATAAATCAAGAAATTGGGTTGGCAAAATATCACGGAACAAGTTAAATAAATGACAAGGCACACAATTTGGATTATTCTATATACAGTTACGAGCGTCATTCCTCATCTCCTAATCAACTCTGTCACCGTTTGCTTTTTTTTTGGAATGGCGCCCTCCTATTGGTTGGCTACGATCACGCCACCTTTGCCCCCCACCCCCAATCATGCCTCCCCCACTCGCTTTTTTGTTTTTGTAACTATTGTGTTGGAGCGGGTCGCTCCTTAAATAAATGCATATATTAGTTAATAACTAAATGGAATCCTCTCTTTCTTTTTCCCAGTATGAGACGCCTACGGAAGCCAACAGTACATGACAGATAAAGCACATAGGCTATAGTTATTAACTAATATATGCATTTATATAAGGCGCCAATTTATAATTGTAACAAATAGTATTTGAATAAAAACATGCAATCGGGGTAAAACACGGGCGTTGCCCAGGTCATTCGGCTAGTTATATATATAGTTATCAGCGTCATAATCAATTGTCACCGTTTGCTTTTGTGAATGGAATAAATACCCAAATATGGCCATTTCTCATAACCATCGGTGGTTCAGTGGTAGAATGCTCGCCTGCCATGCGGGCGGCCTGGGTTCGATTCCCGGTCGATGCATTTTTTTTTTTTACAATTTTTAAAACTCTTTTATATATTATACAAGAATGACATCCACGGTGTCAATTTATAATTGTAATGAATAGTATTTGAATAAAAGCATTTAATCGGGAAAACCCGGGCGTTGTCCGGGCCATTCGGCTAGTAGATTATAAACACAAGGTAATAAGACCAAATCTAAATAAATAGTGTGTGACGTTTCTGTAACAGCGTTGTAGTTAAATAAATGTTTAGTTTATTTTTGTTCCACTAGAGGCGCTCTGCCATTTAAAATGTTCATTTGAGTGGTCAAGATATGTCTTTTTTTAATTTTTAATATTTCTTAGTTTTTATGTACGGATATATTATGAGAAATAAAAAAAATCCTACACACACTTTATTTATTTATATATGTTCATATGTCTTTTATTGATGCTCTGATTGGCTGTTCATTGTCATGTGACTAATCAACCAATCAGTGTTGAGCCTATTAGCTAATCAGCCTGCAGTGTTTCTTTCTCTTAAAGGTTATAAAAAGTTATAGGTTTGATTCTATAGAATGTTATATCTTTTTTTATAGTAATATGAAAAATAAATATTACAGTTAAACCTGTCTATAGCGCGCCCCCCTCTTAGGACTCACCAAAATAGGGGGGGGGGGGTCGGTGGAAGGCTGGTTAAACCGTTTGGTTTACGACCACTACGACCCGGGTTCGATCCCCGCATTGGACACTTTTTTTCTGTTTGAAAAAAAAAAAATGCTCCAATGGCCCCCCGATTCTTGCAAAAGTCCAACCCCACCAGCGAGTGCAAGTAACCAAACGGGGCTCTGGCACATTTGTAAGTGCAAAGTCGAACTGCTTTCACATGTGTAGACATGTGGTGCGCTTACAGTAAAAAGCAGTCGCTAACTACCCACCATGAATATCATGGCCTGTACCACGTGTACTAGGGATAAGCAAAAAAAAAAAAAAATAGGGTGCTATAGAGAGGGGGTGTTATAGACAGGTCACTTTTAATGTAAATCGCATCGTACTACGTATTTAAAATCATGTGCTATTTAGAGGGGGCGCCGCTATAGACAGGTTTAACTGTATACAATTTCATGGATAAAACTTAAGAAAGTTTCATACTTCAAGCATAAACCATATTATCTTGTGTTTATAATCCATATTGTATCATTGTCTCTTCCCTGTGAAAACTCTGAAAAAAACTCTTTCAATAATCTAGACTACTAATGAAAGAGATGTCCCATTCAAATACAATATATGGTCCTAGAGAGGCTTCCTGAGAAATCAAGAAATGGGTAGTTAAGGCCAAATTTGAGTAAATACTCTGAACATGTAAGAAAAAGTACATCTCTGAGAGAAACTCTTGTTTCTGAGATAGGCCGCCTGCACCGTACACTCTCTTCTATCATGTCTGATAGACAATATATCTGTATATAATTTCTTCAGAAGAGTTATGAAGGATCTGATAAATTAGTACTTTCCATTATAATAATGATAATTAATCTTCAAAACTTATTTTTTTCTTCTTTTGTTAGACCATGCTTTTTACTACATTTCATGCAATATGGTGTTTTGTTTTTAATATATTTCATATATGTATACCGATTAAGGCTATAAACATTATTGTAGAAAATGTAAAAAATAGAGGATCTCAATCAAATATATATAGCTATAAAAATTTGTGTCACAGTATTTAAGGGGAAAAAGTTTTACAGTAAAATTAGACGGATACAGATAAGGAAAAACTTTCTATGCATTGGGGAAATTGCTATAGTTAGTCTCCTTTCCGGCCTACTGGCAACTCTTGCAGTGTCTGGAGTAATACACTCAGTACTGGCCATTGCCTTCTAGTACTGGGGAAAAAAACATTCATCACTTTCCTCATTCATTATTTCTGTCTTCATCCGGCCGCCAGTTGCTCTTGTAGTAGCAAGGGTCATCCTTCTGATGATACAGTAGAATTACTTCCCTGTAAAGGACAACACCTAATTGCAGAGCCAAAGTGTCCTTTAGAGAGAGATGTTCTCTTACCGGAGAATTTCTAAATAGTAAAAATGGTAATACAAGAAAATAAAGACCTAATCCAAATAATTTAATAGTGTGTAACGTTTCGGCAACAGCATTGTCACCATCATCAGACAAAAGAATGGAGGACATAGATGGCATCTAGCTTTGACATCTATTTTGATGGGAGAGGGGTGTCCTTTATCTTTACAAGAAAATGATAAAGCACAATTTTATTATTTTACCTGATGATGGTAACAATGCTGTTACTAAAACGTCAAACACTATTAATTTATTTGGATTTTGGTCTTATTACCTTGTGTTTATAGATATACTAGCCGAATGACCCGGGCAACACCCGTGTTTTACCCGATTGAATGTTTTGATTCAAATATCTTTTGTTACAATTATAAATTGGCGCCTTATAGAAATGCATATGTTAGTTAATAACTATAGCCTATGTGCTTTATCTGTCTATGTACTGTTGGCTTCCGTAGGCGTCTCTTACTGGGAAAGAGAAAGAGAGGATTCCATTTGGTCATTAACTAATATTTGTATTTATTTAAGGAGCGACCCGCTCCAACACAATAGTTACGAAGACGAAATAGCCAGTGGGGGGGGGCAAAGGTGGCGTGATCGTAGCCGACCAATAGGAGAGCGCCATTCCAAAAAAAAAGAAAACGGTGACAGAGATGAAAAATGATTAAGAACGCATGACGCTCGTAACTGTATATAGAATATATGTACTTACTTATTGCCAAAATACCTTTCACAGCTTTCACACGGTGTAACATTGTCATTAAGAAAGAAACAATGGTTTTGAATAATTTGATAATATGGAACTTCTCTTCAATCACAACATTTCTAAATAATAAGTAACAGTGTGTCCTTTAGCTCAGTGTGTTTGATGTCTTTGATGCCACACACCAGCATTGCCTTTGATTTTTAAAGACAACCTTTTTTTTTTATTATTATTTTTTTGGTGAGTTTGGTTTAAACTCAGAAAATTTGTTATTTAGAATTATGATCAGGTTTGTTTCTTTCTTTGCCTCAATTGAATTGACAAATATTTTGTTTTCAACAAGCTGTTCTAATGATGTCTTTTATATACATAACATATTCATGTTTTTTTGTCTTTTACATGCATAATGTAATAATATTTTTGGTCTTTTATATACACAAAGCTTTCATGTTTTAGCCTTTTATATACAAACAAATTCATGTTTTTGTTATTTTATATACACAAAGCATTCATGTTTTTGGTCATTTGACAAAACATGTGCGAAAGAGATGATGGCCACATTTTTCTTGCCCAATTTTTTTCCACTAGAATTTGACAAATTGTCTCCTTTCAACATTTAATTCATCTTGTAGCATTCTGATAGTCAAAAGAGAGATTTTTCTCTCTTGTATCTTTTACCTTTGAGACTGTTTTCCCATTGTGTTAAAAGAAATTGGACACAGCCTGATCTTTCATCGTCTTCCAGTATATATAGTTAAACCTGTCTATAGCGCCCCCCTCTTGGGACTCACCAAAATAGGGTACTATAGAGAGGGAGTGCTATAGACAGGTCACTTTTAATGTAAATCGCATCGTACTACGTATTTAAAATCGGGTGCTATAGAGAGGAAGGCGCTATTTAGAGAGGGTGCTATAGACAGGACACTTTTAATGTAAATCGTATCGTACTACGTATTTAAAATCGGGTGCTATAGAGAGGAAGGCGCTATTTAGAGGGGGTGCTATCGACAGGTTTAACTGTATAATTTTGTCTGGCCACTTTCAAATTGTGTAAGTCACCTGGATACTTGAGGGAAACAATTATGTCCATAAACTTGCCTCCACTGGAGCTTTCTCTGATTTTAAAAGATAATTTAACATTGGCTCTTTGTTCAAGGTTCATTTTGGAACACCGCTTGTTTACTAATTTGGCTTAAAGATGGCATCCTTTCCCTCCATGTCCCTTGAGCAACCACGCAGTATAGTCAGATTGAAGAGAAAGGTTTGCTTTATGCATGATATAAGTGATAAAATGGATCTATTTATTTTGCTTTTCTTCTTATCTTTAATTCTCTTGTATCTATTGGTCGATAGACGGTATTCTTGGCCTATCAGAGCTTCCTTTGTAGGGTACAGTCTTTGGATGAGAAGATCTTTTTCAGAATTTGTTCATGAATTCCATTCTTGGCTATCTCTTCTCCATACATCCCCTTCAGAAATACCGTTAACCACTGAGAGTTGGACCTGATGACTGTAATTTTTTTACTATCCTGTGTGTAAAATGTAATTCCATCCTCTTCCTTTTGTAAACTGGAATAAAAGCCATGTCTCGAAAAGGGCAACCATTAATTAAAATATAATTGTCATTGTTTAATTAATTACTCAGAACTATCACTCATTAATTTTACTCTCATCTTAGGGGGTTGGTGGAAGGATGGTCTAAACCATTGGTTTTCGACCGCTACGACCCGGGTTCAATTCCCGCATTAGGCATTTTTTTCTGATAAAAAAAAAAAGTGAAATAAATGCTCCAATGGTTTCCGATTCTTGCAAAAGTCTCCACCCCCACCAGCAAGTGCAAGTAACCAAACGGGGCTCTGGCACATTTGTAAGTGCAAAGTCGATCTGCTTTTCACATGTGTAGACATGTGGTGCACTTACAGTAAAAGCAGTCGCCTACTTCTACCCACCATGATTATCATGGCCTGTACCACGTGTACTAGGGATAAGCAAAAAAAAAAAAACCCTCTCATCTTGCATCTTTGTACTGCACCAATAGCTCTGTATAATCAAACTTCCTATACGTACAGACAATTCCACTCACTAGAATTCATCACTTTTACTCAACAAGTTAACCTTTTTTTCCACTTCCCACACAACAAATGTACCTGCTCCTTTAATATAGTCGACTATAGCTCATCACAGACTTTTAATCCAACAGAAAGCATATCTAGTGGGTGTTGAAAAAAAAGGATATCTGATTGTAGTGATATATAAGTAGTTCATTCATTTTCCCATTCTTGGAAATTCATCATGATATCATGGGTTTATGTCATGAACTTTCTCCAGTAAGACTTCTGTAGACCTTCACAGTTGTGGCTTGTAAACATCTCCCTGTAGTTCACTCTATATCATATACTACATCTCCATCTCCCCCCCCCTCGTCATAGAGAGGAGGATTTGGACTTAGGGAATCTAGGTAAACTAAACAATTCTTTGGACCAACACTAAATCTTGAAATCTCTCAGTGAACTGACACAAAATACCTGAAGAACATGATTTGACTCGCAGATTTAAGTACCAATATCCAATAAATAATAATTCATGTTTGACACAAGATAAGATCAAATATAAATAAATAGTATATGATGTTTAAGTAACAGCATTGGTACCCGCAACAGAGTTGTTACCAAAACGTCACACACTATTTATTTATTTGGATTTAGTCTTATTACCTTGTGTTTATAATCTATAATTCAAATTGTGCCTTATTAATTCATGTCTGATTTATATGTTTATTAATTTGTTCTTCATTTTATTTAGGGAAATATATACTTAAAAATATATATATTTATATACTGTATAAGTATAATTCTTTATTGTGACTGCTGTGATAGAGATGCATGGGGACATCAGAGGCTCTTCATTGGACACAACAACAACTTAATTCAACACCCTAAGGGATCAGAAATTTTGGTTGAATTAAAAGTCTGTGTTGAATTATAGCCAGTTAAGGAAAATAGCCTTGTTGGGATTTGAAAGAAAGGGTTGAATTGAAGTAGGTGTTGAATTAAAGAGGTTATACTGTAGGGTTTGGTGGTTGTTGGCAGTTAAACAGACTTTATAGACAGAATCTGAAGTTTTAGCAAAGTAATTTGAATTGAAGGGTTGCCTCGATGTTACTGAATTTGTTCCCTGTTAACACAGACCAACGGGAGAAATGAGACCACAATGTTTAAGCCACAGGTGTCTATTTTATCTTTCCCATTTCAATGCCACATTTGTCACCAAATGTTTGGTGGAATATTCTGAAGAAGCAGTTATCGGGAAGTTGGGCCACCACATATTCCGACATCTATCTCAACTTTGATAGGAACGTAAGAGATCTATCAACAGCTCTCTTGTATCATCAGCTCCTCCTTATCTCCCAGACTGCACCCACAGGATTGTTGTTGGCCCTTGGAGACTTGTCCCCAACGTGGTACAATTTGGATAAGAATCACAAGTTGGCCAAATCCAAAGTATTAAAATTATATGTTTCGGTTAACAATACAAGGTAAAATGACCAAATCCAAATAAATAAATACTGCTAAACCTGTCTATAGCGCCCCCTCTTGGGACTCACCAAAATAGGGTGCTATAGAGAGGGGGTGCTATAGACAGGTCACTTTTAATGTAAATCGAATCGTACTACGTATTTAAAATTGGGTACTATAGAGAGGGAGGCACTATTTAGAGGGGGCACTATAGACAGGTTTAACTGTAGTGTGTAACGTTTCGGTAACAATGCTGTTATTTATTTGGATTTTGTCTTATTACCTTGTATAGCAAATGAAAACATTAAGATGCAAATGTTTCTTTCACAAATAAAACACTACTGTCCTTACTGCGATGAAAAAAAAAATTATATATATATATATTATTTGTAGGGCTTGGCTCATCAGTGGTGAACCCTCCCAGCGGTTTCGCCAATTTTTAATCTACCAGACCGCTTCTTTAGAACTCTAATATTAACTTGGACGATTCTGCTTATATATGCTACACTGAAGGGTGGAATTATCACCTTGTATTTCCACTCTATAATCCAAATTGTATCTTATAATTATGGTTAAGAAAATTGCCACCATTGTTGGACTATTGAAAACATCTCATCAAACTTTTTTTTTTTAAATGACAAACTGGTTGATGCAAGTTTTGATCCTGGTTGTAGAAGAAGATACACCCAGGAGGAGCTCTGAACTTCAGACAGCATCAAACAACACTAACAAGATTCAGAATAGGCCATCTCAAGCCATTGAATAGATAGAAAATAATAACAATATCTACCTCACTTGCCCAAAGTGGCACCTACAGCTCCAGAACACATTTTGGTTTGTATTAGATGCACTATACAGGACCTTTGGGAGAGGCCGCTGCTTATTATCAAACAGCTCGAGGAGCATGAACTCATGGGATTTGTGTAATCTTTACACAAGGGGATAAGAAACAACAACAGAAAAAGTTACATTTTCTACTTTAAAGTCACCAATCACATTGTAGCTATGTGGAATTAAACACAGGGGAATGAGAGAAATTGCTGAGCCAAGTATTCCAGTGACATTTGTCAGGTAGACAGTGACTTTGCAGATTGTGTTCTCTGAGAGAAGGTTGGCTGGCTGTCTATAAATACCTGACATCTACAAGGACATGTCATTGACCCAGATACCTGATACCCATAGTCCTCTTTTGTCTTTTCACCCATTCTCTAAATGAGAATTTTCCCCTCAGGATCACACAAGGTGTAGCACAAAACCAATGTAATTCATACACCACAAGGCAACAAGACCAAATCCAAATAGTTTGAGATCACAATAAAAATAATATTAAAACAATAGTTTTATTTATTTATTTATTATTATTATCCCTAGTACAAGTGGTACAGGCCATTATAATCATGGTGGATAGAAGTTAGCGACTGCTTTCACTACTGTCACATGTCATAAAAACAATAGTCTTCTTCTTCTTCTTTCTTATCTCCACACTGGGTGAAGTAAAATGCATCTGCCTTTGTCATTAAGACTGGGAGCACTACTCAGTGTCAGGCCGACTTAGCTCCAAAATAAATGGCCGCCTCTGACATGAGGAACAGACGCCATGTGCAGCCGCTTCTAATATGGAGTACAAACGCTGCTCATCCTGTATCCCTGGATTAGGAGCCCTTACAGGGTACTATCAGCCGGGCCAGCTGAACCTGGTTTTTTACCGAGCTTGTTACTGCTCCCCCTCCTCCTTTTTGATCCTCATTCAAAAACAATAGTAAATAAAATGATAAAACACAATTTGGATTAATAAAAGAAAATAAGACCTACCACACTAATAAATTATTTGGATTAGGTCTTATTTTCTTTTAATAGTAAATAAAACTATGTGTGAGGCAACCAGGATCCTCCCATGGTTTTATTTACTTGATGTGGGAGACAGCGGCCAACATGGAGTTTCACTACAGACCTTGGAATTCTACGATGTTTCCAGTTGAGAGAAATGGGTTTTTAATTGTTTCTGTGTAAAAAGGAACAAATTTATTTCTTTTCTCTCTCCTTACACTCCTTCCCCTATCTTTGGATATCTTCCAAATATCCTTGTTGTTGTCTTTGGGAGAAATTCCTGCGTTTTCTGCTCAGATTCTCTCTTAACAAGTAGCATTGTAAAACCTCTGTTCAACACTTTTTTAGTAGAACTTTTTTTTTTTTTTTAAACCCTAACCTGATATTGGGGCTATATATTTTACCAACTTCAAATTTAATCTCAATAATTAAATAATCTCATTTTTGGAGTTTTTTTTTGAATATTATAAAGAGGTTTTATTTACTCTAAACTTAAAAAAAAAGGAAATCAATACAAATACAAATCACATTTTAAAAGAAACCTGACTTAAATGTCTTCTTCTTCTTTCTTATCTCCACTCAATCATATCAGGGTATCAATCTTGTAAAGCTTGAGAACTGGGTGAAGTAGAATGTGTCTGCCTTTATCATTAAGACTGGGAGCACTATTCAGTGACAGGCCGACTTAGCTCCAAAAGAAATGGCCGCCACTGACATGAGGAACAGACGCCAAGTGCACAGCAGCTTCTAACATGGAGTACAAATGCTGCTCATCCAGTATCCCTGGAGCCCTTACAGGGTACTATCAGCCGGGCCAGCTGAGCCCAGGTTTTTTAGTGAGCTTGTTACTGCTCCCCCTCCTCCTTTTTCATCCGGGCTTGGGACAGTGTATGGACACAGGATGTCTGTAGTCTGTAAGAACCCAAGTGTAACTCCCTGCCCCAGGTAGACCCTGTCTCATGACTTCTAAGTGTCCTTGTTCATTCAATTTTGGACATCAGTGTATGGACACGGATGTCAGCCCCTGTATTTTGTAAGAACACAAGTGTAATTCCCTGGCTGAGAGAGATGGGTGTGTAGATGGCCGGAGAGATCCCCACAGAGCTGACCAGCCGGCCTCTCACCTACGTAGCAGTCTATGGCCTGCACTCCAGTCCGCCCCACACCTCCATCTGGAACATCCTCTCCATCAACAGGAAGACGGAGCGAGCCCCCCTCCATCTCAGCCTGCTGGACTTGGACCATATCTACCCTGAGCCTAAACCCAAGGTACCTCACTGTGATCTTGTTTTACTAATTATAATAATGGTTACACAGTTTCCTCACTATGTACTAAGTGTCAACCTGCAACCCTAAAACACTTTTTTTTTTTTGCTTATCCCCAGTACACATGGTACAGGCCATGATAATCATGATGGGTAGAAGTAGATGACTGCTTTTACTGTAAGTGCACCACATATCTAATTACAAAACTATTTTAGACGCGCAATATTCTTTTTAAAATAAAACAATTTCTACTGCCCTTACTGGAAAAATTAAAGGGAGGGCCTGGCTCATCATTTAATTTTTCCATTGCAGTAAGGGCAGTAGAAATTGTTTTATTTTAAAAAGAATATTACGCGTCTAAAAATCGTTTTGTAATTTGATAACAGATGGCGCGCTAGTGCATCGAAGCACCACATATCTACACATATTAAAAGCAGTTTGACTTTGCACTTACAAATGTGCCAGAGCCCCATTTGGTTACTTGCACTCACTGGTGGGATTGGACTTTTGCAAGAATTGGGGGTCATTGAAGCATTTTTTTTTTTAATCAGAAAAAAGTGCCCAATGCGGGAATCAAACCCAGGCTGTAGTGGTCAACAACTAACGGTTTAGACCACCCTTCCACTGACCACCCCCCCCCAAAACACATTATTGACTGTATTGGCTCATCCATTAATGAGCTTTACTCATCCCCAGCCAACACCATCAAAAGTCTCAAGCTTTACAAGCTTGATACCCTAATATGATTTAGTGGAGATAAGAAAGAAGAAGACTAATTATAATGATCTAGGCAGTTTTTTTTTTGGAAATACAGCTACATCAACCAATTATATATTTTATTCCTGACATTTTAGAGACTCTCCGCCTTTGCCGGTCCCAAGCTCGGATGAAAAAGGAGGAGGGGGAGCAGTAACAAGCTCGCTAAAAAAACCTGGGCTCAGCTGGCCCGGCTGATAGTACCCTGTAAGGGCTCCTAATCCAGGGATACAGGATGAGCAGCGTTTGTACTCCATGTTAGGAGCGGCTGCACTTGGCGTCTGTTCCTCATGCCAGAGGCGCGCATTTATTTTAGAGCTAAGTCAGTGGCTTGCTACCTAGTAGTGCCACCAGTCTCAATGACAAAGGCAGACACATTCTACTTCACCCAGTCATGATGGTTGTAGGTCTCAAACTCTACAAACTTAACCCCCTAATATGATTGAGTGGAGATAAGAAAGAAGAAGAGAGAGATTCTCTATCACCACAACAAATGATCTTCAGATCTAAGCAGTGTGTCAAAGATAAGGAATAATGGGTTTGTCCTAATTAGATGGGTCATCAAGGAAAGCAAGTACAGTAGAGCTACCTTTCTGTAAAGGACAGCACCTTGTTGCAGAGCTAACATGTCTTATAGATAGGGAGAGGTGTCCACTTACCGGAGAGTTACTGAATGGTAAAAAAGGTTATTCTGGTTATTTACTTCAATAAAATAATCCCCCTCCATCAATACCAAGTTGAAAACATCAGGTCTCCAGGTACAAGAGTTTCTCTTTTCAAAATCTTTCATTTTTATAAACATCTAGCTTTCTTAAAGTAGTACTTAAAGCCTCCCCGCATAAGTTTCTTTTTTTGTGAAAATCAATATTAATTTCAAAGAGAAATATGTACTATTTCTAACTTTTTGGATGACGTATGAAAAGGTTGAATATATGAAGAGTAATGGTCTTTGGTAAAAGAGATAGTACATATTTCTCTTTGAAATTAATATTGATTTTCACAAAAAAAGAAACTTATGCGGGGAGGCTTTAAGTATTACTTTATAATCATACACCGCAGTCCTTTATATTGTATCTAGCTTTCTTACAAGAAAATAAGACCTAATCCATATAATTTAATAGTGTGTGACGTTTCGGCAAAAGCATTGTCACCATCTTCAGACAAAAGAATAAATCCATTCTTGTATTATAATCTATAATCCAAATTGGGCTTTATCATCTAGCTTTCTTGTAAAATAAAAAGATTTTAAAAAGAAACTTGGGGTGTTGAATTAAAGATGTTAAGACAGTAAGTACCATCCTGCTACACTCTTGTTAAGTCATCCCGGGGGAGAAACCCTCAACAACACTTTGTGCTGAGGTGTATTCAAATGTTGATGTTGGCTGACAGAGGACGTCCTACGAGTGGTACGTGCCCAAGGGGCTCCTGAAGACCAACTGGCTGGACAAACACCTCTACCAGGTCCCTGCAGTGGCCGTGCTCTTCTTTGAGCTGGACTGGGACTCACCACAGTGGGCGGAGAAGAAAGCCCAGTGCTGTGCCCTCATTGAGAAGATAAGGTACGTGGCTTACTCTCTGTTCCTCACTTGGTATAATAAACCTGTCTATAGCGCCCCCTATTGGGACTCACCAAAATAGGGTGCTATAGAGAGGGGGTGATATAGACAGGTCACTTTTAATGTAAATCGCATCATACTACATATTTAAAATAATGCGCTATAGAGAGGAAGGCTCTATTTAGAGGGGGCGCTATAGACAGGTTTAACTGTATTTGTGGAAAAAATAATTGAAAAAAATAAAAATAAAAAATGTCCGGTATTGATATTAAAATTTAGTTGATTTCTGTTCCACTAGATGGCACTCTGTCATCTAAAAAGTACATGTGCTCCCGGTCAGGATATGCCTTCTTTATTTGGATTTATATGTACACTCATGGACAAAGGAAGTTGTACCTTTTAGCATGTATATCAGGATTCAGACAATAACTCTGAAAGATATTTGATTTTAAAAAATATGGTCTTCTTCTTCTTTCTTATCTCCACACTGGGTGAAGTAAAATGCGTCTGCCTTTGTCATTAAGACTGGGAGCACTACTTAGTGGCAGGCCGACTCAGCTCCAAAAAAATGGCCACCTCTGACATGAGGAACAGACTCCATGTGCAGCCGCTCCTAACATGGAGTACAGACGCTGCTCATCCTGTATCCCTGGATTAGGAGCCCTTACAGGGTACTATCAGCCGGGCCAGCTGAACCCAGGTTTTTTACCGAGCTTGTTACTGCTCCCCCTCCTCCTTTTCATCCGGGCTTAGGACCGGCAAAGGCGGAGTTAAAAATATGGTAATAAGACCAAATCTAAATAAATAAATAGTTTGTGACATTTTGGTAACAGTATTGTTGCCATCATCAGACAAAAGTACAGAATGAGAATTATACCACAGCATGTTTCAAATAGTTACTGTTATCAAGTGTGTAAACAAGATAGCAGATAAGAAGAAGATAGTTTTCTAAGAACCCTAAAATATTATTTTTAAATTTCTACTCTCTTGCTTTTACCCACTTGATAACAGTAAACAATTTAAAACATGCTGCTATATATTTTCTAATTCAGTACTTTTGTCTAATGATGGTAACAACACTGTTACCGAAATGTCACACACTATTTATTTATTTTGATTTGGTCTTATTACTTTGTGTTTATAATCTACTAGACGAATGGCCCGGGCAACGCCCGGGTTTTACCAGAGTGCGTATATATTTTAAAAACGTTTTAATTCAAATACTATTCGTTACAATTATAAATTGGCGCCATGGATGTCACTCTTGTGAAACATCCCGTTCCAAACTGTGTGTTTTTAAAATGTTTTAATTAAAATACTATTCGTTACAATTATAAATTGGCGCCGTGGATGTCTCTCTTGTGAAACGTCCTGCCCCAAACTGTGTGTGTCTTGAAAATATAAAAATAAAAATGTGAATTTTCATAAAGATTTCATCATGTCGATTTTTTTTTTGCATTTCACCTACTAAATCGATAGAGATAATTACATTTGCAACATGAACTTAGGTATATTGACTAAATAGAAAACTGCATAGTAATAAAGATAATTTTTTAAAGGCACCATATCGTTTTTTTTTTTCAATAAAATCGAAACAAAAAAAAATTCACAAAAAAATGACCCTATAACTTTCCGCAAGGTTCTAAATGGTCACACGGCCAGTGAATATATAAGTAAATAGATAAATATATAGATATATATTCTAAACTGCCGCAAAAGTTTTTTGAATGAACCCATATCATAAATATGCAATGAAAATACCAATTAAAAATTACTAAAGCAATTTTTAATTGTTATTTTCATTGAATATGTAGCCTAGTGGTCATGGCATCTGCCCGGTAAGCGGAAGGTCGTGGGTTCGATTCCCATCCCTTGACACTTTTTTAATTTTATCCATTCTGACCAAAATCTATCCGTTAACTTCACACAGACAGAATAAGGCAATTATATAAGTAGATAATCCAAATTGTACCTTATGATATTTGATGCACAGTGAACTTTATTGAAGACACACAAGATAACCAAGTGTGAACAGAATTGCCTCTGATTTCTAAAAAAAAAAAAAATAGATGAATGGTGACATCAAAGACTTTGCACTTCCTTAAGTTTTGTCCATGAGTGTATTTCCTAAAGCCTTTTCTCTCACACCCCAGTGTCGGGTCAACCCCTAGTCTGTCTAATGACATTTTATTTTTTAAAACGGAGGAAAATACTTGGAGAAATAGTTTGCTCTCTGAAGACATGTTGAATATGCCCACTTCCGCCGGGGAGGACCTACGTCACCACTACGTCACGGCCAGCCAATCACCGAGCTGCCCAGCGGGCAGTCCACCCTCCCTCCCCCTTTTAGTCAAAATAAAGATACTTTCCTGTTGTTCGCGTCGCCTCCGCGTGCTTCTATATATCCACTTCAATCGGCAGATGTAGTGGGATAATTGACTACTTCCTTATACTATTACATCATCTAGTCCAGCTTCAACTTATAGCCCAACACTCTCTTTTCATTTAGTTTTTTTTTTTACCTATACTCACAAGACAACAAGATCAAATCCAAATAAGAATTGATAACTTTCTACCCATATTTATCAGATATTGCCATCTTACTGAAGCTGCCTTACACTAAGATAGAGGACATTGAGACTGCTGTCATAGAGATGTATGGGGACATCTCTTCATTGGACACGACAATAACTGAAGCTGCCTAGAGAAAGCTGTCCACGAGAGGTGTTTATGACACAGCAGTGTTGGCTGTACAGGACCAACCTGAAGGGCAGGAGTACCCGGGTGGCCTTGGTGCTCATCCAGAAGACCACCCCCCTGCCAGGATGTAAGTAGACTTCTCTCTTGTTTCCTCCAACATTGCTACAGGAATTCAGATTACTTCGAGATTGGGTGACACTTTTTATATCTCAGAGAGTTTGTCATGTGTAGATGTGATAGATGGCAAATTCAACTACACTCCTGGACAAAACTTAAGGAAACTGTACCTTTTAGCATGTATATCCGGTCAAAAACTCAGAATGATATTTGATACACAGTGGCCTTTATTGAAGACACACGAGATAACCATGAATAAAATTGCCTTGGTCTCCTTAAAAAAAAAAAATAGGCAACTGTCAACATCAAAGACTTCCCACTTCCTTAAGTTTTGTCCATGATATGTATATCAAGCAAAATAACTTTATTAAATATCTTTAACTTGAAAAGACACATGAGTAAATTGTAATGGTTTCATGGTTAAAGCTAAGAATAATAATTAAAAAAAGTGGTATTTCTCGCTATTAAATTGCAACCTGTTGCCTTTTTAACAATTTCCACTGGTAACTAACTACCTCAAATTTATATTTAAAACTTTTTACAAACCATCCTGGTATGTTCATGCAATGTTATATTTACACACCTTGCTCTATTACTAAGGACCTCTAGCCATGTTATAACCAGGGTTAAAACATTGGAACTATACAATTACAGTAGAACCTCCATGAGAAGACACCTCTCTATAAAGGACAGTTTTCATTTGTAAAGTTACCTATTTTACTATCTCTAGTAAGAAGACATCTCTCCCTAAAGGACACTTTAGCTCTGCAATTAGGTGTCCTTTACAGGGAGGTTCTACTGCATATGATATTTATGCCAAATTGCTAACATAAGGTGTTTTTTTTTTTTTAATTATCCCTAGTACACATGGTGCAGGCCATGATAATCATGGTGGGTAGTTAGCGACTGCTTTTACTGTAAGCGCACCACATGTCTACACATGTGAAAAGCAGTTCGACTTTGCACTTACAAATGTGCCAGAGCCCCGTTTGGTTACTTGCACTCGCTGGTGGGGTTGGACTTTTGCAAGAATCGGGGGCCATTGGAGCATTTTTTTAAATCAGAAAAAAGTGTCCAATGCGGGAATCGAACCCGGGTCGTAGTGGTCGAAAACCAAACGATTTAACCAGCCTTCCACCGACCCCCCAACATAAGGTGTAACAACAAGGCATCAATACCAAATCCAAATATAATTAATAAATCCAAATTGTGCCTTATCATAAGGGGTAACAAGACCAATGAAGTGTGATGGATTCAGTGTTGTATTTGTAATCTCTATGATCCCAATAGTGTTTCCTAACCAAGTTGTTGTGTTATAATGAGCTGTGTGTTGTAGCGGAGGATCTGGTAGCCAAGGAAAGAGCAGCTGCATTGTGTAGCACCTGCGACCTCTCTGCCAAGTCTCTATTTGTCCTTCCCATCAGTGACCATCTGGAGGGATACATCCTCAGGTACTTCTCCCTCCTTCCTGCTTACTATACATTTAGGCTCCCACATACATGTGTGTAAGTCACAAGGTAATAAGACCAAATCCAAATAAATAAATAGTGTGTTTTGGTAACATCGTTGTGACCATCATCAGACAAAAGACTAAAATGGTACTTAAACTTACCTTGTAGTGCTAAATCTATAATCCAAATTGTGTGTCTTTTCAGCATTGTTACTAAATGTCATTTTTCTTTTCTAAAGATGGTAAAAAATACTGTTTCTCTGAAATATTATTGAATAATTTAATAATCTGGATTATTGTTCTTTTCAGAGTGTAATTATTCATTCTTTCTTCGTCTATTGAAAGTGGTCTGTTCAACAGAAAAAGAGGTTTCCCACAGTAACCTAGTTTTCACTTGTCCCTCCCACTGACAACCTGCCATATCATTTAGACCTCTCCACTTAGCTACTGTAGATTAAAGAGGAGGATTTCATTGTTACATTTCTAAATTGATATTTAAAAAAAGAATCATACTCATAAAAATGTAAAAATTTCTTATAACAGACAGCTCGCTAATGCATCATAGAAATATATATATCTACAGAGGTCTGTTTGAACAAGTCCCTGGTGCTGCGCAGGCTGGAGAATGCCTTCTTTGAACTGGCCCTCAACTACTACCACCAGGAGATCAAGTACGTGCGCAACCACAAGGACCATCTGAACAAGACCACCCATCAGGTATCTCTCCCTCCCACATGTCCTTGTAGCAACCTTACTGACCTGTGGTGGTGTTTCAGAACTTGTTTGTCCGACATGCCTTCAAGATTGCCTTCTACAATGAGCTTAAGCAGGATCTGCCCTCGGCCGTCAAGTCTGTATTTCTTTCTGTTGTTGTCTAGTTGCATAGTTTCTATCGTGTAAATAAGGTGGGGCTTAGATAAAATGGATTTGGAAGGGGAGAAGTATAAAGTTATAAAAGTTGAAATATTTTGAATCAATAATCCCTTCACTAACTTTAATAACGGACTACTTGATGAGGGAAGAGTATCTTTTAATATATAATATCAGATCACAAGCTTTCGGGCATAACCGCCCATCTACAGGTGTAAAAACGAGACCATTTTTTACACCTGTGGATGGGCGGTTATGCCCGAAAGCTTGTGATCTGATATTATATATTAAAAGATACTCTTCCCTCATCAAGTAGTCCGTTATTAAAGTTATAAAAGTATTTGCACAAGGTAATAAGACCAAATAAATAGTGTGTGACATTCCAGTAACACCATTGTTACTGAAAGTTCACACACTATTCATTTATTTGGTTTGTTTCTAATATATAAACTAAATTAATGATGAAAGGGAGGAATTGGGTCCATAGAAATATATAAACAAGAAATTTTTAAAATATTTTGAGGACTTGCATTCCCTCATAAAAATATCTGATAAATTTTCTTTTTATTAATACACAGATTTCCACACGGCCTTTTAAAAAAAAAAAAACTTAGATATGATGTGTGGATTATTATTATTAAACTCAAATTACAAATAATTTATTTATACTCATGGACAAAACTTTAGGAAGTTGTACCTTTTAGCATGCAATATCGGGATTCTGAAAATAAATCTGAAAGATATTTCAGTGACCTTTATTGAAGACACATGAAATAACCAAGTATGGACAAAATTGCCTCTGTCTCCTTAAAAAAGAAGAAGAAGACCGGCAACATCAAAGACTTTCCATTTCCATAAGTTTTTTTTTCAATGAGTGTATATATATATACTACTTTCCATCCTAGGACAGCCCATATGTACCCTGAACATTACTATATAAGCTTTCTTATATGCTTTGATGGATTCTGAAAATTCCACTTGAGAATGAATGGCAATGATGGCTTCATCAGTAGAGTAGATCCATCACAGTGTCTCGAGGAGCATGGACTCATTTTTATCATTGTACAAGGGGATAAGAAACAACAATAATACAGTGTCTAAGTACAGGGTCATGTTTCTACTTGCTCTGGTAGTTATTGTTTCCTTGTGCAAAGATTACACAAATTCCATGAGTCCGTGCTCCTCAAGCTTCTCTGGTAGTTGTAGACCGATGGTTGCATACAGGCACTACAAGCTGGCCTACGGTCACATCCTGGAGATCAGGCCCACGGATGCCAACATCATGGAGTTGAAGACTGTGGCTGGTTTCCTCAGCTACAAGGTATCCATCTGTTCTATACCTCTGTTTGTTTGTGTTTTTGGGATTAACTTTTACAAAGTCAAACATTTTATTGAAATCAGAGGTATTGAAAGATTTCCACTACAAGGTAATAAGACCAAATCCAAAATAAATTGTGTGTGATGTTTCGGTAACAGAATTGTTACTATCCTCAGCCAAAAGACTAATTATCCCATGACTTTTAGTCTTTTGTCTGAGAATGGTAAAACATCACATACTATTTATTTATTTGGTCTTATTACCTTGTAATTCTAATTGATAATCCAAATTGTGACTTATCTTTCCACATAAATTACAGAGTTTTCTATATTTAGTTTCATGATGGTAGTTATGCCAGTACTATGTTGTGAGTGGCGGTTTTTTTAATGTTACACTTCACAAATAGAAACATAAGGTAGCAGGACAAAATCCAAGTTTATAAATTGATGTTGATCTGATCTGTTTTGTTTAAAGATAATATATCAGTGATATATTATTACTTTACTCTGTTTTGATTCTAAACGAATCGAAGGTTTTTATCATCATCTTTTATATAAAAAAGGCTAGTTTTATAATGTGCAGGTGTGCAAGAATTGTAAAAAGAATCAAATAATTATAGTAGCATAAAAATGGCTTTCAATTATCTTTAAAGATATCTAAAGTGTGATTTTTTATAAAATAACTTTCACTATTAATATTCAACCTATAATAGAAACATATCAGATGTGTTTCAGTAAAAGCATTGTTACCATCTTCAGACTGAATGAGAAAATAAAAAAAACATTTGTTACTTTTGTCTGAAGATAATAATGCCATGCTACCGAAATGTCACGCACACAGTTTATTAATTTGGTCTTGTTTGCCTTATGTCTGTAACCTACGATGTAAATTGTACCTTATAACAAAAGTACCAGCAAATATCTCCATAGTGTAACAACATTCCTGTTGTAGCATTGTAATTTGGTCCATCAAACTACAGTTGTGTGTTTGTGAATTGCATTAAATTGCACTAAACAGGAGGTAAGTGCAAAAGTTGAAATGCTTTTCACATGTGTAGACATGTGACACACAGTAAAAGCAGCTGCCAATTTTTACCCATCATGATTATCATGGCCTGTACCACGTGTACTAGAGATAAAAAAAAAAAAAAAAATAGACAGGAGAGGCCACTGCTTATTGTCAAACAGCTTGAGGAACATGGACTCATGGAATTTGTGTAATATTTACCCAAGGGGATAAGAATCAACAGGACAGTTGTGTGTGACTACAGGTGTGCCACCTGTTCTTTGTTACCAACGTGCCCCTGGACGCCATCTCCCAGTTCCGACATCACATTGAGACCTTCAAGAGCAAGCAGGGGCCCAAGGAACTGCAGTTTGAGCACCATGACTGGCTGGCCATGCAGTGAGTCCCAAACCCCAATTAGTCTGTGAAGCGGTCAAGAAACACAACAAGAAACACTGTCTTTAAAGCAATAAGTTTCATTATCCTTATTTTGATCTTGGCATGACTGCTTGATAGTGGTTAGATTGGGATCTAGTCAAAATGAGAGATAGAACATTTCAATAGGATCAAACTTCTATTTTTAATATTTTGCCAAACCCTCCTAAAAGGGCATACACTACCAAAAGACATGTTGTCCCCAGGTTCCACCACTTTGGGCAGCTGTTCCGGGAGGCAGTGCAGCTGGGGTTGTCAGCCATACAGACCCAGCACCCGGGGTTCTACTTCCAGCAGGCCGCAGCCAGCGCACAGGCTCGCAAGGCTCATGCCCTCTCCCTCGCCTTGCCCCCCGCCCCCACTGAGGACCTGCTCACCCCGGCCCGGCCCCCGGACTACTACGGCCAGCGGCCCTGGAGGCCGGCTATACAGAGTGAGACCTGTATTTAAATCCTATATAGATGTGTAAACTGTGTCTCATATTTCTGTAACAGCAACAATTCTAGTCTCATCTTTTCGACTCCTCAACATTTCTGAAATATAGATAGAAATGTTCCCAGGGGAGGATCTATAAAAATAAAGGTAGCTTCTCCCGTTAAAATTGACTGTCACTACAAACTAGTGGCAACAGGTTGGTTTGTCAAAGTTGGTGTTATTGGCTTTGTCACTGACCCCAAAGTCGCTAGTTTGTGGATACAGTCAATAGATACCATCTAGTTTTGACATCTATTTTAACGGGAGTGGTGACCTTTATTTTTATAGATTTTTGAAATATCACAGACTTGGATTTAATGGTCTTTGTACACTTTGTTTAAATTGTAGGATAATTTAAAAAATTTTCATCCTCTTTAAGATGTAGTAATCTCGGTTGCCCCCACTTTAACCGACTTTAATTCAACACGCCTACTTTAACACAACAACAGGAAGCACCTTGGTGGGCACCCCAGTTGAAGTGAAGAGGTGTAATGAGTACAGAAGTAGCTCTAAGTGAATCAGCAGCCAGTTAGTGGTGCAGACATGGACATGATTGACCCCAAGAAGGAGGCCCAGGCCATCCAGGCTCTGCAGCATAGGGAGCTGACCCAGGTCAACCACTCTGTAAGTTGTGTCACTCCACTGCCCACTGACGCTGTCACTCCACTGACATTGTCACTGTTCCAGGACATCATCATCCACTTCCTAGAGAAGGCCATTGTCCAGTTCCACCTCTACCGCTGTCCCCGTATGAAACGCTACCTCAGTGAGTAACAATTGTGTTCACACTTGGTTATCTTGTGCGTCTTTAATAAAGGTCACTGTAATATCTTTCAGAGTTATTGTCCTGCTATACATACTAGAAGGTACAACTTCCTTAAGTTTTGTCCATAAGGGTAAAATCCTCTCTGCTGGTTTGTGAAAAGACTGGGCCTTGTTTTAAAATAAGAAAAATAATGGATCATTTTTTGCATATTAGAGGAAGGCCTGAGGAAGCTAGGCCTGTGATCAAAATAGTGGAGGGGTACCAATAAAGAATCCAAAATGTTTCATCCATAATAGATTTCCTATGTATTGGTCTATGATATTCTATGTAAGTATAGTGTTATACAATAGGAATGTCTGACAGTGGGTGTTGTGCAGAGGTCCAGATGGGGGAGGAATACCTCTTCTGTCACAAGTACCCCCAGTCCCTGGAGTAAGTTTCTTGTCTATAAATTCAATTGCCATCTACGATA
>CP092867.1:11202399-11216418 GCA_030710605.1 Cordylochernes scorpioides | reverse complement strand
TACCGCAGGTTCTTTATGTTTCCCCATTATTGGTCGATCTGGGTTGCCTGGAAACGGAACTTTTCCCTATTTTTAAACCTCAATTATATCTTTGTTGCAGTTACTTAGCATATTTCAACGCTGTGTCGGGGAAACTATGCTCGGTTAGTTATATATATGTTATGAATATTTTGTTTTGTTGTTGAAAAAGATAGAATTAGAGGTGCAGTCGTGAAAATTAGGAAATAAATTATTTACTCATCAAGTAGTTTTTATTTTGAATTACTTGAAGCAAATTATACATAATATTATATAATTGCCTTATTCTGTCTGTGTGAAGTTCACGGATAGATTTTGGTCAGAATGGATAAAATAAAAAAAGTGTCAAGGGATGGGAATCGAACCCACGACCTTCCGCTTACCGGGCAGATGCCATGACCACAATTTATAATTGTAACAAATAGTATTTGAATCAAAACATTCAATCGGGTAAAACACGGGCGTTGCCCGGGTCATTCGGCTAGTACATAATATTATTTTTCACAGTAATATAGAATTTATAAAATGAATTCTATATTCGTGATTTAACAAAAAGGTAGGTTAACTATACATATTTATAACGATATTCAAAGTGGTATCTTCTAAATCTATGGTAAAAAAAATGTAAAACAGACAATGATGAAATACGTATATATATGGAAGACATTTGTAAAAAATAAATTCACAATTATTTATGATGGATAACCGGCTATTTATTGAGAACTTACAGAGATTAATTGATAAAACTCTCTAAAACCAATGAAATGATATAATTGTATAACAGGCTTTGTATATATTTACGTCAAATATTTAATTTATAATACAATATAATGTGGTTTATGATTGTAAAACGATGTTTGACAAGTTTTACCGCAAATGTTTCTTTAGAACGAAAAATTGAAATTTATTTTAAGGAGAAATAACGATTATTTCTAACCTTAGGGATGAAGTATGAAAGAATGAATTGTGAAGAGTAATGATAAACGGGAAAAATAAATTACAATTTTTCGTTCAAAAGAAACACATGCGGGATAATTTTCAAATCTCGTTCCACAATCATAAGCCGCATTATATTGTATTATAAACAATATTATTTAAGACGAGTAATCCTTTCAATGTATTATAATACGAATAGAATCAAAAAGGATAAGTTTTTTTATTGGTTAAAAACGATTCGAGCTTTCGGGCGCAAGCAGCCCTTCTACAGGAATAAAGGAAACAATTTTACCTAAACATGTATATACACAATTATTAACCAATAAAGAAACTTATCCTTTTTGATTCTATTCGTATTATAAACAATATTATTGTTTACAAGTTATTTTTTACTATTTATATATGATTAATATTAACTTTGACTTTATATTGTTTATATATACATCTAGATGAGATTTGTGTAGTATTTCGGTGGAACACAAATCTATTTTATTACATTTTCAAATTGCTTTTTTAATAAAATAAATATTCAAAATTAACTGTTTTATATTGGCTAATAATAAGAATTTTAATATGAAATATTATTTAAGGAAAAGCATTGATCGATACATTTCCTTGTAAATATATATGTACCTCTACAGACCTATAAGCTTATGTTCTTATAGGTTCCCTAAAACACCCCTTTTATGCATTCCTTAGTGGTGGGTGGGTAGAAGTAGGCGACTGCTTTTACTGTAAGCACACCACATGTCTACACATGTGAAAAGCAGTTCGACTTTGCACTTACAAATGTGCCAGATCCCTGTTTGGTTACTTGCACTCGCTGGTGGGGTTGGACTTTTGCAAGATTCGGGGGCCATTGGAGCATTTTTTAACAGAAAAAAGTGCCCAATACGGGAATTGAACCCGGGTCGTAGCGGTCGAAAACCAACGGTTTAGACCATACTTCCACCAATCCCCTGCATTCAATAGTAAATACAAGGTATATAAGAAAACCAATACAATACAATTGTAGAACGATCTGGATATTAATATGGCAAAACCGCTGAGAGGGTTCACTACTGATGAGCCAAGCCCTTTCATCTAAAAACTTTTATCATTGTAGTAAAAGGTCTGTAGAGATATTATTTGATATAACTTATATCATAAGAAAAAACACATTGCCAAAAATATATACTCATGGACAAAACTTAAGGAAGTTGTACAATTTTAGCATGTATATCGGGACAATAACTCTGAAAGATATTACAGTGACCTTTATTGAAGACCCCGAGATAACCAAGTATAAACAACATCTGTCTTCTTTAAAAAAAAAAATCGACGATGGCAACATCAAAGATTTATCACTTCATTAAGTTTTGTCCATGAGTGTAATTGACAAATTATTAACAATGTGATTTTAATGCGTTCTTTTTAGGGAGAGGTTACCCAATGTCGAACAAAGTAATCATTGTGTAAATAAAAGGGATATTGAGCGGATATACAGTACTTATGGTCAACCCGCATTTAACACTCTGTTCTCTGGAAGAATCGGTTCAATGACCTCTTGTATGTACAACTCCACCAGTGAGTACAAGTAACCAAACGGGGCTCTGGTACCTTGTAAGTACCTCCTTGAATTGCTTCCATACATGGATAGACATGTGACGTACTTAGAGTGAAAGTCGCTAGATAACTACCACCATGATTATCATGGCCTATACCATGTATATACTTCGGAATAGGTAAAAACGTATAGAAATGTGTTGATGAAACAGATCCTCCAATATTTTTATAAATTCAATAGTGGTGAATAGAAACTTTAAAATTAAATTCCAATAAAAATAAATAATTTTTAAATCAAAGCAAAATCGATTAACAATATTGAAAATATTGAAGGGCCTGGCTCATCACTGTAAAACACTTTAGCTTAATGAGAACAGACCATTTTTAAATCATTTATCATTATAATAAACTAAAGAAAACCATTTACATATTTCCTCATTGATTATTGAATAATTCGTCCAAGACTACAACTGCGCATGCGTGGAAAACAGTGTGGCCAGCTTGGATTAACTCAGTAATCTATTTTTGTCGTCCACTTTAATTTATTTTGGGTGAAAGCGCCTTTTTTCTTCTTCCAATTCTTTCTGATGGTTAAACTTTTTCCCTTTTTCTAATAAATGGTATTGTCCTGCTTGCCTCTTTCTTTTCATAATAAAAGAAAATCAGTAAAAATCTATATGTGGCTTCAGTAATACATGAGTATCATAGCGGGTCTTTTTTTTTTGCTCCATTTTTTAAGGAAGTTATATCATTGTTAGGATATATAAGAAATGAAAATAATAATCGTATTTTTATATGAGAAACTTCTTACACACATAAAATCCTTTATTATGACGTATTTCTGGAGGCTACTTAAAGTAGAGTTATCTCATTATTCCCTTATATAACCTTGTAGGATGGTTGAAACACGCTCTGGTAAGATACAAGACCCGGCACAGGAGAGAATGAAGGTTGAAGAGTTTGCCAAGCCGTAACCTGGTGCAACAATTGGTTATGATAAAAATGAATTGCTATCTCCATTCTGGAATGAAAAAAAAATTATTGGAAGAGTCTTGGCTCATCAGTGAGGAACCCTCCCATCAGTTTCGCCAGTTTACTACCCGGCATCTTTTATTGGGCTGTTCTGATGATTCAGGAGAATTAGAGATCTATACATTTATGGACAAAACTTAAGGAAGTGGAAAGTCTTTGATATTGTCGGTCGTCTGTGTTTTTTTTAAGGAGACAGAGACAATTTTTGTTCACACTTGGTGATCACAAGTCGGTGGATGAGAGGGTAACACGCTCGATTCCCGACAGTCATGAACCGGGATTAAATCCCGCGTTAACATTTTGTTTAATATGTGAATAACCTTCACATATTATTCATTGTTTCAATTATCATGAACTAGGTTGCTCTTGTTGAGCGGTACCTATTAATATGATTTGAACCAGACACTTGGTTATCTCGTGTGTCTTCAATAAAGATCACTGTAATATCTTTCAGAGTTATTGTCCCGATATACATGGTAAAAAGTAAAACTTCCTTAAGTTTTGTCCATGAGTGTAGAACCTTGTATTATAGTAGAGCATTTTAGTCGCGACATTGAACGAATGGTGCACGCGGGGGAAATTATTAGCTGTTGTCTGGTCGATTGAACTGGCGAAACCGCTCTAAAAACTCTCCATTGATGGGCCAAGCCTTTTTAAACACTTTTATTCTTTCAATGATCTTTGAGAGTTTCCATAAAAAAAATAAATATTAAAACGTCAAAATAAGGATTCCTATATAAATCCGTTTTTTAAATATTATTTCGTGATGATGGTTTTTTAAGAGAAGGGGGGGGGGGGGGGGAGGGAGGTTGTGGTGCAACTCACCGTTTGAAGTTTGCTGTTCTTGATTGAGGCGTTGCTGCAACATCGCGTGTCGTAACCTCGAACCCAGAGACTGTGGTGACATGGGGTCGAGATTAACAGCCTCGATTTCTTATAATCTCCAACACGGATCTCTTTCAACACCTCAGAGATCGCCGTATGTTGACTGGGGTGGAATAAATCAACCCATCTACTTGAGTAACGTCGTTTCTTTTTAAAATTGGTAAAGTCGCCAGTTTTACTTATCTTCGTTTATTTTAAACATCTAGGTTCGGTTTCAAAATCACTTTATTAGGTACCACTCAAAAAGAACAACCTAGTTTATGATGATATTTGGAACAATGAATAATATTAGATAATAAAAGGCATATATTGGATTTAATAAAATATTTAAATATTTTATTAAATCCAATATATGCCTTTTATTATCTAATGAATTAAGTATGGATTGCTCTATTTTCAAAATGAATAATATGTGAAGGTTATTCAGATATTAAACAAAAATGTTAACGTGGGATTCAATCTCAGTTCATGGCTGTCGGGAATCGAAGGTGTTACCCACTCGTCCACCAACTTCTCAATCTAGGTAAAATATGGAACGTTTATATTGTAACGTAGAAAATTAGACAAACTTCAGAATGACGTTGCAATTTATTTAAGACCAAACCAAATTATTAGCGTAGCAGAGAGGTAATGAGAAAAATTGTACAGTGTATCAAAATCCAAATATATTGAAATTAAAAATCTTTTTATAGAATAATAAATAATTATTTAATATGTATGATTATAACATATTATAATCTAAGATAAAAGGCATTTCCTGATCGTGCAATTGAAAGTTGCTGATGGCTTGCGCCATCTATCGGAATAAATATCAACTATTCTCGTTGATTTTTAATTATTCCAGAATTGGCCAAATACCGTTTCTTGATTCATCAGGAATTCAACAAGAATTCATTGCCATCAGCAACTTTCAGTTGCACCATCAGTAAATGCCTTTTTTTCTTAATTTATCTACCTAATCCAAGTACAAATTCACTTTTCTACTGTTTCACATATTATAATCTGTTACAATGTAAACACTCATGGACAAAACTTAAGGAAGTTATACCTTCTAGCATGTATATCGGGACAATAACTCTGAAAGATATTACAGTGATCTTTATTGAAGACATAATATAGCCAAGTGTGAACAATATTGCCTCTGTCTCTTTCAAAAAAGTAGACGACCAGCGAAATCAAAGACTTTCCACCTTCTTAAGTTTTGTCCATGAGTGTATTTAAGAACGTGGGTAAGACTTAATATTATGTATTGCAGAATTGATATCAATACATAAAACAATTAGATTTTTTTTAAATTACGTTTGCAATTTAATATATATTCGGGTTTTTTTTTCAACCTATAAAAAAAAAGTAACAGAAAATTAACCTCTGATATAATATATATATATATTAAAAATAAAAAAGGCATCTCCTGACCACGAGCACATGTGCTTTTTAGATGGCAGAGCGCCATCTAGTGGAGCAAAAATAAACTAAACGTTTATTTAGCTTGCTCCGTGATATTTGGCCAACCCAATTTCTTGATTTATCAAGAAAAGCCATCCACGAACGCGTTTCGCGCTGTTGGCGCTCGTCAGCGTGGAGAAGGCTGTAACCACTGCGACCAAAAAAGAATTTTGGTCCCAATGGCTTCCCGAGAAATCAGAAAATGGGTATTTAAGGCCAAATTTGCGTAAAGACGCTTTACACATGAAAAAACAATAGAAAAAAATAAAAGATAAGTGGGTCAGGTGTTGATATTAAAAATAAAAAATCTTTTATTTTTTCTATTGTTTTTTTCATATAAATATATATACATATCTTTATGTATTTCTAAGAGCATTAAAGAGTTTTAACAATAATAATAAAATAATATTAATATTATCAGTGTGTATATAGGTAAAATCAATGTGTTATATGAAAGAGACTGAATAGTTCCAATTCCTACATTGACTTCACGCCCACTCTCACCGTTGTATACAGACACCTAAATGTTGGTTAAAAGGAATCAACCTTATTGATTTGTTAACCAAGAAACCCGTTTAGATAAATAAAATAACATTCTGGTCTTAAACATGAACAATTTTTGAAAATAAAATTGAAGTATAAACTATAAAATCTTTTTTTTTTAATCCTATTTATTCTTAAATACGATATAAATAAAAATAAAATTACAATAAATTTTCGATATTTCAAGTGAAATAAGGTTATAAATATGTTTTTCTTTAATTTTAATAGAGCAAGATGTTGGACATGTCTTTTAAAAGACAGCATATCTATTGTGTGATAGATATATGACATTATGTCTTGTGATAATTTAATAAAAACAAATGTTGAACTGGCGAAACCACTGGAAGGTTCACCACTGATGAGCCAGGCTCTCCCATTAATTTTTCCATTACAGTAAGGACAGTAGAAATTTTTTATTTTAAAAAAGAATCTTACGCCTCTATAACAGTTTCGAATTTTAAAAACAAATGTAAAACTTATTTCATAGAAATGCGATATGTCTTATTTCCGATTAACTAAGGATTGTGTTCGGGAACAGTAATTCTAGTAGGTCTTAAACCGAGATTCAGGCCAATACGAATCATAAGTTCTATAACAGTTCGAACATGAAGCTTGCGATCTACCTTTTCTTCGTATAGATCGTGAAATACGTGGTGTCGCTGGAGACCTGCTGTTGATTCTCCACCAAACTCTGCTGCGGTGACGCCATGTACATTGTACATAGTGGTATTCATATATATATATATACTAGCCGAATGACCCGGGCAACGCCCGTGTTTTACCCGATTGAATGTTTTGATTCAAATACTATTTGTTACAATTATAAATTGGCGCCTTAAATAAATGCAAATGTTAGTTAATAACTATAGCCTATGTGCTTTATCTGTCTATGTACTGTTGGCTTCCGTAGGCGTCTCTTACAGGGAAAAAGAAAGAGAGGATTCCATTTGGTTATTAACTAATATATGCATTTATTTAAGGAGCGACCCGCTCCAACACAAAAATTACATAAACGAAAAGGCGAGTGAGGGGGGGGGGCATGATGGGGGGGGGGGGGCAAAGGTGGCGTGACCGTAGCCAACCAATAGGAGGGCGCCATTCCAAAAAAAAAAAAAGCAAACGGTGACAGAGATGAAAACTGATGACTGATTGTTGATTAGGAGATGAGGAATGACGCTCGTAACTGTATATAGAATATTGCCACGTGGATAATTGGGAAAGACCAACTTCGGGATGAGACAGCAATTTATTTCAGGCAAGAACAAACTATGAGGGATAAACGAAAGATAAGGAATGAGGGAAGTGTACAGAGTGAATATTGCGAAATGGATAATCTGTTATTAAAATAAAAAATACTTCGCTACAATATAAATAATTATATTTTTAAAATAGCGCAGACTATGCACATTTGTATGTATTGACAAGATGTCAATAAAATTATGTTATAAGGTTGTCCCAATAGTTCATGCTTTTCTTAAAACATTATTTTTCTTATTACTTGGCAAATAATATTATTACGGCGAATAAATAATCTACTTATATAATTGCCTTATTCTGAAGCTCACCGTCACCGTTCACGGATAGAATGCGCGCCCATTGGCTGCCGCCGGCGAACACGTGACCTCCCTGCCCCCCTCTAGACAACCCTGTTATCAGCTGTGTGATACATACACCTGTCTATAGTGGCCACTCTAGACAACCCTGTTATCAGCTGTGTGATACATCCACCTGTCTATACAGACCACCCTGTCTATAGCGGTCACCTTAGGCAACCCTGTTATCATTAGTGTGTTACATTCACCTGTCTATACAGACCACCCTGTCTATAGCGGTCACCTTAGGCAACCCTGTTATCAGCAGTGTGATACATACACCTGTCTATACAGACCACCCTGTCTATAGCGGCCACTCTAGACAACCCTGTTATCGGCTGTGTGATACATACACCTGTCTATACAGACCACCCTGTCTATAGCGGCCACTCTAGACAACCCTGTTATCGGCTGTGTGATACATACACCTGTCTATACAGACCACCCTGTCTATAGCGGCCACTCTAGACAACCCTGTTATCGGCTGTGTGATACATATACCTGTCTATACAGACCACCCTGTCTATAGCGACCACCCAAGACAACGTTTTTAAAATATATTCGCACTCGGGTAAAACCCGGGCGTTGCCCGGGCCATTCGTCTAGTAATACATAATACAATTAAGCGATAGAACTCTTCCTGTTTAGATAATCAAATAAAGTAAAACATGAAGGAAGATGAGTTTCTTTTTTAATAAACGCGAGCGAGCTTTCGGGCCACACGCCCTTCTACTGGCAAAAAAAAGAAACTCATCTTCCTTCATGTTTCACTTTATTTGATTATAATACAATTACTTTATACATAGTACAAAGACATTATACATAACGGCGAATAATATTGGTATTTCCTTTTTTTTTTAAGTGTTTACGAACTTTTGGGACAACCTTGTAATTGTCAATTGTCTATAACACTTATATTTATTTTTCTCTTCTTCTTTCTTATCTCCACTCAATCATTAGGGTATCAAGTTGTGACCCTTGATGGTGTCTGTTTGACAACCATCATGACAGGGTGAAGTAGAATGCGTCTGCCTTTGTCATTAAGACTGGAAGCACTACTCAGTGGCAGGACGACTTAGCTCCAAAAGAAATGGCCGCCTCTGACATGAGGAACAGACGCCATGTACAGCCACTCCTAACATGGAGTACAAACGCTGCTCATCCTGTATCCCAGGATTAGGAACCCTTACAGGGTACTATCAGCCGGGCCAGCTGAGCCCAGGTTTTTTTACCGAGCTTGTTACTGCTTCCCCTCCTCCTTTTTCATCCGGGTTTGGGACCAGTAAATGCAGAGTTCTTTTTCATTTTGTTGAATTTATAAAATTTATCAACCCAACTTGTTTATCGCCCATTTAAAAAAATCAAATTTTGATACATTTATCTCATTTTGATCACTTTTATACGAATGCTCCTAGTTTTTGTCCAATCATACATTCGAGCAGCCGCGAGAAGTCTGGGAATTAATGGCAAAAAAAAGTTTTGATGTTAATATGTAAAAAAAGTCATGAGCCCAAGCAATTAGCAGAGAGAGAGAGAGGAATTTAGCTGTCAAATAAACCTGAGATAAAAAGTCAATTAGCGCAGATGGTTTTTTTAGTCAATTAATTAGGGGAGGATTAACCTGTTTTCTGGGGTACCTAGAGGGTATTGACTGAGGTGACGTTCTTTGTTTGTTGCACTTTTTAATCGCAAGGGGAGATTTTTTATAATTCTCGAAGGACAGTTTATCAGGTAAATAGACCATTCTCGCTAAGATGTATCCACATGTTTGAAATAGCTATCAACCCTCTAAATTACTGTACTATGGGGAGATTATATCGGTCATGACTATAGTTTGGTAGATATATGGGTGATTCATCTTTCATATTTATTATCCTATTGATGGAAATTTTGCCGAGAGGATATTCATTTATAAAGAAAAAGTCGCCTCTCCCGTCAAAATAGACGTCAAAACTAGACGCCATCTATTGACCGTCGCCGCAAACTAGCGACCTCATGTCGGTGACAAAGCCTCAACACCATAGATTTGGCCCAGCCACTCTGCCAGCTAAACATCTCTTTGGCGGATTGTGAGGATTCCATTGGATCCCTTGTGGATCTCATGAAATAAAGTCCGCCCTAGACTGAAGAGGGTCATTAACCCGAAACCACGATCTCCAGATGGACGCTTCTCAGTTTGCCAAAGCTGGTGTTGTGGCTTTGTCACCGACCCGAGACCGCTAGTTTGCGGCGACGGTCAATAGATGGCGTCTAGTTTTGACGTCTATTTTGACGGGAGAGGCGTCTTTTTCTTTATAAATATATTATCATTTATAAAAATTAATATATATATATATATATAAGTCAGGTGCCCTTAGAATAAAAGGAAAACGGGCACCTCTCCCGTCAAAATAAACGCAAAAACTATGCTCCATCTATTGACCGTCATTGTAAACTAGCAGACTGGGGTCGGTGACAAAGCTACAATACCTGGTTTGGAAAATTTAGAACATTCACCTGGAGAACGTGGTTTCAGACTATGGCCCCCGTCAGTCCACTGCAAGCTCTGGTTCCATGAGATTCACGAAACCTTCAGAATTTTCCAAAGAAGTGTTTAGCTGGTAAAGTGGCTTGACCGAATCTATAGCTAAAATATACCTTGAAGTTTTCCCTAAGGAAATTGATCTATAAAAAGAAAGGCTGCCCTTCAAACAAGATGCAGACGCTCTGCGCCACCGTTTCTGAAAACTAGAGGACTCGGGTCAGTGGCAAAGCTATTGGTATCTTCGGCTTTTTTAAAGGTCGTATTCCTCTTAGCAAAATGTGTATCAATATATTAGAATGTGTAGAAGGAGAACGATCCGACTTTGAAATTACAAGGTGTCTAAAGAGCATTGCTCGATGCAAATATTTGAATGTAATCCTACTGTCCTATAAGCTTATGTCCATAGTTTTCTTGAAAACCATTTCTGAGATTCCATCCTTCAGTGCTGCGTATATAAGCAGAATCGTCCAATACAGTATCAGAGCTCTAAGAAAGCGGTCTGGTAGATTAAATTGGCGAAACCGCTGGGAGTGTTCACCACTGATGAGCCAAGCCCTCCCAATATATTTTTCATCGCAGTAAGGGCAGTAGAAGTTTGTATTATGTATAAAAGAAACATTCGTGCTTTCAAATCCTTTTATTTTATATGTGATTGACCGTGTTCCAAATAGTGTGGTTTCATTTTGGTATTGAATCCCACAGTTAGACAACGCCAAACCTCCCTAGCGTAACCAATTGATACCATTGAAGCACCTACGTGATAAAATCACATTTTTCTTCTTATTATTATATATATTCTGATTTATTTCAACACACAAAACGCGAAATCCCCGCTGTATATAATTGTGTCGAATTTACATTTTTTAAACAAAAGAAGTTATAAACTCATCATACAATTCTTTTTTTTTTAATTAATCAACCAGTTGCGATATTGAAATATTTGCGCCTATTACAGAGGAACCAAACAAAACAACAAACAAATAAATAAAACTTCTAAGTAAATATTTACATGTATTATTCGACAGAGTTCATAAAATTTATATAGACAAAGTGGTTGATGTAAGAGAGTTAAATGCTTTATAGATTAGGGAATGCAATTTTTAAAAAATATCAATAATAAAAAATAAACGATAAGATAAATTAGGAACCTGATACTTTCATGCTAGAATTTTCTATTTGTGAAAAGTGTAAATGGATAAGCCATAACACCACCAACTTAAGCCAAAAAAGCCGTCAACCTGTTTACCATAGGTTTGGACTATGGCTCTCAACAATACAGGGACAGTTTCGTGACATCCTGGGAGCAGGGCAGGAGTTATGCAAATGGTAAATCAACCAAACCTGCCAAAAGGGACGTTTCAGCTATTGTAGTAGCGATGATTGTGTAAGAATTGTGGCTCAAACATATATAACCATTATACACATACATTCCTTCATTATAAAGTATGAATGCATAGCACGCACAACCTAGTCCTCGCTAATAACGAACAAAGTGAGGCCTACACTCTACAGATGAAGGCCTAACAACCAGAAACGCGTCCTCGATTCAAATCCATTTCTCAATGAGATCTAATTGAACCCTTTTTTTGCCTATCCATAGTACACGTGGTACAGCCCATGATAATCATGGTGGGTAGAAATAGGCGAATACTTTCACTGTAAGTGTACCACATGTCTACACATGTGAAAGACTTTGCATTTACATATGTGCCAGAGCCCTGTTTGGTTACCTGCACTCGATGGTGGGGTTGGACTTTTGCAAGAATCGGGGGCCATTGGAGCATTTTTTTTTTTAATTAGAAAAAAAAATGCCAATGCGGGAATCGAACCCGTGTCGTAGCGGTCGAAAACCAATGGTTTAGACCATCCTTCCACCAACCCCCTAATTAAATCTTTTAAACACCTGCATACCCTGTTACTTCACATATCTACAGAAAATAATATATATATAATAAAAATGTATATATTAGATTGAATAAAAAGATTTATTTTCCAATATAAACATTTTTAATATATAAGGATTTAAGTGTGGATTTCTCTATTTTCAAAACAATATTTCTGTGAAAAATAGACATTTCGGCCAGTTAGAGTTTTTAATTTTCTCAACGTTTCAATAAAAATATTTTGTCTTCGTCAGGAGAAACAAATAAAAATAAAACATTTGGCAAGGCGTTAAAAATTGTTCTCTCTTTTTTTAACAATTTTTAACGCCTTTCAAAAGTTTTATTTTTATTATTATTTTTCCTGACGAAGACAAAAGATTTTTGTTGAAACGTTGAGAAAATAAAAAAAACTCTAACTGGCCGAAGTGTCCATTTTTCACAGAAATATGAATGCCGGCCAGGCAACCTCTATCTTCTGTTTAATATATGTATTTATAATATGATGCACTAGCGCGCCATCTGTTATCAAAATTCGAAACTATTTAAAGGCGTGAGATTCTTTTTGATATTAAACAATTTCTACTGCCCTTACTGCAATGGAAAAATTAATGAGAGGGCCTGGCTCATCAGTGGTGAACCCTCTCAGCGGTTTCGCCAGTATATGTATTGCTAACTATGTACGTTATAAAAGTACCCCCCTTTCCACTAACCTATGATTTGATTATAGAAATATCATATTTACATATAAAATAAATATGTAAAAACTTTCAATAAAATATAAAGAATTCAGACTTTGCTCTTATATACGCCATAGGTAAACAGGTTTGTCCAATGATAACATTCAAGATTAGGTGCGTTAAATATCTATAACTAACTATGAATATAAGATGTTTGCCCCCAGTAGGATCAATATGTAGATATACCTCCATATATACCGCTATATATAGACTATTACCCAAATAACCAGCCCCAGGCGACTGTGGGGCAAACATCCATCTAAACAAAGAACCACCCTGCAATGTCTCCCAAAGGAAAATCTAATTGCTGTATTAACCCACGCAGATATATACCATGTTGGGAAATACTGGTTTCTCAACTTTATTTCATAGATTCTAAAACTATTTAACTCCATTTCTATAGAGCGTATAACGAGAGATCTTTGACCTACCTCTGAATATATATATTATATAATCTAAAATTTCAAATATTTCTATATTTTAAAAAACATATATTTTATTCATTGATAATTTTACTTTTGTTATCATCGTTTTTAAAAAGACTTTCAGTTTTGTTGTAAATATGCGTAGTTAACATATCTATCCTTTTAAATCACTAAAATAGGATTAACTTTATAAATTCTATATAATGTGAAAATAACTAATGTGTAATCTTTCCTCAAGTAATTGAAAATAAAAGCTACTTGACGGTAAATAATTATATTTTTTTTATCACGACTGTACATTCAACCCTTTATCTTATCAACCCTTTCTCTAACAACAACAAATTATTCATAACATATATATATAGATATAATAAAAAGCCATCTAATGGCATGCAGATAGGATTTATTTACCTTTAACCCAATATGTGTCTTTTTATTATCTAAATGTGAATT
>CP092867.1:11191992-11202299 GCA_030710605.1 Cordylochernes scorpioides | reverse complement strand
AAATTTGTAACAAATAAATTTACTGGAAAAGTGTTTCTTTTAATAATATCATCAAACATAAATCTATACAGACCTTACTGCTTATCTGATAAGCCAAGCCTTCTCATTCAATTAATTTTATCATTGCAGTAAAGTCTGTAAAGATAATATTTGATGATATTGAAAAAAAATCATATTGCCAGTAAATTTAATTGTTACAAATTTTAAGTATATTGTGTTGTTTCTTATCCCCTTGTGTAAAGATTACATAAATTCCATGAGTTCATGCTCCTTGAGCTTTTTTTATGATAAGCAGCGGCTTCTCCCAAAGGTCCTGTTTAGTACATATAATGCAATGTGTTCTGGAGCTGCAGGTGCCAAGCAGTATATATTGTGTTAATATTATAATCCTTTCAGTGAATTATAAGTAAAAAATAATTTTCGCTGAGGAAAGAGAGAGTTTCTTTTTTTAATCACGATAATACAAGTTTTCAGGTGTAACAGCCCTTTGACAGGTATAATTATATTACTGAAACTTAGATATTTTATAAGTTTTTAGTAGTGTTGTTGTTTCTTATCCCCTTGTGTAAAGATTACAAAACTTTCACCAAAGTGTGCCTGGATCATGGTGCCATGATCAACGAAAGCTGCACCCCATTTAGTAGTGTAATCATATTCCTGTTGAAGGCCTGAAGTGTTGTAATGATTTAAAACTCTTTCTTCAGTGAATTATCTTTTATTTAGACAGTCAAACACTTGGATAATTCGAATCCCAAGGGACCAAAAAAAAAAAACTTGAATTATCCAAAAATTCAAATTGATAAGGCACAATTTGGATTATAGATTATAAAACAAGGTAATAAGACCAAATCCAAATAAATAAATAGTGTGTGACGTTTCGGTAATAGCGTTGTTACCATCTTTAGACAAAAGTACTGAATGAGAAATTGCTGTGGTAAAATTTCTCATTCAGTACTTTTGTCTGAAGATAGTAACAACGCTGTTATTGAAACGTCACACACTATTAATTTATTTGGATTTGGTCTTATTACCTTGTTTTGAAAATTCGAATTAAAAACAGAAATTGTATTTATAGGTAATTCTAGGGACCAAGATAAATATTCGAATTAAAGATGTTTTGGAATTAAAGACGTTTGAATTATCCAAGTTATACTGTAGACATATACAGTGTACAGGGGGTCGGTGGAAGGATGGTCTTAACCGTTGGTTTTCCACCACTACGACCCGGGTTTGATTCCTGCATTGGACACTTTTTTCTGTTTAAAAAGAAATGCTCCAATGGCCCCCCCGATTCTTGCAAAAGTCCAACCCCACCAGCGAGTACAAGTAAACAAACGGGGCTCTGGCATATTTGTAAGTGCAAAGTCGAACTGCTTTTCATATGTGTAGACATGTGGTGCTCTTACAGTAAAAAGCAGTCGCTAACTACCCACCATGATTATCATGGCCTGTACCACATGTACTAGGGTTAAGCAAAAAAAAAAAAGTTCTACTGTAGTATATTGTTGTGGTTGTTTCTTATCCCCTTGTGTAAAGATTACACGAATTCCATGAGTTCATGCTCCTCGAGCTGTTAAAATTTTGTATGCTGTTAAAATATTGTACGCAGTGTAGAGTACATGGATGGTGGTGGCAGAAACTTCAAGGAGGTGCTCCATGAGATGCGAGGAGAGAACTGGAAGCCCATAGTCAGCTCCATCCTGCAGAATGGCATCAGGGCGGCTTTCATGGCAGCTCGCATCGAGGACTTCCTCCAGCTGGGGTTTGACTTCATCTCTAGCTGTATCCTTCACACTGATCCCACTTATTGGTGGTCTTACTTGTTGTTTGAATCCAGATTCCAGATGGGAATGTAAGGTGAGAAATGTAGATAGCACATTTGGGATATGTTGATACAATCTTGTTTATCTGGGCTTATTCTATATATAGTGTTCTCTGTGTGTGTGTCCTCCTCTTTAATTCTAACCCTACTTAAGGTAACAACACCAATTTGTTTCCTTAGGATTCTAATCTACAATCTGTCTTTTATCTATTTTATTAAAATTATCTACTTTAATTTATCCAATACTATAATTGAATAGGAGGAATATAATGTGCTTTTTGGTGTTGATTTAAAGAGATTTGACTTTATACTGTTGTTGGCCACCGTGTTGGTCAGATAGCATACTACTTTCAGAAAAATCTACTTTTACATTCATGTGAAATTAAAAGTAATAAAAAAAAAATTCTTCTAGAATTGGGCAAAGATGGTGTGTAATGGAGTAAAGTTCAACTCTCAATTCTTTCTACAAGAATGGTAGGTGGTCCTGTGACTTCTCTTAGAGGACCATTAGAAAACATTGTGTTCCCAATCTAGCTATATTACACAATATATAGTATACTATATAAAGCTGTGGAAGGATGATATTCATGTAACATCCCTTTAATTGTGCATCAGAACAATGGCTTTGTGTATTACCTTAGTAAAAAAAAAAAAAACTTAATTATTGATGATAAAGAAGCCCAAAACCACCACTACAGGTTGTCTGTATTTGCCAAAACTGGTGTTATTCCTTATCATCACTAGTAAAGTTCCAACCAGCCTGTGCAAGTAACCAAACGGGGCTCAGGCACATTTGTAAGTGCAAAGTCGAACTGCTTTTCACATGTGTAGACATGTGGTGCACTTACAGTAAAAGCAGTCACCAATTTCTACCCACCATGATTATCATGGCCTGTACCACATGTACTAGGGATAAGCAAAAAAAAAAAAACTAGTAAAGTTTTGTTTACTAGGGTAAGAGATGCATAGTTCTATCGTTCTGAAGCACAATTAAAGGGAGAGGTGCCTCTCTAGGTACACTATATAGTATATATGTGAAACACAGGTACTGTACACCCACTACATTCTACCTTAACCCCACCCTGCAGGGAATGACTGTCCGTCAGAAGACAAGATCCTGGTCCAGGCTGGAATAGCTCAGATCCTGAAGGTAAGGAGGATTCCTGTCATGTTTTGTTGAGTTACTCAGACCAGTTTAAATGGTTTGACATGTTGGGGGGACACTTGAAACTGTTCCAAATATATGTTCATCCCTGCCTTTATAATTTAACAAAATAAATGAGCAATCCAGGGCCAGGTTTCTTTAACTCTTTAAATTTTTTCTAGTCCAAAAAGTTGGCCTGAAAGTTGGAGAAATAAATAATAGTTAAAGAAACCCTGGCCCTGGATTGCTTGCTTATTTTGTTCCAAATATAATAATCCCTTGTATGATGTCATTTGAGAGAAAAAATTCCACCCAGGGAAGAGTGACTTGTAAAAATATTGCCACGTGGAAAATTAGGAAAGACAAACTTCAGGATGACACAGCAATTTATTTAAAGCAAGAACAAACTATGAATGATAAACAAAAGCAATGAGGGAAGTTTAAAGAGTAGCAAAATATAAACATAAAAAAAATGATACTCTGTTAATAAAATAATGAATACTTTGTTTACAATGTAATTTAATTAACTCAAGCTTTTGGGCTCTGGAGCTCTTCTACAGGAATATGGTTAATTATAAGTATATAATTATATTGCCTTAAGAATTCCCCATGAGATGTCTGGCCTATGGTTTCACACTTGAGCTGATGGACCATATGCCTCTAACAACCTATCAATTTCCATCTTTAAACCATTGTTCCCTCTCTCCTAGCGACACTCTCTCCCTAGTTTTAAGTCATTGTCTCCATATGTTCTAGTGTAGCTGCTGTCAATGACACATTGTGTGTGAGGCAGGGCCAGCCTCCAGTGCCAATCCCCGGAGTGAGTGTGGAAGAGGAGGTGTGGGAGTCCCAGCTGCGGACTCCTGCCCACCCCACCGTTCACCTCAGTCCCTCCCCTCGCTCCTGTATCCACTGCCAGGCCGGCTTCGCCCAGCCTTCTGTCTCCCGGGACAGTCCTGTGGTGCTCTCCCTGTGGATCACTGTGGACTGTCCCACTCCACTGGCCATCTCTCATATCAACCTGCTCCTTAGCAACAGGGTAACTAACTAACCTTTGTCTCTATGGTGGGGTTATAACCATGTTGTTATATAACCACAGTTAAAACAATTGACACTTTAAAATTAGGATGCTGCATCAAGTTGCCCTTATAACAAGGTTCCACTGTATTTAGAAATAACATAAGAATAGGAAAAAATGATAAGGCATAATTTGATTACAAGGTAATATGACCATATCTAAATAGTGTTACAACGCTGTTACCAAAACATCACACACTATTTAATTATTTGGATTTAGTCTTATTACCTTGTGAATAGGAATAAAGGACAAAAAGGCATCTCGCCCTTTTTAATAAATACATAAAATACACTTACATAATGCTTCTTCTTTTGATCTTCTCCTTGGAAAATTTAAGCAACTTGTGTCTCCATTGATCTGAGCAACAAGATTGTTATCTCCCGTAGCCAGCCAGGAGTGGTGTGGTGGTGGCAGAGCTATGAGTGTGCCATGGTGCCCACCGAGCCCCTCCAGCCCTCCAGGAACTACCACTTCCAGTGCCAGCTGCGGCCCCAGCAGGAGGAGAGGCTGCTGGTGCAGGGGGTGAACCTCAAGCTGGCAGGTCACCCGGGCAGACAGGCCGTGCTGCAGGTACCGGCTCACCCCCAGCCTCCCACAGGTTGCCACTCATCCCTGCTGGTGGGACCTCGGCCTGCAAGACTCACCATGACCCCGTACCACAACAATCCCCTGCTGGCCCACGAGACCTATCCTGTCATGGTGGCCCTGTCCAGCATGGAGACCACCCCACTGACAGACCTGAGCATGTCTGTGGCCCAGCTCTCCCCCACCAATGGTAGGCCGGCACCCTCATCTCTTTATACTAGCTTGGAAACATTGAACAACAATGGACCTACAATTCCCATACAACAGTAAAACCTCCCTCCACTTTTGTTGTTAAGTCAGAAACCTCATCCAACCTCCAATGATAGACCTATTTAACTGGTCTCTCTCACTACTGGGATATTTGAATGAGTGGGTAAATAAGAGATATAAAGGTCTTTTTTACAATTGTGTGTGTGAGAAATTTAAATTCTTAATAATTAAGATTTTTTTTTTCTATTGTTTTTCATGTTTTAAGTGTATTTACGCAAATTTGGCCTTAAATACCCATTTCTTGGTTTCTCAAGAAGCCTCTGGGACCAAAAATCTTTTTGGTCACAGTGGTACAGCCTACTCCATTCTGACAAGCGCCAACAGCGCAAAACGCGTTCGTGGATGGCTTTTCTTGATTTATCAAAAAATTGGGTTGGCCAAATATCACGGAGCAAGTTAAATAAACGTTTAGTTTATTTTTGCTCCACTAGATGGCGCTCTGCCATCTAAAAAGCACATATGCTCGTGGTCAGGAAATGCCTACTTAATTTTTAATATCAACACCTGACCCACTTTTATTTTTTTCTATTGTTTTTCCATAATAAAGAATGTAATCGTGTTATGAATGCCAGTATAAGCTGGGTGTTGTCCCCCAGTGGAGCTGGTGAGTGGGGAGAAGCTGTCAGTCCTGGAGCTGGCCCCCGGGGACACAGTGGAACACACCCTCCAGGTAACCACGGCCCACACTGGACTCCACCACATCCTGCTCCAGGTGAGCTACGCAGTCCAGCTGGAGGAGGGGGGACCTGCCTGCCGTTGTTTGGCGACCCTGCCCCTGGAGCTGATGTCTGTGGAGCCCCTCAGCTTCTCTGTTTCCTACCTCAACCTCAAGGTAACACTCACTCTGTATAGCAAGTAAAGAGATGAATTACAGGGTAGAGTACAAGGTAATAAGACTTGTGGTGGTTAATTTAACGACAATCCACATAAATAATTTCTTAAAATTATATTTGATAGCGATTTTGTTTTAAGTTGAAAATTTGCCTTGAATTTAAATACCAAACGATGTACGTTTTCGTTGTTTTTAAATATTGCGAAATATGTTATATTTTTTGTTTTAAATATAAATATTTAATATGTATTTCTTAAATATTTATAATTTGATATTATGAATAATTTTTATTTTTCACTTTTGATCGAATTGAAATTCTTGTTTGATTGCTTGCAAATGTTCGTTAAAGTTTATATTTTAAATACGGCTCACCAATTTATGTGGGCGGCATGGAATTCTAGGCGGAGTCAGATAACAAATTATTTATTGTAAAATCAACTTTTAATTACATTTATTTAATACAAATTATCAGAAGGGGTTAAATTGTTGTATATTACACGTTGAAGTTCTTTTTTGTATATATGTGTGTGGTCAAATATCATTTCTAGATTATATAATGTTTGATATATGTGTTTGATATATCTATATATATAAAAATGAATGTTTGTATGTTTGTTTGTTTGTATGTCCGGTATACAAATTCGCAGTAGTTCACTAATTCAAACCAAAATTTCCATACATAGGTAAAAAATAACGGGGATGACGATAGGCTATTTTAAAAATATATAAATCAATTATTAAAACTATATATTCAAATTATTCTACTTAGCTCACGAGTAGCGCCCTCTAGAACGCTCAGGCGACCTGCCAGCGGCGCGCGCCCATTGGCTGCCGGCGAGCACGTGACTTCCCTGTGCGCTCGCATGGCTGTCGGCGAGGGCTGTTTCACCCGACCGCCCGCCCGCCATGTTTTATGTGTTTGAATAAAACATTTAATCGTGTAAACCCGGGCGTTGCCCGGGTCATTCGTCTAGTTATAGATAAATATTTACATTTTATATGATTTATATTTAAAATGATGTATAATTATTTTATTATATTGATATGACAACAATTAATATTGTCACTGAATAATTATTTTAAATATTCTGTGGTATATCATCATTAATATTTGCATAGTCATCACCCCTTACCATTCTTGTATATTATTACTTGTAAATAAATTTGAGAAATAGTTTTGCATTTTATAAATAAATTATTTTTACTTAAACTTTTGTTATACTCGTTATCACTACCGTGACAATATGATATTAATGTTAATTCATATAATTTTAATAAAGTATATTTTATGAGCATTATATATTTATAAGATAATTTAATTTAATATTTGAATTAAATAGTTATTAAACAAATTAAAACTTATAATGAAAATATGAAAAGTTAATATTTGGGAGCCGCTACAGACTTATTCAAAATTAATAAATAGTGTGTGACATTTTGATAACAGCCATGTCACCGAACACCCCATGCCACACTATTTATTTATTTGGATTTAGGTCTTATTACCTTGTGCTTATAATCTACAATCCAAATTATTATTTTTTTTTTTTGCTTATCCCTAGTACACGTGGTACAGGCCATGATAATCATGGTGGGTAGTTAGCGACTGATTTTTTTACTGTAAGTGCACCACATGTCTACACATGTGAAAAGCAGTTCGACTTAGCACTTACAAATGTGCCAGAGCCCCGTTTGGTTACTTGCACTCGCAGGTGGGGTTGAACTTTTGCAAGAATCGGGGGGCCATTGGATCATTTTTTTTTTTTTAAACAGAAAAAAGTGTCCAATGCGGGAATCGAACCCGGGTTGTAGTGGTCGAAAACCAAACGGTTTAACCAGCCTTCCACCGACCCCCCATCCGAATTATGCTTTAAAGAAGAGTACAATTAATCTTTTTACCTCTGTTGCATATTAACAAGTAGCTTTAGACTCAGTACCACACTGTTGTCTGCTGAGTGAAGTCCACCTGTGTGTGCCCCCCCTCTCTATAAGTTACATTTCTAACAATGGTTGTGAGCTAACATACCAGATAAAGTCTCTAGGTAGCAAGTAATTTCTATGTGATGTTGTTGTTTCTCATCCCCTTGTGTAAAGATTACACAAATTCCATGAGTTCATGCTCCTCGAGCTGTTTTATGATAAACAGCGGCCTCTCCCAAAGGTCCTGTTTAGTGCATCTAATGCAATCCAAAATGTGTTCTGGAACTGCAGGTGCTAAGCTACATTTTGGGCAAGTGGAGTAGATTTTGTTATCATTTTCTATCTTCAATGGCTTGAGATGGCCTGTTCTAAATCTTGTTAGTGTTGTTTGATGCTGTCTGAGGTTCAGAGGTGATGTAACAGTGTCATTACCTTCCTCAATGTACTAGATAGTTCAATAAAATAATCCCTTGTATTCAGGTAAAAATATCAGAGGCTTCTACAGAACATTTTCTTTTCAAAATCTTTAATCTCTAGCTTTCACAGGCATGAACACATGCCTACAGAAAACATGATACAATAATGATACAATTATTATTGTATCATGTTTTCTTCTGTAGAAGGGCGTTTGTGCCTGTGAAAGCTAGAGATTAAAGATTTTGAAAAGATACTTCTCTGTAGAAGCATGATATTTTTCCTTGTTGTTTCTTATCCCCTTGTGTAAAGATTACATGAATTCCATGTGTTCATGTTACTCAAGCTGTTTTATATTTTACCTTAATACTAGATAGTCTGTCCCCCCATCTAGCCAACTTATTTGATTACCTTGAGGTAAAACAAGCTTGCTGTGTTGGTGGCAGTTTGAAGGTGTGCGGGAGGTGAAAGCTGGCCAGCCCTTCCTGGTGCGGGTACAGGCTGTGTCCCAGACCTCAGTGCCCCTGGTGATGGACGCCATCTCTCTCCAACTGGTGAGTCCCTGATTGACACCAGCTTGGACTCTAGAATAAACTACTTAACACATTAAACAAAAATATTTTTCACAAACACATGCACTCATAGACAAAACGTAAGGAAGTTTTATCTTACAGCATGTATTTTGGGATTCAGACAATAACTCTGAAAGATATTTGATATACAATGACTTTTATTGGAGATGCACAAGATAAAAATTGTGAACAAAATTGTCTCTTGTCTCCTTAAAAAAAAAAAAGATGACTGGTGACATCAAAGATTTTCCACTTCTTTAAGTTTTGTCCATGAGTGTAGTTTAACAAAGACAGTATTATACTGCGCTGTAGAATCTTCAAAGAGAGGGGTTGAGGGGACAGAGTATAATAGACAGTCAGTGAGAGCTAGACACAAGTGTTTAGAACAACTTGTGTCTACTGATCTGCTACCAGTTGTTGGTCTCCTTTTGACTGGGGAATATAGTGTCCTGTATGTATCAAGTGTCAACAATTCAAAGTCACAATAACTTTGCTAACCAGTCAAACACCACATATCAACTCACTTTTTTTATTATCTCTCACAGAGATACATGGAAACAAATAAGTATTTTATAAGCGATGTGTCAGGAACAGTATTGTTAGCCTTCTCTTCAACAAAAATATCCTTCAGTACTCTTATTCGAAGATGGTAGAATATCCTAGTAAAAAAAAAAGAATCACTTATGATAAAAAATTTACTTATTTAGATTTGTGTTGGTATAGTGATCTGTTATTAAAAAGTGCATCTTAATATAATTGTGATCTGTAATGTTGAGTGTCCCACAGAGCTGTCAGATGTCAACTGTGTGTGTCAGAATGCCCCATTCCTCCAGCTGGAGGGAGGTACCAACCTGAAGGGAGGTGAGAGCTGCTATAGAACGCTGTACTACAGTACAGTGGAGTGACACCAGCTGTGTCCAGTGCTGCTCCAGGAGGGCGGGGCGGCCTGCGAGCTCTTCATCTGTCAGTCTGAGCGGGCCTTTGACACCACAGTGGAGCCTGGAGTGGCCACCCTCACCTGGAGGAGGTTTGTTGATTTTTTTTGCTTATCCCTAGTACACTTGGTATAGGCCATGATAATCATGGTGGGTAGAATTAGGCGACTGCTTTTACTGTAAGTGTACCACATGTGAAAAGCAGTCCAACTTAGCATTTAAAATGTACCAGAGCCCTGTATGGTTACTTGCACTCAATGGTGGGTTTGGACTAATGTTGGTACCTGTGGACAACAAGGGGGGTTGTTCTGTGATTTATTGCTGTGACTGTTCAAAGTTCTTGTTGGTTCCACTCCATTATATGTGGTCTTTTAATAAGGCTAAACCTTGTCTAACCACAGCTTCTTGTATGCATTGAGTACACAAGTTGAGCCTGTGATGTACTCTCGCATTATAAGTAGACACATATCTGTTTCACTTGAGAAAATATTTCTATTTTAAAAAGTGGGTTGGCAGAGGAGTGGTACATAACCATTTGTCACAATTGTCAACAATCATGACCCAGGATCAAATCCCACATTGAGTACTTCTGCTTCAATGACCTCTCCTGATTCAAACTCAGTCCAACCCCACCAGTGAGTGTACAAGTAACCAAACTGGGCTTTGTCACCTTATAAGCTGCTTTCTACAAGTATGGACATGTGCCCTTGTACTTTAAAAGCAGTTGCTAACAAC
>CP092867.1:11167655-11191892 GCA_030710605.1 Cordylochernes scorpioides | reverse complement strand
ATCCCTTGTATTCAGGTAAAAATATCATGCTTCTACAGAAAATTTTCTTTTCAAAATCTTTAATCTCTAGCTGTCACAGGAATGAACACATGCCTACAGGAGAAAACATGATACAATAATGATACAATTATTATTCTATCATGTTTTCTTCTGTAAAAGGGCGTTCGTGCCTGTGAAAGCTAGAGATTAAAGATTTTGAAAAGAAAATTTTCTGTAGAAGCATGATATTTTTCCTTGTTGTTTCTTATCCCCTTGTGTAAAGATTACATGAATTCCATGTGTTCATGTTACTCAAGCTGTTTTATATTTTACCTTAATACTAAAGAGAGTATCTGTCCCCCCATATCTAGCCAACTTATTTGGTTACCTTGAGGTAAAACAAGCTTGCTGTGGTGTGTTGGTGGCAGTTTGAAGGTGTGCGGGAGGTGAAAGCTGGCCAGCCCTTCCTGGTGCGGGTACAGGCTGTGTCCCAGACCTCGGTGCCCCTGGTGATGGACGCCATCTCTCTCCAACTGGTGAGTCTCTCCCTCCCTGATTAACACCAGCTTGGACTCTAGAATAAACTACTTAACACATTAAACAAAAATATTTTTCACAAACACATGCACTCATAGACAAATCGTAAGGAAGTTTTATCTTACAGCATGTATTTTGGGATTCAGACAATAACTCTGAAAGATATTTGATATACAATGACTTTTATTGGAGATGCACAAGATAAAAATTGTGAACAAAATTGTCTCTTGTCTCCTTAAAAAAAAAAATGATGACTGGTGACATCAAAGATTTTCCACTTCTTTAAGTTTTGTCCATGAGTGTAGTTTAACAAAGACACAGTATTATACTGCGCTGTAGAATCTTCAAAGAGAGGGGTTGAGGGGACAGAGTATAATAGACAGTCAGTGAGAGCTAGACACAAGTGTTTAGAACAACTTGTGTCTACTGATCTGCTACCAGTTGTTGGTCTCCTTTTGACTGGGGACTATAGTGTCCTGTATGTATCAACAATTCAAAGTCACAATAACTTTGCTAACCAGTCAAACACCACATATCAACTCACTTTTTTTATGATCTCTCACAGAGATACATGGAAACAAATAAGTATTTTATAAGCGATGTGTCAGGAACAGTATTGTTAGCCTTCTCTTCAACAAAAATATCCTTCAGTACTCTTATTCGAAGATGGTAGAATATCCTAGTAAAAAAAAAATCACTTATGATAATTTACTCATTTAGATTTGTGTTGGTATTGTGATCTGTTATCAAAAAGTGCATCTTAATATAATTGTGATCTGTAATGTTGAGTGTCCCACAGAGCTGTCAGATGTCAACTGTGTGTGTCAGAATGCCCCATTCCTCCAGCTGGAAGGAGGTACCAACCTGAAGGGAGGTGAGAGCTGCTATAGAACGCTGTACCACAGTACAGTGGAGTGACACCAGCTGTGTCCAGTGCTGCTCCAGGAGGGCGGGGCGGCCTGCGAGCTCTTCATCTGTCAGTCTGAGCGGGCCTTTGACACTACAGTGGAGCCTGGAGTGGCCACCCTCACCTGGAGGAGGTTTGTTGATTTTTTTTGCTTATCCCTAGCACACTTGGTACAGGCCATGATAATCATGGTGGGTAGAATTAGGCGACTGCTTTTACTGTAAGTGTACCACATGTGAAAAGCAGTCCAACTTAGCATTTAAAATGTATCAGAGCCCTGTTTGGTGACTTGCACTCAATGGTGTGGAGTTGGACTAATGTTGGTACCTGGGAACAACAAGGGGGGGGGGGGGTTGTTCTGTTGTGATTTATTGCTGTGACTGTTCAAAGTTCTTGTTGTCCATTATATGTGGTCTTTTAATAAGGCTAAACCTTGTCTAACTTCTTTTCCCACAGCTTCTTATATGTATTGAGTACACAAGTTGAACCTGTGATCTACTCTCACATTATAAGTAGCCCCATATCTGTTTCACTTGAGAAAATATTTCTATTTTTAAAAAGTGGGTTGGCAGAGGAGTGGTACATAACCATTTGTCACAATTGTCAACAATCATGACCCAGGATCCCACATTGAGTACTTCTGCTTCAATGACCTCTCCTGATTCAAACTCAGTTCAACCCCACCAGTGAGTGTACAAGTAACCAAACTGAGCTTTGTCATCTTATAAGCTGCTTTCTACAAGTATGGACATGTGCCCTTGTACTAAAAAGCAGTTGCTAATAACACATCATGATTATCATGGCCTGCTTGTACCACATGTTTCTAAAATAGAATATCTGGATAAGTCACCCACCCCCAGCAAGGATGAGTCTGGAGATATTGAGTGGCTACACCAGATTGTGTCACCCCCCTGTGTGTGCAGGAAAAGCCAGAAGGAGGACAGCCCCCTCCAGAGCAGCCAGGTGCCCCTGCCCCCAGTAGGGGGTGGGCTGGAGTCCCCTGTGTGTCAGCCTGCATGCCCCCAGCCACGGCTGGGTCCGCACCCCCCTAGCTCTGGGCTTTACTCTGCTCAACACCTCCCCACAGGTGCAGGACCTGGAGGTCCGGCTCCACACCTCGGATGCCTTCATGTTCTCTGGGGACAAACAGGTACTGTGACAACTTGTACTGCCCTTGTATTAAACCTCTTAGTTTATTATGCATTAGAATTCAAAACTATTATAGACGTGTATGATTCTTTTTTAAAAATAAATAATTTCTACTGCCCTTACTGCAATGGAAAATTATATATATAGTCCTATAATAGTTTCAAATTTTTATAAACCTCTCAGTCATTACAATTTCTCACAGCTCTATGCTCACCAGGGTCATGGCCCCACTAAATGTGGGTTAAGATTTTTGGTTGTTTCTTTGGTAAACCACAAGTTGAGCCACCTGGTGTGTGGACAAATAAGGAGGAAGTTCCTGTGACTGCATCAATGAGATCAGCTGAAGATATTCTATTGATTGACTAGTCAGTTCCATGATAATAAAACCCTGAAGACCACATTTATTAATTAGCTTTAGAAATGACTTTTGTTTTCTAGCAACTTTAATACCTGTTTCTCTTATAAAGTCTTCTTGCTTATCCCTAGTACACATGGTACAGGCCATGATAATCATGGTGGGTAGAAGTTGGCGACTGCTTTTACTGTAAGTACACCACATGTCTACACATGTGAAAAGCAGTTTGACTTTGCACTTACAAATGTGCCAGAGCCCCGTTTGTTTACTTGCACTCGCTGGTGGGTTTGGTTGGACTTTTGCAAGAATCAGGTGCCATTGGGGCATTTTTTTTTCTTAAATCAGAAAAAAAAAAGTGCCCAATGCGGGATATATATAGTTTACTTATAAAGTCTACTTCAGGTCTTTAAAATGGACAATCTTAGCTACTAATAGCATTGCTGTGTTGGTTCCCAAGGAAAAAGTACTGCATTTCTCTTATAAAGTGTACTTTAGGTCTATACAACGGCCAATCTCACGTACGGCTGTGTTGGTTCCCAAAGGAAGATATAGCACTGTGCCACCACAGGTGTTGTGTGTTGTACAGATGAACCTGAGGCTGTTGCCCCACGAGGGCCGCAGTGTACGGTACAACCTGTACCCCCTGGTAGCCGGGTTTGTGCCCCTACCCCAGCTGGAGGTGGTGTGTCTCAACACAGGGGTAGCCCGGCCCCTACAGCTGGGGACTCCCTGCCCTCCTCCATGTTTATCCTGGTAGGTTGTCTCAGCACCTCCCTGTGGTGGTGGTGGAACTACAACTGTCTGTGTGGCAGCCCCAGGGCAAGTCTGACACCGGACTACTGGCTGCAGCTGCACATTGATCATTCCATCTCCCTCATTAAATACTTGTTTGTTGTTGAATGACTTCTTGTTTGACTGAGATACCCACATGTCTTTTTTAGGTCACAATAGTTTGATGAAGTAATTTATAATCTTTATTATATTTTTTGCCCCGGCAGACACCATCAAAAATCTCAAGCTTTACAAGCTTGATACCTTAGTGTGATTGAGTGGAGATAAGAAAGGAGATTATATTTCTTAAAGTTTTCGAATTATTCATCTTACACAATTTATAGAAAAAACATTTTTTTTCAAAATTTTATGATTTAAAATAAAAAATAGTTGCCAAGAGAAAAGTATTTCACAACCAAATCAAACTCTTCAAATTATTATTTTAAATATTAACATACATCCAAATAAACTGATCATGTTCCCACATACACCACAGTCTCTGGAGGTTGGGATAATGGAATAGGACCCACCAACTCTACACTGATAGAGTAATGGTCTTACTCGCTGACCTAGGATGATAGTGGTTGAGCTGTAATGTCCAACCACACAATTCCTACCACCAACACACGTAGTGATTGAGTTTACAAATTAAAGCCACCATTATGTGGAACAGAGCTCTCCACAACAGGGTAGCAAAGACTGAGGATGTTGTTTACCAAATAAATCTGGTTCTGACTTACTCCAAGTACAACTTGAGCTGTAATCTGCTCTATATTCAGCCAGTGCTCAGGTCTGCTTTAAAGATAGATTCTGTGTCTTCTTCTTCTTCTTATCAAAGACCATATTAAACTGTTTCTGACTCCAAGTACAACTTGAGCTGTAATCTGCTCTATACTCAGCCAGTACACTGGTCTGCCTTATGTCCTCTTCTTTCTTTGTGAGGTTACTTATCTCGAGTACACCTAATGTCTGTTTACACAGGTAGAAAGCTTTAGCACTACTGACAGATCTTTGTTTCATCAACCTCTGGTTGGACTTTTGCAAGAATCAGAGGCTGTTAAAGTTATTTAAAGAAACATAAGGTAATAAGACCAAATCCAAATAAATAAATAGTGTGTGACGTTTCGGTAACAGAATTGTTACCATCTTCAGACAAAAGTACTGAATGAGAAATTTTACCACAGCATGTTTTAAATAGTTACTGTTATCAAGTGTGTGTACAAACATTCTCATTCAGTACTTTTGTCTGAAGATGGTAACAACACTGTTACCGAAATATCACACACTATTTATTTATTTGGATTTGGTCTTATTACCTTGTGTTTATAATCCAAATTGTGCCTTATCATAATTCATAAGAAATAAAATGATTCAATAATAGATTGCCAACTTGTGTGTTTAGATTGAAAGAGCCTACTATTGCCAGGTTCGGTGTTTGCTATAGAGAAACTGTTACAGATCAATATCATGATAAGGTACAATTCGGATTAGAAACACAAGGTAATAAGACCAAATCCAAATAAATAAACAGTGTGTGATATTTCGGTAACAAACGTTGTCACACACTATTTATTTGTATTTGGTCTTATCACATTGTGTTTATAATCCAAATTGTAACTTGTCATTGAAGATTTGGTCTTATTACCTTCTGAGATTCCATTGTTTAGACTGGTGAACATATTTAAAAAAACTGTCTGATACGTTTCTATTAAATGTTGAATATTAATGGTGAAAATTACTTTATAAGAAATTGCACTTTATATATATTTAAAGATAAATGAAAGATACACCATTTTTAAGCTACTATAATTATTTTATTCTTTTTACAATTCTTGCCCACGTGCACATCATATTACAAACATTTTATTGTCCACAAGATGATCAAAACAGAGTAGAGTAATAATATATCACTGATATATTATCTTTAAACAAAACAGATCACTGTCTAAACATTTTTTGGCTGAAATGGTGCTGTGAGCTATAGTTCCAATAGGTTCCTGTATGTGTTGGTTTTTTGTATATAGAAGTTGTGATATTGTTATTATTGTATAATAAATTCATGTCCAGGAAATTTATTGATTTGTTGTTATCTACTTCCATAGAGTAATTGATATCAGGACATAGGTATGGATATTGGATACTTTCAACAACCTATGTCCTGATATCAATTACTCTATAGGAAGTAGATAACAACAAATCTATCTAAACATGATAAGGCACAATTTGGATTATAGATTATAAACACAAGGTAATAAGACCAAATCCAGATAAATAAATAGTGTGTAACAGTGTTGTTACCGAAATGTCACACACTATTTATTTGGTCTTATTACAATGTGTTTATAATCTATCTAAACAGTAGAACCATACATGATAGACCTCCACTAAGCGTGGATGACAACTCCTGGTCTGTCAATGGTATATCAATTCCTCAGCTTTCTGATTTTACACAAAGTTGGTTCTCGCCTTACTACAGCACTAGATGTTTCAACTCCTTTTTTTTTCTTCAAACTGTTGATTCAGAAATGAAAATGTAAGTTCCCTAGGAATCAGAATTTTTGGTTGAATTATAGCTGGATAAATTTTAAATAATTAATCATGTACTTCACAAAAGGTTTCTTTGTGAGCTCTTTCCAAGTAATGCTTATAGAACCTGGGTATAACAATACTTCTGTATATACACTCATGGGCAAAACGTAAGGAAATTTCAGCATGTTTATCAGGACAATAACTCTAAAAGATATTACAGTGACCTTTATTGGTGACACACGAGATAACCAAGTGTGAACAAAATTCTGTCTCCTTAAAAAAAAGATGACTGGCGTTCCACTTCCTCAATTTTTGTCCGTGAGTGTAAACCTAATATACAGTAGAACCTCAATGAGCGGACACCCCGCTAGCAGACACTTCTCCACAAAAGAAAGTTTTCATTTGCAAAAATTACCATTTTTACTATTTAGTAACTCTCCAGTAAGAGGACACCTCTCCCTAATGGAAAATTTGGCTCAGTAATTAGGTGTTGCCCTTTACAGGGAGGTTCTACTGTAGTAGTAAACCCCAATGTTATACAGTATTGTGGTAAGTTACAGTACACTGACTTACCTGAACAGTATTCGGTTATTCCCAGGTACGGCTACTTCTCCACCTGTCACCACCATAATCTAGTGTCAGAAGGTACACCTGTACTCAGCATAACAATTCTAGCTATAGTGGAACCTCGTTATATCACCCACTTGGTTCTAACAGCATTATTCTTAAGTCTCTATTGTTTTAACCATGGTTACAATAACCTGAAATCCCATGTAATGTTATTATTATTTTTTGCTTATCAACACGTGCTACAAGCCATGATAATCATGATGGTTAGAAGTAGATGACTGCTTTTACTGTAAGTACACCACATGTCTACTTTTGTAGAAAGCAGTTCGACTTAATGTTGTCATAACAAAGTTTAATTACATTTAGAAGAGTGGAGTGTTAAAAAAGAACAAGTAACTCTTTGATGTCATTACATGAAAGGCTTAGTAACCATGGTGTGACTTGTTATATCTAGTATAGGAGGGAATAGAGTGAAATACAGCTATAAATGTTAAAGAAATAACAATAATTAGAAGCAAAGTTACGTTATAAGTAGCAATTTTGATGTTTAAAAAATAAATTCAAATAGAAAAAAACATTTAGGTCTTAAATACGATCACTTAAAACAAAGATTGAATTTGGGATTAAAACAATTTGGTCCTAAATCCAAATTGGTCACAAAACCGGTAAGTTCCCGTCCCCCGATTAATTTCCATACTAAAATTGCATGTATGTAAATGTGGAAAATTTGGAATGAAATACTACCGTTCATTATCCATGCAAACAGTTATCTCCTACTAGAATCGGAACTGATTGGGCCGTGGTAGTATGGTTTTGAGTCACCTGGACTTCCTATTGTCTACTGGTATACCTATTGTTCTATTTGAGATGTACGTAGGGATGGAACCTAAAGTTGCGTGAGCATTTTAAAGGGAGAGGTGCCTCCTATGAATACGAGCAATCCACAACAGTATCATACATAGGAAATGAAAACATTTAAGGCAAAAATATTTCGTTTACATATAAAACAAACTTCTACTGTCCTTACTGCGATGAAAAAATATTGGGAGTGCTTGGCTTATCAGTGGTGAACCCTCCCAGGGTTTTGGCCAATTTAATCTACCAGAATGCGCTTCTTAGAGCTCTAATACTGTATTGGATGATGAGCTGAGCCCTCCCAATATTTCTTCATTGCAGTAAGGACAGTAGAAGTTTGTTTTTATGTGTAAAAGAGAAATTCGTGCTCCAATGCTTTTATTTGCTATATATAGATGGCGCGTTATTGCTTTCTATTAGCATCGTACATATTAGAAGATTACAGGTTCGAATCCCTGACAGGGTCCTTTTAAAAAATGATTGTAGGGCTTTCTTCCATGCTACATTTTTATTTGCATAATGGCATAGTTTTTTTGCCGGTTGTCCATCGCACCAAGTCCCGGGTTACCGATATGTTCCACGTGCGGCTTCAAAGTGAACGGCACAAGAGACGATTTCAATAAACTGCAACTTCTTATATAAACAACAGAAAAGCAATATTTACATAATTTAGGACAACTAATTATCAACGAACACAGCATAATTAGCAGTCACCTACGTTTAGTATTCCAAGACAAATTAAATACAGCTGTGTGAAAGGTAAATTAAGTTCCATTGTATTAATTATAGTAATTTTGACACATACAACCTCGTTAAACCAATCAAGTTATTATCTTCCTTCTCTCTGGGTGTAACCCGGATGGATTCCTGGAGCACGTACAATTTCCTTTTCTCCCACTCTCTCTTTAATACACCGACAGAGTTTACAATTGTAAGCATTTACCAAACTTCCACAGACAACGGCTGATTGCTCCCCCTCTAAATTGCTTTTCCTCCTCACTCATGTATATACACTGGCCCGCAAAATTAAAGGAACAGCATATTTTTTCCATATATCTCAAATTTTATCGAACATTTATCAATGAAATTTTATATACAAATTTATTATTTCATTATTGATTAAAATACCCGAAATCAAAGAAATCGAACACGTATTTTATGCAAATTAGCCGGTCAAACAATGATCTTCTTGCAGTCAGTGTATAAATATCTTGGAAATTGTTGTTAATATGGGGTGTGATCGCCTTTAACTGATAGACAGGCTCTACATCGGCGACCCATACTAAGAATTAGGGAGTTTATAAGCTCCTGTGGAATCAACGCCCACTCTTTTTTAAAGTGTGTTTCTAGCTCTTGAGTGTTTCTAGGAGGGGGTTGGAGGGATGAGATCCGCCGTCCTAGGTTGTCCCATACATGCTCAATGGGATTTAGGTCTGGAGATCGAGCTGGCCAATTCATCCGAGCAATTGCATGGTTTTGGAGAAAAGTGTCGACCACATCAGCCCTATGTGGACGGGCATTATCATCCATTAGAAGAAAGTTTTCTCCCATTTCAACTGATACAACACGCAGAAGGCTTCACATGAAGGGCCTCTATGCTCGACGACCCATAATTTGTATGCCGTTGACACCACCTCAAAAGAGAGCAAGGGAACTTTGGCGCAGACAACATGTCGCTTGGAATCCAGATGAATGGAGCCATGTAATGTTCACTGATGAGTCCAGATTCTCTCTAAACAGCTATTATCGTCGTGTCTTTGTCTGGAGAGAGGTAGGAACCAGAAATAATCCCCGAAATATGGTTGAAAGGGATCCCTACAGAAGCCAATGTTTTATGGTCTGGGCTGGAATCTTCTTGGGCGGTCACACAGCACTCCACATTTTTCGGCAAGGAACCCTGACTGGACAGAGGTATCGGGACGAGATCTTGGCATCATATGTGATGCCTCAATCATTAGAAATGGTAGAAAACCTTCTTATAATGGATGATAATGCCCGTCCACATAGGGCTGGTGTGGTCGACACTTGCTCGGATGAATTGGCCAGCTCGATCCCCAGACCTAAATCCCATTGAGCATGTATGGGACAACCTAGGACGGCGGATCTCATCCCTCCAACCCCCTCCTAGAAACACTCATGAGCTAGAAACAGCCTTAACACAAGAGTGGGCGTTGATTCCACAGGGGCTGATAAACTCCCTAATTCTTAGTATGGGTCACCGATGTAGAGCCTGTCTATCAGTTAAAGGCGATCACACCCCATATTAACAACAATATCCAAGATATTTATACACTGACTGCAAGAAGATCATTGCTTGACGGGCTAATTTGCATAAAATACGTGTTAGAATTCTTTGATTTCGGGTATTCTAAACAATAATGGAATAATAAATTTGTGTATAAAATTTCATTGATAAATGTTCAATACAATTTGAGATAAATGAAAAAAATATGTTGTTCCTTTAATTTTGCGGACCAGTGTATATAACCTTTTAGGGGAATCCCCTTGTAAGACAATAGTGTCTTAATAAAGGTTTTTGTTGTTGTAAAAAAAAAAAAACATTTACCCAACTATATATTAGCGATCGATATACCAAAACTTGGCTTAATATTTTTTTCTGGTGGTGGTGTCTTGTCCATCGATCAGATCGGTCCGTGCACCCTGATCACAATATCGGCCAACAAAGGTGCCTTGTTCGTATATGACGCAGTAGCATGGATCGTCAATTTCTGATTTAGTTGCTCCATGGAATGGGGAGGTGCCATTGCCCTGTTAGTCAGCCACATTTCAAAGTTCCCCGTTCACGGTTACCGTAACGGCTCGGGGCTCACGACACCGTACTTCACCCTACAGGGCAGTCCCTTACTTGTGCTGCTTCTCCCACCCGCCACGTATAGGAGGGGTTGGACTTCTGGGCAGGAATATTTTTCTTCATTGGACAAAACCCCATGGACTGGACGATACACCTAGAAGGAGATGAAGAGGATGGCGGAGGAAGTATGGAGAGACCATGTGGCCCACCCTCAGTAGAGGAAGGCATTGAAGGAGGACAAAACCCATTTTTATTTTTTAAAAATATCATCATCTATATAACTCTCTCTATGTAAATTTGGCCACCCAGATAGTTGGCGACTTTAGGACGTGGCTCCAGGAACCCTGGTTACATCAATAGAGAGAGGCTTGGCCAGACTCAGCATGGAACTTCCTGGTTCAGCTATCCACTCAGGACGTGATTACAGGAGCACTAGTATATACCAGTGAGCTGGAAGGGTAGTTGGCGTTCTGCGCTCCCTGAGTTATAAATATTTCTCTCTAGGCTCCGGGAACATGGATTAGCTAAAAATATATAATACAGTAGAAATATCTCTCTGTAAAGAACAGCACCTAGTTGCAGAGTCAAAGTGTCTTTTAGGGTGAAGTATCCTCTTACTGGAGAATTGCTAAATAGTAAAAAAAGAGATAATTTTGGCGATGGAAACTGTCCTTTTTAGAGAGGGTGTCCTCTCATGGTGGTTGTTTCTACCGTATAACACTGACATAGTTGGCGTTCTGCGTTCCAGGAACCAGCACTACACCAACAGTCTTTAGCTCCCTCATCTCCTCCGGAGATACTGAACTGTAGCAATCACCATAATTTACCTTAAGTGGGAACGTACCATCCTTTGTTAAATGATATTAATACACTCATGGACAAAACTTAAGTGGAAAGTCTTTGATTTCGCCGGTCGTCTATTTTTTTGGAGAAGACAGAGACATTTTGTTCACACTTGGCTATCTAGTGTGTGTCTACAATAAAGGTCACTGTGTATTAAATGTATTTCAAAATTGTTGTCTGAATCCCGATATACATGCTAAAAGGCACAATTTTCTTTTGTCCATTGAAAAAACTATTTGTGAAGAGATAAAACCTTTTAATAAGAATTAGGAAACACGATTGTAGATCTCCATTCCTACGAACCAGACCAGTGTTTCGAACATTTAAACAACATTTATTTGTCACTGTCATCAGTAAAAGTGTAATTCTGGCATTTGAAGAGTTCCATTTATTCTATAGCGATTGAAAGAGAGAAGAACAGAGAAATTCGGGGAACAGTTCCAAATAATAGCACCAAGAAAGTAGAGATAAACGGCAGCTTTTAAAAAACGGAGACAGAAACACCATTTTTTTAAAGCCAACGGGTGACGTTAAGAGCTGTTACGTAAGTTGTAGCAAATGGCTTTAATATATTTCCCCTCAAGAAATGTTTCATTTTTATAAATATGTTGGAAGTTAAACAAATAGTAAAGTGTAGAAAAATGTGGAAAATGGTCTTTAATTTGACCTGAGGGAACCAGCGGCGTTTTATTTTTTAAGATAGGAAAAAAAAAAGGTAAGAACGATTATATAAGGTTGAATTAAAATGGCGAACAAATATCACATGACAGCAATAAACTTGGTTAGAAGATCACACTGATATTTTAAAAGGGGGATATTATAATAAAATTATAATTTATACTCATGGACAAAACTTAAGGAAGTTGTACCTTTTAGCATGTATATTGGGACACAGATAATCAAAAACTTTCCACTTCCTTAAGTTTTGTCCATGAGTGTATATATTGTAATTATGGAGGAAAGGACGATATCCAGCGTATGATTAGGGGAACCTCTCCCTTTAAAAATGCATTGAAACACAATACAATATATTAAACTTAATAAAATTCTCTTTAAAAAAGAATATGGGCCGAAAAACGTCCTAAACTTAATTGTCCTGTCAATATAGAAATAGAGATTTTGAGCCCATAGCCAACAGTATTCCCTCCAACTTTGGAACGAACTTTATGCCACAGATCACTTCACAAGAAACCCCAGGAGAATAGCTGCATCCCTAAACTCTCTCATTGCGATCCTACTTAAAATAAAAATTTGTGGCCTCTAAAATCCTCACAGGCCACGGCTTTGTCAAGACGACCCCACCTGCCACATTGCCATCAGGAAGACCAAATCCTCGACCACTACAGATGTCCCACCTAATAGGTTCCAAACAGCCACCCTCCTAGGAATAAGTATATTTACCCCTCTCTCTTGATGTTACCCCGGATTTCTGGAGCGGACTAAAGTCCTCAACTATACAGTAACCTTGAAGATCTACAGAACCAAGTACAGTACATCTGATAAACTGGATGTCTACCATTAGACCTGAAGTCTCAACCCGGGGTGACTTTAGTACGTGGTGGCTCCAGGAATCCGGGATAGAGTTTTTGGTGATCAAGAGTTTCGTTATAGAGATTTTTTCATTTAAGAATAAGCATATTTGCCCTTGAAGACCTACAGAACATCCCCAAGTACAGCCTGGCGACATCTTATTGGCGGGCACATCGCTCGTGCTCGGCCTGAATGAGTAACTCCGTGACGTGGTGATCGGAAGGGAGAATTGAAGCTGTCTTCTGCTCTGCTGGAACCATGTTGGCTTGGAGAATGCGACTTTTGAGGCAAATGGTCCCATTAATGAGGCATGGTGAAAGTCGTGCTATTTTCGCTTTCTTCACGATTCTACCCTTTGCAAGCTCTGCAATTAGACGTGAAGTCTAAACCCGGTTAGTTGGAGACACTTTAGTACGTGGCTCCAGGAACCCGGGTTACATCAAGAGAGTAAATAGGTTGTGTGGGGTAGTTAGCGTTCTGGGCTCCAGGGTTATCTCGATTTCTCATTAAATAAGTTGTGATTGCATCTCCCTAATCCTCTTCTTCAGCTTTACTTTTATACTCCATTTAAACAAGTTGATCTTTACACATATATTGTCTTATCACACCCCTTACACTTATCTTATTTTTCTCCCTATGTTCACTATAAGAACGTATGTAGTGGTGCCATAGGAAATTTTATAGACTCCCCCTCTAACAGCTTAGCTCGTAACCATAAAGTGCTCAATAAATATTATTGTTTAAAATCAAGACATCTATTTAGTTGAAATCATTGAAAATATTTAGAATCCTTGTTAGTATACATCAAGTCAACTTTTGGTGACTATATGTACAAATACACTCATGGTCAAAACTTAAGGAAGTTGTACCTTTTAGCATGTATATCAAGACAATAACTCTGAAAGATATTACAGTGATCTTTATTGAAGACACACGAGATAACCTAAGTGTTAACAATTATGCCTCTGTCTCCTTAAAAGAAAAAAAAAAAAACAGACGACCGGCGACATCAAAGACTTTCCACTTCCTTATGTTTTGTCCATGAGTGTATACTCCAATTTGATATCTTAGAGTGATCATCAGTCACAGCTCATCTAGTTACTTTCTAGTAGTTTCGTTGATCCAGTCAGTTCATTGCAGGTCTTCCTTCTTCAATTCCCCCAACATCCTTTCCAAACTGTTTACTCTCATTTTGTGTCCGAAGTAGACATTTTTCGGACAAGATTCTCTGTCTAAATATATACAAAATATCTAAAGAAACAAGGGTCGCCTCTCCCGTCTAAAACCAGACGCCATCTATTACCGTCGCCGCAACTAGCGGCCTCGGGTCGGTGACAAAGCTGGTGTTGTGGCTTTGTCAACCCGAGGCCGCTAGTTGCGGCGACGGCTATAGATGGCGTCTGGTTTTAGACGTCTATTTTGACGGGAGAGGCGACCCTTGTCTCTATAGATCAATTTCCTCCCGGCAAAATTTCCATATATACAAAATAAGCAGCATACATTTTAATATGTAAATCAAAATCTATATATATAAAAATGAATGTATGTGTGTGTGGTCTGTTTGTCCTTTATGCCTGACCAAACCACTCATTGGAACGCCATGAAACTTTGGGAAGTTATTTAGTATAGTACTGGGAAGGTTTCTAGCAAATAAAATTTTTGAAATAACTTTTCGCTTTGAAATAATCAAGATAAATATTCTAATTTATCTGTTATAATTAAACAATCTGCTCTAAATATTATCATGATGATACGATGATTTTGTAATGTAGAAAATTAGGAAAGACAAAATTCAGGATGACACGGCAATTTATTTGAGACAAGAATAATGATACAATTCCAAGGCAAGATACTATTCCTTTAACTTCCAATTACCGAGGGAACCAATTAATATTGATTTTATTCAACTTATCGAGTATTTTTCAAGGGACCGGGAAAAAATGTTCACTTTATCGAGAGATTCGTTAGACAAACCTTTACTCGGGTAAAACCCGGGCGAAGCCGGGTACGTCCGCTAGTATTCTAATAAAAAAACTGAGTTGTTTTCTAAAAAAAATATCCAAAAGATCTCATTTTAGATTTCGAGGTCAACTTTTTGGAGGGAAATGTGGATTATAAAACACTTTTTTTCTTTTCACATTACTTGGTTAAATTGTATTATTGGTGAGAACGGAAAAAAATATATTCATTTAAAAAAATCTAAGAATACACGGATGAGATTTCGCGTCGCTTTAGACTTTCCAAAAGAAGCACGACTCTCACATTATAAAGAATTCATTTTTTACTAATTAGTAAGAAATATTTTTTTACGCATGGCGTGTTAAAATATTACATATGCAACCTTATATGATGTTTAGAGATGGAAGAAAATTTAAAATATTTCACCTTTTAAAACACATGGGGCAAACTTCTATGTGACGTTGAAAAAAAGAGAAGACATACTTAAAGAGGACACGGAGAAATTTATTTTGAATAAAACAATCTAAAACTTATTCACAAGAAAGGAACAATGAGTTAATGCCCCATATTTGCTAAGTAACAAAAACGTTTAAAGTAATATAATCTGATGTCAGAGATTAAGAATATTCTATTACAATATAGGTAAGCAACAACGAGGCGAAAAATTTTCAATATTCATATCACGATATGCAAACATGTTTCTTTTTTAAATTTGCTTATATGTAAATGTATTCACCATATACACGCCACTGTACGTTTGAAATCATCGCAAATTCTCGGCGCCAACTATAAATAGTTACAATTTTACACGATAGATGGCGAGCGTAGCGCGACAATTTGCATAATATTTTAATTCGCTATGCAAATAAAGTTGTGCATATCACCGACAACTATTTCCGCACTAAGAAAGGTAAATCCGCCCCCAACTTGGAGAAATTGACACCGGAAAGCTAGTCTTACATTATAAAGATTAGCATTAAAAAAAAATAATTAAAAGATAGTAAAAACATCGCGTTGTATATTGATTCAGATCTATTTGAGTTATTCAACATTTAAAATTACATCGTTATTAAAAGTTTACATATTGGCGTCTAATAAATAAGTTATTTAGAGATTTAAAAATATATTTTCTTTAAAACGAACGAAATTAGACATAAAACACAATATCGAGATACAAACATACCTGGGTATCTTCTCAAAATTTGCTTCTATATATAAACACGACCTTCAATTAATAAAGATAAAATTTGCATATGCGCGCGCCACTAAATGTTTCAAAAAAAAATAATCGCCACCGCCAACCTCAAAAATAGTTACAATTTCCAACGATAGATGGCGAGCGTAGCGCAACAATTTGCATAATTTTAATCCGCTATGCAAATGAAGCTGTGCATATCAATGACGACTATTCCCGCACCAAGAAAGGTAAGTCCGCCCCCAACTTGGAGAAATTGTGTTGTTCCCCCCAAACTACCCGTTCACTCCCACCCCCGTCCAGTGCGGGGTATATAAGACAAACCCGATCCTAGTAGTTTACCCGAAAGGGGATCTGGTCGTTGGCGTCCGCTCCACGTTGGGTTGACTCCAGGCTCCAGAACTTAGGGCCGCCTTCAACGTCGTCCACCAAATTCTGCCGCCTGGGTAACGGCTTTATTTGACGGACACCGCGTTGTTGTGTCGGCCCTTTGTTTTGTCACCTGTTTAGTCCCCCTCGCGGAGGGGACGTCAAGGCGACCTCTTCCTCTTTCGGGGTGTAGTGTAATCCGCCTCCACGTGGTGCACCCTGGGTAATGCTAAATGGATTACAACTTCCTGTCTGTATAGAGGCCATTTACATCGCGTCAGGTCCAAATGGACTTCCGACCGGATGAGTTGTAGCACGGAGCCCTATATGTCTACATGGACATTGGGTGGAGATATTCGGTATAACCTTACTTGAACACAGTGTGCCATGGTTATATGCCGACATATTTTGTGTGCTATTAGAGCAAAATATATCAAATGAAAACCACGAAATATCTCTTAATACTACTGGAATCAATTTGAGGAATGACCTCTCCACACGTCTCTTGATGTAACTACATTCGTGGAAAGTTTATGACATTTATATTTTTAAGGAGGTAGAGGCAATTTTGTTCACACTTTGTTTTCTTTTATATCTATATTAATAAAATGGAAATTTCATAAGTGGTGTTCGCTAAAAACTTTCGTTACAATGCATCAATTTCGACCAAATTTTCAACATTTATGTAAAACGAGATGGAGCAGGTTTTGCTTAACATCAAAATATTTTTCCTAACTTTAACATGCGTAACTTCGCTGTTATCGATTAAATACAAAAAAAATCAACAGAGTTAATTTTATTTATATATAAATACAAAATTAAATTTCAACAGAGTTAATTTTTTTACATACTAGCTAATAATCTCAATCTAAAAAATATTCATATTGTTTTATCATGTTTCTAATTTCGCCTAACAAATATACAAATTTATAGTGACCAACATATGCAAATTTTATCTTTGTTTTTATTTAACTTGATATCGTAAACATATACATCCATTGTAAGCATTTTTCTGTTCACCTTCCGTGGTTTCTCTTTTCTCTGATAGTTTTTAGGTGTAGTATATTTTCTTATTACTAGACTACAAACATTCCCTCGAGAAAAACCTGGGCGAAGCCGGGTACATCCGCTATATTATATAAATTATGACGTAACGAATATAATTATCATTATTATCATAATATTCTGTGTGTTCCCGAATATTATTATCAATAATATTCGTTAGGCAAACTTTCACTCGGATAAAACCCGGGCGAAGCCGGGTACACATCCGCTGTCTTCAATAAAAAGGTCACTGTAATATCTTTCAGAGTTATTGTCTGAATCCCGATATATATGATAAAAGGTACAACTTCCTTAAGTTTTGTCCATGAATGCAAACTTCAAAAAATGGCCGATACATTCACAGTTATCCTAAATAAACATTAGAATTCTACGGTTGGAAGGTTGGCGACTTGTGTACGTGGGTGGCTCCAGGAGTCCGTATGTCAAATTATAATTATTTAACAAACATAGCAGTTTTAATCTTCTCAGTTATGCGGGAAGAATGTTGTTTATTTGTTAAGTGAACTGATCTCCCACGTCATTGGACGAATGTGGCTATGTTTGTATATAAAAGAGGCTTGTAACGAAATGCGATGAGTCGTGGAGACGCTTAAAGAGTTCTCTGTGTGCTTGTCTGGTGATCTCCTCGCATACCTGTGAAACCCCGGTCCGCTCCTTATCAACGCTGCAAATAAAAGATAAGTACTGTTTTTATTTTACAAATCGTGTTTTTTTTTATTTACTCCCTTTTTGTTGTTGGTGTTGTGTACGTTTTTAAGTTACTCTTACTGTAGGCCCTAGTATATTGATTTTTGTGTGATAACCCGTAAGAATAACTTTTGTCACGTACTAAGAGAGAATCCTACAAATAAAAGGAAGATTTCGGTCAATATTGCCATCTGAACAAACAAGCTTCTCTCTGCGTATTCTCATAATGTAAGACCATGTACGGTGGTCTAAACCGTTGGTTTTCGACCGCTACGACAAAAGATCGAACCCCGCAATGGGAACTTTTTTTATAGTTAAAAAAATGTTCCAATGGCCCCCGATTCTTGTAAAAGTCCAACCCCACCAGCGAGTGTAAGTAACCAAACGGAGTTCTGGCACATTTGTAAATGCAAAAGTCAAATTGCTTTTCTCGTGTGTAGACATGTGGTGCAATTATTAGTAAAAGCAGATTACAAAGGAGATCAAATCCTCTCCCAACAAGTTTGTTTATGAACAAAACCGCCGGCTTTCGAGTTGTTGCTTTTCAACAGGAAGATTTAAACCAAGAGTGAAAGGGCTGTAGTGTTATACAAGCTGTAAGATTTGATGGAAACACACATCGACTTTCACTCAAAGTTAACTTTTGCCCGTTGAATAAAGATAGTTCGCTGTTTGCTTTGTTAAAAACTATTTGATAAACATAAATATATATTAGAAGAGACACCTCTCCCTTTAAATGTGCATCCGAACGAAGGCACTATACATCCCCCCAGTAAAAAAACTTTAATAGTAATGATAAAGAATGAGCCACAACACCAGTTTCAGAAAATTCAGACAAAACCAACCTGTGTACTTTTTTTTCGGGCTATGGACCTCATCAGTACAGCTGTGGCTTAGATTTCATAACATCCTACGAGATGGGTTATGGAATGGTTCTCGAATTTTCCAAAAAGGTTTTTAAGATTAAGGTGTTAAGCAAACTACGTGGAACTCCAGGTTCTCCCGATATTTCCCATCGCAGTAAGGAAGGAAATTGTTGTATTTGAGAAAAGGAACAAATTCGCCGCGAATGGTTTTATTTCTTACAGATAGATGGCGCTCTAATTGCCTTCCGTCCAATTTCCTATGTTTTAAAAAGAAACACACATACCAGGGTATAAGGATATATGAATACATATTAATACATAGTAAAACAGTTTTTGGACATAAAATATAGGTTTAAGGGGCTCTGTGTATAAAGTATATATATGTCATAATATTACCCTTCCAGGAATAATAAAGTAAATCTACAGTCGACCAGAGAGAGATGTAGGGAGGAGGATGTAAAGGCCGGTCACTTGATATATCAGTCACATTCCAAGGGGGCCATTTTCGTAGAACCTCAGGGCTATTTTTGGATAGTCGGGGGGGGGTGGTGGCCACACAAGACGGTCGTTGGGCAGTGACAGTCCCACGCGCTACCTCTCTCTCTCGGTTTGCTGGGTCCCATTTTCCAAACTTGTTGTTTCCTTATTTCTCTCTCCCCACATTATTATCATAATGCCACACTGAAAGTCGACAGGATCATATCACATATATATATAAAGATAAAAGTCACCTCTCTCCCGTCAAAATAGACGTCAAAACTAGACGCCATCTATTGACCGTATATATATTTATTAGCATTAACCTAGCCCCATTTATCGATGAAAATTAGAAATATATTTTTGCGCTACTTTTCTTTTTTTAAACATGTGATTACAACCTATTTCTATAGCTCTTATATTACAATGATTAAAAATTGAAAGAGAAGGGAGGGCCTGGCTCATCAGTGGTGAACCCTCCAAACGGTTTCGATATTTTAATCATCCAGACCGCGTTTCACTATTGTATTAGACTGAATTTATTAATATTATTTGTTTATTATTATTATTTGAAATTTCAACTGTGAGGTTGTGTGTATGGACGGTGGACAGTCTATGAGGTGGACCAACATCTACGAAACCGGATAGGACGTCACTAGAGTACGGTACCGGAAGTAGCACGTGACTATCGATCCTGGAATGGTTACCATGGAGACGAGATCCACGGCGGTCAGCCCTCCACCCCGAGCACAGTCGGGGGAATGGGAGTTTGTTGAGGTAGGTGGTCACTTTCTTGTCGTCCGCTGTCTTGTCCTGGCATCCTACGGTGCATGCGCCCGCTCGCCCCCCCCCCCCCTACTCCCTGTCTTATACATACACAGATCTCTATTTTATACAAATACTAATATTGAGTTGTACTTGCATTCACTTTTTGTATTTTATTATTTATTGTCAAACTTTTTTTTTTCTTAAGCGGCGCGTGTACAACTCCGTTCAAACTTGATGCGGTTAATTAGTGGAGGGATAAAAAAGTTTTCCCGCGCGCCTCTTAGATGTTTCTTAAACTTCCCGTTAAAATGTTTGCGTCGCGTTAAAGTTTTCTTAACACTTTTTGTTACTTTGTAAATTAATTTTATTAAATATATTTAGCAATTCTATTTTCTTCTTTTTCAAATCGTAATACTTTTATAATGTTTTTATAATTAACTTTTACTTTTTTATCTTCATTTGCGGTGAATCCGTGGTAAATCCCATGTATAGTAAATTTCTTTATCTCCAATTTACCTAGATTGGTTTATTTGTTGACTTGGTTGTCTTTATATAATTTTTCCTGTATATAAATATCATATTACCATTAAGGTACTATTACTGTTTTTCCTGCATGTATCCTATATTTCTGCTTGGAGAATCTGTATAAGACTTAAAGGTCTTAATGAAGTTTTTTTGTTGTTGTTGTTATAATGTTTTTATACTGCAATGGGGGAAATATATTGAAGGATATTTGTGACTTAAATGTAGTGAATCATCTTTGTGGTTAAAAGAACCATTCACTGCTGTATTGAGATGTTCTGTCTTTATATTACTGGCAATTCTTGGTGGAAGTTTTTAGGAAAATTATAAATAGAAACTCTCTCTTTATTGCCTTTTTAATATTTTAAAAAGTTTACTTTCTTTACGCATTTTATTTTCATAAATATAATTTCCTTTATATATTTATTTTAAGAATACTATATACATATATTTCGATTATTTCTATAAACATATTTTAGTTGTTAGAGAAACAATCTATTTGAGTTTCCGCATAACTTGTAATAAACAGCAAGCACCACATTGTATATTAAGGTATATGCAACGAAATAATTTCTACATTCTCGAATTAAGACTAAAACAGAGATTAGAATTTCTGTGTGGGTCTTATAAACGACTTGGTCTTACAAATTCACTAACCCCATTTAATTACTGAAACTATCTTAAATTCCAGTGTTTAAATAGCTGTGCTAGATACAAATATAAAATGTCCACTATATGTCTGTATGTTTTCTGCATCTTCAGAGAGATGCACGTACGCACACAGCTTGGTCTTAGATGTACATATTTTAAACTATATCATTTTATTTGGAACTATAAATATTGTTTTACATATATATTTATTTTTAAAGAGATTGAACAATCCATTATAAAAATAACGATTATTCAGAAAAAAAGCATATATTGGATTTATAAAGGTTTTATTCTTCCAATATATCGAGGAACAACTCGCCTCTCTTTATCGAGGATGTTTTGTACTAGAACAGGTGTTCTACTCTCGTTCTACAAGACCAACCAAGGAACTATCTCTGCGATTCCGAAATTCTATACATGCATTTTTTTCTGAATATTTACACTCATGGACAAAACTGAAAGAAGTTGTATCTTTTAGTATGTATATCGGGAAACTAACTTTGAAAGATATTTGATATACAGTAACCTTTATTGAAGATACATAAGATAACCAAGTGTGAACAAAATTGCCTCTGTCTCCTTCAAAAAAAAAAAAATAGACAACCGGTGATATCAAAGATTTTCCACTTCCTTAAGTTTTGTCCATGAGTGTAATTATAAATATATTCATCCAATAATAATTACTTTTGATTATAAATAAACATTCTTCCCTGATTTATATTATTATAAAATAAATGAAGCTTCCAGGGTTAAGTTTCTTGTGCTACTTTTTATTTTCAAGCTTTCGGAATGTTGAAGGACTGACAAGTCCGAAAGCTTGAAAATAAAAAGTAGCACAAGAAACTTAACCCTGGAAGCTTCATTTATTTTATAATAATTACTTTAAAACATATGTTCTCTATTTCTCCTATGTTTATAGACCTTAGAGAGAATATATAGGTAATAAAACTGTAGATATAGAGGTTCAACTACCACTATTGGATGGAATATACAACTTTGTGTATTCCTTTCTTGCTTTTTGGATCCTGGATGGAGAAACTGTATAACATTAAGGTCTTAATAAATACTTTTATGTGTGGAAAATATTGCTTTATATTTGATTTTGGTCTTAAATGTGAAATTATTCCCAATTAAGATTCATATCGGAATTATATTTGGGACTCGGGGGAGACAATCCGGTAGGTCTTTTTATCGACAATGAGCTTAATGTACTATATTGAAAACTATTGTGTTTTTAGTTTTGACAGCGCTAATATAGTTGTTATATTGTCAGTATTATATATATTTACATATATCCGGTCATGGATATTCCAATATTTCGGGGACTTTCTTCTATATCTCAATATATTCAGTAAAATATTTGATCGAGTCAAAAGGCGCAGTAGAATGTTGCCTTTTGATTGATTTAAAAAGACGATCTCATGAATAGAATTGTATAAAAAAAGAACGTACTTCGATCTTTTGGAAAAAACATAGCTACATATCAACCAATTGTTTATTTATTTATCGACGTTTCAGTCACTCGCTGTCACTTTCCTAACAAGAAGTCGGTGGACGAGTGGGTAACACCCTCGATTCCCGACAGTCATGAACCGGGATTGAATCCCGCGTTAACATTTTGTTTAATATGTGAATAACCATCACATATTATTTATTGTTTCAATTATCATAAACTAGTTTGCTCTTGTTGAGCTGTACCTAATAAAGTGATTTTGAACCGGTGGGCAACTCTGTGCTTCACTTCCATCAATAATTGACAATATGATCCAGAATAAGTATATTGCTACGGCGTTTTATGGTTTCCACAAGTCCATATCTCAGAAGAAGGCCAAGTGACACTCACTCCTCACTTTCTTACTGCTACTCTTTTTGTGTTGTTTTCTTGCTTCCCTCTTTCTCTTTCTTGTTTTTTTTTCTTTTCCTTCTGTCTATATCGTTATTTCCTTTTTCTCACTGCTTTGTTCTTATGCATACCTCTGGTGAATCCTGTATAGGGTCAGTGACCCTGAATAAAGGCTTTTTGTTATTGTTGTTGATTTTGAACCGGTGTAACTCTCCTCAGGGGAATGTGGGAATAACAGAGAATAACTGAAACATCGGGATTTAAATAAATAAACAATTGGTTGATGCAGCTGTATATTTATTTCAAACCAACTTCCTACCATCAAATAATCTACAAAAGTACTTGAATCTGTGTACATGTCCAAAAAGGAGAAAAACATTTTTAAAAAATATTTCGAGTGAAAGCTTCTCTTCATGAATTTATTGTTTATATATTGAGAGCTCTTAAATTTTAACTTTTAAAGTTATTGTAGAACGATCATTTGAAAATCATTCCGCATTCTTTTGAATGAAAAATCGAAATTTATTTTAAGGAGAAATAACGATTATTTCTAACCTTAGGGATGAAGTATGAAAGGATGAATTGTGAAAAGTAATGATAAACGGAAAAATAAAAGTGTCCAGGGATGGGAATCGAACCCACAGTGTTCCGCTTACCGGGCAGATGCCATGTACACTAGCCTACCCTGGACATATTTTTCCGTTCGTAAGCGGAACACTGTGGGTTCGATTCCCATCCCTGGACATTTTTATTTTTCCGTTTATCATTACTCTTCACAATTCATCCTATCATACTTCATCCCTAAGGTTAGAAATAATCGTTATTTCTCCTTAAAATAAATTGCGATTTTTCGTTCAAAAGAAACACATGCGGAATAATTTTGAAATGTCGTTCTACAATCATAAGCCGCATTATATTGTATAATATTTTCTAATTGAAGAAAGAAAACTAAACACACGCTATTATAAATATATGTATGTATATTTAAAATATTGATC
>CP092867.1:11080801-11167555 GCA_030710605.1 Cordylochernes scorpioides | reverse complement strand
ACATTGTGATTATCATGGCTGCTTGTACCACATGTTTCTAAAATAGTATATCTGGATAAGTCACCCAGCAAGGAGGAATCTGGAGATATTGAGTGGCTACACCAGATTGTGCCACCCCCTGTGTGTGCAGGAAAAGCCAGAAGGAAGACAGCCCCCTCCAGAGCAGCCAGGTGCCCCTGCCCCCAGTAGGGGTGGGCTGGAGTCCCCTGTGTGTCAGCCTGCATGCCCCCAGCCATGGCTGGGTCCGCACCCCCCTAGCTCTGGGCTTCACTCTGCTCAACACCTCCCCACAGGTGCAGGACCTGGAGGTCCGGCTCCACACCTCGGATGCCTTCATGTTCTCTGGGGACAAGCAGGTACTGTGACAACTTGTACTGTCCTTGTATTAAACCTCTTAGTTTATGATGCATTAGTGCGCCATCTGTTATCAAAATTCAAAACTATTATAGACGTGTATGATTCTTTTTGTAAAATAAATAATTTCTACTTCCCTTACTGCAATGGAAAATTATATATATATTGTGTTTAGAATTTATTTTTGTGTTTTGTTGTTGAAAAGAGGTGCAGTCGTGGAAAAGTAAAGATAATTATTTACCTTTCAAGCAGATTTTTATTTTGAATCACTTGAAGCAAATTACACATAAAATTATTTTTATCACAGTAATATAAAATTTATAAAATGAATTCTATATTCGTGATTTTAAAAAATAGGTAGGGTTAACTTTACATATTTACAACAATAATAATTAAAGTGGTATGTTCTGCATCTATGGTCAAATATGTAAAACAGTCAATGAATGAAAATAAAATAAATGTTTTAAAAAAAATAAAATATTTGCATTTTAGATTATATAATATATATATAGTCTATAATAGTTTCAAATTTTTATAAACCTCTTAGTCATTACAATTTCTCACAACTCTATGCCTGCCATGTTCATGGTCTCCACTAAATGTGGGTTAATATTTTTGGTTGTTTCTTTGGTAAGCCACAAGTCGAGCCACCTGGTGTGTGGACAAACAAGGAGGAAGTTCCTGTGACTGCATCAATGAGCTCAGCTGAAGACTCACAGATATTCTATTGAGTAACTAGTCAGTTCCATGATAATAAAACCCTGAAGACCACATTTACTAATCAGCTTTAGAAATGACTTTTGTTTTCTAGCAGCTGTTAATACCTGTTTCTCTTATAAAGTCTACTTCAGGTCTTTAATAGGACAATCTTAGCTACTGCTAGCATTGCTGTGTTGGTTCCCAAAGAAAAAGCACTGAATCTCTCTTATAACGTCTACTTTAGGTCTATACGACAGCCAATCTCACCTACTGCTGTGTTGGTCCCCAAAACAACAGGTGGTATGTGTTGTACAGATGAACCTGAGGCTGTTGCCCCACGAGGGCCGCAGTGTACGGTACAACCTGTACCCCCTGGTAGCCGGGTTTGTGCCCCTACCCCAGCTGGAGGTGGTGTGTCTCAACACAGGGGTGGCCCGGCCCCTACAGCTGGGGGACTCTCTGCCCTCCTCCATGTTTATCCTGGTAGGTTGTCTCAGCACCTCCCTGTGGTGGTGGTGGAACTACAACTGTCTGTGTGGCAGCCCCAGGGCAAGTCTGACACCGGACTACTGGCCGCAGCTGCACATTGATCATTCCATCTCCCTCATTAAATACTTGTTTGTTGTTGAATGGCTTCTTGTTTGACTGACATACCCACATACACCCTACTGATATACCCACATGTCTTTTTTAGGTCACAATAGTTTGATGAAGTAATTTATAATCTTTATTATATTTTTTAAAGTTTTCTAATTATTCATCTTACACAATTTATAGAATTATAGTCCTTTCAGGTAAATAGGTCGATTGGGGATTAAGAAAAATGTCTGAAAGAAAGTATGTGTTGAATTATAATCGGTTGAATTAAAGAGGTTCCGCTATATATGGCATATATTACATCACTAAAGGTTAACATAAACCTAACAAAAACAATCACAAGACTCAGAATGAAACACTGCAAAGGAATGACAATACATCCAGATGGCACAAGAACCTACAGGACATGCAACAACTGTCCTGGTGTGGAACTACCCACATATTCTCATGATTAGCAATGGCTTCAGAAAATTGACATGGATCCAGAGCAGCAGCTTTACCCTCCCAAGAAAGAGAATAACTGCTGTGATACAGCTTGAGGAGCATGAACTTATGGAATTCGTGTAATCTTTACACAAGGGGATAAGAAACAACAACAACAACAGATATCTGAGGCATTGGACATAATAACTACTAAAGGTTTAACAGTATTTGAAGGGGAAAATTACCCTCAGGGATGTTCAAGCTGAGATTATAATGTTTAGGCCCACAATTTGGATTATAGATTATAAAAACATGGTAATAAGACCTAATAAATAATTAGTGTGACATTTTGGTAACAAGTGTTGTTATACACTATTTATTTGGATTTGGTCTTATTACCTTCTGAGATTCCATTGTTTAGATTGGTGAACATATTTAAAAAAACCTATCTAAACAGTAGAACCATACATGATAGACTAAACATGGAGGACAACTTCTGGTCTGTCAATGGTATATCAATTCCTCTGTTTTCTGATTTTACACAAAATTGGTTCTCATTTCTTATAACAGTATTAGATGCTTTTAACTCCCTTTTTTTTTTATGTTTGGTCAAACTGTTGAATTAGAAATGTAAGTTCCCATGGAATCAGAATTTTTGGTTGAATTAAAGCAGGCTAAATTTAAAATAATTAATCATGTACACACACACTCCGAAAAAGGTTACTTTGTGTTTACACAAGTGAAGAAACTATTTGTAGAGTACATTGATAAGGCACAATTTGGATTATAGATTATAAACACAAGGTAATAAGACCAAATCCAAATAAATAGTGTGCGACGTTTCGGTAACAGCGTTGTTACCATCTTCAGACAAAAAAGTAATGAATGAGGAATTTTACCACAGCATGTTGTAAATAGACACACTTGATAACAGTAACTATTTAAAACATGCTGTGGTCAAATTTCTCATTCAGTACTTTTGTCTGAAAATGGTAACAACGCTGTTACCGAAACGTCACAAACTATTTATTTATTTGGATTTAGTCTTATTACCTCGTGTTTATAGTTGGGTATGTAAATAGGCTGATTGGGATTTAAAAATATGGGTTGAAGTATGTGCTGAACTAGAGACAGTTAAATTGAGGATACTGTACTGGTGTATCCTGGCTGCTCATCTGGGAAAAACTTGCTAAGTTATACTTATAGAACCTGAGTATAAAACGCTTGTGTATAAATACACTCATGGACAAAACTTAAGAAAGTTGTAACTTTTACCATGTATATAGGTATATTTGATACACAGTGATCTTTATTGAAGACACACCAGATAACCAAATGTGAACAAAATTGCCTTCTTCAAAAATATGATGACTGGCGTTCCACTTCCTTAATTTTTGTCCGTGAGTGTAAACATAATGTACAGTAGAACCTCCATGAGAGGACACCCCGCTAATGGACACCTCTCTACAATGGACAGTTTTCTTTGTAAATTTACTATTTTACTATTTAGCAACTCTCCGGTAAGATGACACCTCTCCCTAAAGGACACTTTGGCTCTGTAATTAGGTGTCCTTTACAGGGAGGTTCTACTGTAATAGTAAACCCCAATGTTATACAGTATTGTGGTAAGTTACAGTATACAGACTCACCTGAACAGTATTCGGTTATTCCCAGGTACAGCTGCTTGTCCATCTGTCACCACCATAATCTAGTGTCAGAAGGTACATCTGTACTCAGCATAACAATTCCAGCTATAACAGAACCTCGTTATATCACCCACTTGGTTCTAACAGCATAATTCTAAAGTCCCCATTGTTTTAACCATGGTTACAATAACCTGAAATTCCATGTAATGTTGTCTTTTTTTTTTTTTGCTCATCCCTAATACATGTGGTACAAGCCATGATAATCATGGTGGGTAGAAGTAGGCGGCTGCTTTTACTGTAAGTGCACCACATGTCTACTTTTGTAGAAAGCAGTTCGACTTAATGTTGTCATAACAAAGTTTGATTGCATTTAGAAATGGGGGGTGTTAGAAAAGAAGTGAACAAGTAACTTTTTGATGTCATTACAGGAAAGGCTTGGTAACCATGGTATAGGAGGGAATAGAGTAAAATGTTGAAGAAATAACAATAATTGGAAGCAAAATTACATTGTAAGTAGCAATTTTGATGTTTTAAAAATAAATTAACAAAAAAAACCATTTAGGTCTTAAATACGATCACTTAAAACAAAGATTGAATTTGGGATTAAAACAATTTGGTCCTAAATCCAAATTGGTCACAAAAGCGATAGGTTCCCATCTTCCGATTAATTTCCATACTAAAATTGCATACTAGATGTATGTAAATGTGGAAAATTGGGAGTAAATACTGCCGTTCATTACCCATGCAAACAGTTATATCCTACTAGAATTGGAACCGATTGGGTCGTGGTAGTATGGTATTGAGTCACCTGGACTTCTTATTGTCTACTGTAATACCTGTTGTTCTATTTGACAGGTATGTAGAGATGGAACCTAAAGTTGTGTGAGCATTTTTAAAGGGAGAGATGCCTCCTACGAATACGAGCAATTCACACCTGGCACAACAGTATCATACATAGGAAATGAAAACATTTATGGCAAAAATATTTCGTTTACATATAAAACAAACTTTTACTCTCCTTACTGCGATGAAAAAAAATATTGGGAGAACTTGGCTTATCAGTGGTGAACCCTCCCAGCGGTTTCGCCAATTTAATCTACCAGACTGCGCTTCTTAGAGCTCTAATACTGTATTGGATGATGAGCCGAGCCCTCCCAATATTTTTTCATTGCATTAAGGATAGTAAGAAGTTTGTTTTATGTGTAAAAGATAAATTCCGGGTTACCGATATGTTCCACGTGCGGTTTCAAAGTTACCTCTTTTAGAAAGTGAACGGCACAAGAGACAATTTCAATAAACTGCAATTTCTTATATAAACAACAGAACAGCAATATTTACATAATTTAGGACAACTAATTATCAACGAACACAGCATAATTAGCAGTCTCCCACGTTTAGTATTCCAAATTAAATACAGCTGTGTGAAAGGTAAATTAAGTTCCATTGTATAATTATAGTAATTTTGACACATACAACCTCGCTTAACCAATCAAGTTATTATCTTCCTTCTATCTGGGTGTAACCCGGATGGATTCCTGGAGCACGTACAATTTCTCTTTCTCCCACTCTCTCTTTAATACACCGAGAGTTTACAATTGTAAACATTTACCAAACTTCCACAGACAACGGCTGATTGCTTCCCCTCTAAATTGCTTTTCCTCCTCACTCATGTATATACACTGGCCCGCAAAATTAAAGGAACAGCATATTTTTTCCATATATCTCAAATTTTATCGAACATTTATCAATGAAATTTTATATACAAATTTATTATTTCATTATTGATTAAAATACCCGAAATCAAAGAAATTGAACACGTATTTTATGCAAATTAGCCGGTCAAGCAATGATCTTCTTGCAGTCAGTGTATAAATATCTTGGAAATTGCTGTTAATATGGGGTGTGATCGCCTTTAACTGATAGACAGGCTCTACATCGGCGACCCATACTAAGAATTAGGGAGTTCATAAGCTCCTGTGGAATCAACGCCCACTCTTTTTTAAAAGTGTTTTCTAGCTCATGAGTGTTTCTAGGAGGAAGTTGGAGGGATGAGATCCGTCGTCCTAGATTGTTCTATACATGCTCAATGGGATTTAGGTCTGAAGATCGAGCTGACCAATTCATCCGAGCAATTGCATGGTTTTGGAGAAAAGTGTCGACCACATCAGCCCTATGTGGATGGGCATTATCATCCATTAGAAGAAAGTTTTCTCCCATTTCAACTGATACAATACGCAGAAGGCTTCACATGAAGGGCCTCTATGCTCGACGACCCATAATTTGTATGCCGTTGACACCACCTCAAAAGAGAGCAAGGGAACTTTGGCGCAGACAACATGTCGCTTGGAATCCAGATGAATGGAGCCATGTAATGTTCACTGATGAGTCCAGATTCTCTCTAAACAGCTATTATCGTCGTGTCTTTGTCTGGAGGGAGGTAGGAACCAGAAATAATCCCCGAAATATGGTTGAAAGGGATCCCTACAGAAGCCAATGTTTTATGGTCTGGGCTGGAATCTTCTTGGGCGGTCACACAGCACTCCACATTTTTCGGCAAGGAACCCTGACTGGACAGAGGTATCGGGACGAGATCTTGGCAGCATATGTGATGCCTCAATCATTAGAAATGGTAAAAAACCTTCTTATAATGGATGATAATGCCCGTCCACATAGGGCTGGTGTGGTCGACACTTGCTCGGATGAATTGGCCAGCTCGATCCCCAGACCTAAATCCCATTGAGCATGTATGGGACAACCTAGGACGGCGGATCTCATCCCTCCAACCCCCTCCTAGAAACACTCATGAGCTAGAAACAGCCTTAACACAAGAGTGGGCGTTGATTCCACAGGGGCTGATAAACTCCCTAATTCTTAGTATGGGTCACCGATGTAGAGCCTGTCTATCAGTTAAAGGCGATCACACCCCACATTAACAACAATATCCAAGATATTTATGCACTGACTGCAAGAAGATCATTGCTTGACCGGCTAATTTGCATAAAATACGTGTTAGAATTCATTGATTTCGGGTATTCTAATCAATAATGGAATAATAAATTTGTGTATAAAATTTCATTGATAAATGTTCAATAAAATTTGAGATGAAAAAAAAAAGTTGTTCCTTTAATTTTGCGGACCAGTGTATATAACCTTTTAGGGGAATCCCCTTGTAAGACACTATTGTCTTAATAAAGGTTTTTGTTGTTGTAAAAAAAAAAACATTTACCAAACTATACATTAGCGATCGATATATCAAAACTTGGCTTAATGTTTTTCCTGGTGGTAGTGTCTTGACCATGGATCAGATCGGTCCGTGCATCCTGATCACAATACCGGCCAACAAAGGTGCCTTGTTCGTATATGACGCAGTAGCATGGATCGTCAATTTCTGATTTAGTTGCTCCATGGAATGGAGAGGTGCCATTGCCCTGTTAGTCAGCCACATTTCAAAGTTCCCTGTTCACAGTTACCGTAACGGCTCGGGGCTCACGACACCGTACTTCACCCTACAGGGTAGTCCCTTACTTGTGCTGCTTCTCCCACCCGCCACGTATAGGAGGGGTTGGATTTCTGGGCAGGAATATTTTTTCTTCATTGGACAAAACCCCATGGACTGGACGACACACCTAGAAGGAGATGAAGAGGATGGCGGAGGAAGTATGGAGAGACCATGTGGCCCACCCTCAGTAGAGGAAGGCATTGAAGGAGGACAAAACCCATTTTTATTTTTTAAAAATATCATCATCTATATGACTCTCTCTATATATAAGCTTGGCCACCCGGATAGTTGGCTACTTTAGTACGTGGCTCCAGGAACCCTGGTTACATCAAGAGTGAGAGAGGCCTTGCCAGACTCAACATGGAACTTCCTGGTTCAGCTATCCACTCAGGACGTGATTACAGAGCAATAGTATATACCTGTGAGTTGGACGGGTAGTTGGCGTTCTGCGCTCCCTGAGTTATAAATATCTCTCTCTAGGCTCCGGGAACTTGGATTAGCCAAAAATACATATATACAGTAAACCTATCTCTCACTAAACCTAGTTTCAGAGCCATAATGTCCTTTAGAGAGATGTTCTCTTACTGGAGAATTGCTAAATAGTAAAAATATATAATTTTGGCGATGGAAAATGTCTTTTGTAGAGAGGCGTCTTCTAGCGAGAGTGTCCTCTCAGGGTGGTTGTTCTACCGTATAACACTGACATAGTTGGCATTCTGCGCTCCAGAAACCTGGGTCAGCACTACACCAACAGTCTTTAGCCCCCCATCTCCTCCGGAGATACTGAACTGTAGCAACCACCATAATTTACCTTTAGTATGGATGCACCATACTTTGTTTAAATGGTACAATACACTCATGTACAAAACTTAAGTAGAAAGTCTTCGATATCGTCAGTCGTCTATGTTTTTTTTTTGGAGGAGGAGATAGAGGCATATTTGTTCACACTTGGCTATCTTGTAGTTTTCAATAATGGTCACTGTGTATTAAATATCTTTCAAAATTATTATCTGAATCCCGATATACATGCTAAAAGGTACAATTTTCTTTTGTCCATAAGTGTATGTATATTGATAAAACATATTGTTAAGAGATAAAAACTGTAAAAATAATTAGGAGACACGATTGTAGATCTCCATTCCTACGAAGCAGGCCAGTGTTTCTAACATTTAAACAACATTTATTTCTCACTGTCTTCAGTAAAAGTGTAATTCTGGCATTTGAAGAGTTCCATCTATTCTATAGCGATTGAAAGAGAGAACAGAGAAATTCGGGGAACAGTTCCAAATAATAGCACCAAGATAGTAGAGATAAACGGCAGCTTTTAAAGAACGGAGACAGAAACACCAATTTTTTAAAGCCAACGGGTGAAGTTAAGAAGCTGTTACGTAAGTTGTAGTAAATGGCTTTAATATATTTTCCCTCAAGAAATGTTTCATTTTTATAAATATGTTGGAAGTTAAACAAATAGTAAAAGGCTAGAAAAATGTGGAAAATGGTCTTTAATTTGACCTGGGGGAGCCAGCGACGTTTATTTTTTAAAGATAGGGAAAAAAAGGTAAGAACGATTATATAAGGTTGAATAAAAATGGCGAACAAATATCACGTGACGCAGCAATAAACTTGGTTAGAAGATCACACTGACATTTTAAAAGGGGGATAATTATAATAAAATTATAATTTATACTCATGGACAAAACTTAAGGAAGTTGTACCTTTTAGCATGTATATTGGGACACATAAAATAACTCTGAAAGATATTTGATATACAGTGACCTATAATGAAGACATACGAGATACAAAGTGTGAACAAAATTGCCTCTGTCTTCTTAAAAAAATCAGACGACCGGCGACATCAAAGACTTTCCACTTCCTTAAGTTTTGTCCATGATTATATACATTGTAATTATGGAGGAAAGGACGATATCCAGCGTATGATTAGGGGAACCTCTCCCTTTAAAAATGCATTGAAACACAATACAATATATTAAACTTAATAAAATTCTCACAAAAAAAGAATATGGGCCGAAAAACGTCCTAAACTTCATTGTCCTGTCAATATAAAAATAGAGATTTTTAGCCCATAGCCAACAGTATTCCCTCCAACTTTGGAACGAACTCTATGCCACAGATCCCCAGGAGAATAGCTGCAACCTTAAACTCTCTCATTGCGATCCTACTTAAAATAAAAATTTGTGGACTCTACAATCCTCACAGGTCACGGCTTTGTCAAAGACAACCCCACCTGCCACATTGCTATCACCACCTAATAGGTTCCAAACAGCCACCCCTCCTAGGAATAAGTATATTTACCCCTCTCTCTTGATGTTACCCGGATTTCTGGAGCGGACTAAATTCGCCAACTATACAGTAACCTTGAAGACCTACAGAACCAATTACAGTACATCTGATAAACTGGATGTCACCATTAGACGTTAAGTCTCAACCCGGGGTGACTTTAGTACGTGGTGGCTCCTGGAATCCACGGTAGAGTTTTTGGTGATCAATAGTTTCGTTATAGAGAGTTTTCTTTTAGGAATAAACATATTTACCCTTAAAGACCAACAGAACATTCCCAAGTAAAGTCTGGTGACATCTGATAAACTGGTTGTCCACCATTAGACATGAAGTCTCAACCCGGATAGTTGGAGACTTTATTATCTGGAACCCGGGTTACATCAAGAAAGAGTAAATAGGTTGTGGGGCAGTTGACGTTCTGGGCTCCAGAGTAATCTCGATTTATCATTAAATAAGTTGAGATTATATCTCCTTGATTCTCTTCTTCTGCTTTACTTTTATACTCCATTTAAACAAGTTGATCTTTACATATATTGTCTTATCACATCCCCTTACACTTATCTTATTTTTCTCCCTATGTTCACTATAAGAACGTATGTAGTGGTGCCATAGGAAATTCTATAGACTCCCCCTCTAACAGCTTAGCTCGTAACCCTAAAGTACTCCATAAATATTGTTGTTTAAAATCAAAACATCCATTTAGTTGAAATCATTGACTTGATGTATACTAACAAGGATTCTAAATATTTTCAACTTTTGGTGACTATATTTACAAATACACTCATGGACAAAAAAGGAAGTTATACCTTCAGCATGTATATCTGTACAATAACTCTGAAAGATATTACAGTGACACATAAGATAACCTAGTGTGAACATTATTGCCTCTGTCTCCTTAAAAAAAACAGAAGACCGGCGACATCAAAGACTTTCCACTTCCTTATGTTTTGTCCATGAGTGTATGCTCCAATTTGATCTCTCAGTGTGACCATCAGTCACAGCTCATCTAGTTACTTTCTGGTAGTTTCGCTGATCCAGTCAGTTCATTGCAGGTCTTCCTTCTTCAATTGTTCCCAACATCCTTTCCAAACCATTTACTCTCATTTTGTGTCCGAAGTAGACATTTTTCGGACAATATTTTCTGTCTAAATATATACAAAATATATAAAGAGACAAGGGTCGCCTCTCCCGTCAAAATAGACGTCTAAAACCAGACGCCATCTATTACCGTTGCCGCAACTAGCGGCCTCGAGTCGGTGACAAAGTTGGTGTTGTGGCTTTGTCAACCCGAGGCCGCTAGTTGCGGCGACGGTAATAGATGGCGTCTGGTTTTAGACGTCTATTTTGACGGGAGAGGCGACCCTTGTCTCTATAGATCAATTTCCTCCCGGAAAAATTTCCATATATATAAAATAATCAGCATACATTTTAATATGTAAATCAAAATATTCTAATAAAAAAAAAACTGAGTTGTTTTCTAAAAAATACCCAAAAGATCTCATTTTAGATTTCGAGGTCAACTTTTTGGAGGGAAATGTGGATTATAAAACACTTTTTTCCTTTTCACATTACTTGGTTATATTGTTTTATTGGTGAGAAGGGAAAAAATTATATTCATTTTTTAAAAATCTAAGAATCCACAGATGAGATTTCGCGTCACTTTAGAATGACTAAAAGAAGCTCGACTCTCACATTATAAAGGATTAATTTTTAACTAATTAGTAATAAATATGTTTCTTTGACGCATGACGTGTTACAGTATTACATATGCAGCCTTATATGGTGTTTAGACGGGGAAGAAAACTAAAAATGTTTCACCTTTTAAAACACATGGGGCAAGCTTCTATGTGACGTTGAAAAATGGGGAAAGACATACTACTTAAGGAGGACATGGAGAAATGTATTTTGAATAAACAATCTAAAACTTATTCACTAGAAAGGAACAAGGAGGTAATTCCATATATTTGCTAAGTAACAAAAAACGTTTAAAGTGATATAATCTGTTGAGAGAGATATTAATAATTTGCATTACAATATAGGTAAGCAACAACGAAACGAAATTTTTTTTCAATATTGTATATCACGATATGCAAACATGTTTCTTTTTAAAAATGTGCTTATATGTAAATGTATGTTTAACAAAATGTATTCACCATATACATGCCACTGTACGTTTGAAATCATCGCAAATTCTCGGCTCCAACCATAAATAGTTACAATTTTGCACGATAGATGGCGAGCGTAGCGCGACAATTTGCATACTATTTTAATTCGCTATGCAAATGAAATTGTGCATATCGCCGATAACTATTCCCGCACCAAGAAAGGTAAATCCGCCCCCAACTTGGAGAAATTGACACCGGAAAGCTAGTCTTACATTATAAAGATTAGCATTAAAAAATAATAATTAAAAGATAGTAAAAACATCGCGCTGTATATTGATTCAAATCTATTTGAGTTATTCAACATTTTAAATTACATCGTTATTAAAAGTTTACATATTGGCGTCTAATAAATAAGTTATTTAGAGGTTTAAAAATATATTTTCTTTAAAACGAACGAAATTAGACATAAAACACAATGTCGAGATACAAACCTACCTGGGTATCTTCTCAAAATTTGCTTCTATATGTAAAAACGACCTTCAATTAATAAAGATAAAATTTGCATATGCGCGCGCCACTAAATGTTTCAAAAATAATCGCTCAGCGCCACCGTCAACTTCAAAAATAGTTTCAAATTTTAACGATAGATGGCGAGCGTAGCGCGACAATTTGCATCATTTTAATCCGCTATGCAAATGAAGCTGTGCATATCAATGACAGCTATTCCCTCACCAAGAAAGGTAAGTCCGCCCCCAACTTGGAGAAATTGCGTTGTTCCCCCAAACTACCCGTTCACTCCCACCCCCGTCCATTGCCGGGTATATAAGACAAACCCGACCCTAGTAGTTTACCCGAAAGGGGATCTGGTCGTTGGCGTCCGCTCCACGTTGGGTTGACTCCAGGCTCAGAACTTAGGGCCGCCTTCAACGTCGTCCACCAAATTCTGCCGCCTGGGTAACGGCTTTATCTGACGGACACCGCGTTGTCGTGTCGGCCCTTTGTTTTGTCACCTGTTTAGTCCCCCTCGCGGAGGGGGCGTCAAGACGACCTCTTCCTCTTTCGGGGTGTAGTGTAATCCGCCTCCACGTGGTGCACCCTGGGTAATGCTAAATGGATTACAACTTCCTGTCTGTATAGGGACCATTTTACATCGCGTCAGGTACAGATGGACTTCCGGTCTGATGAGTTGTAGATGGAACTCTATATGTCAACATGAAGAGCTACATCAGCTCTTGAAGTGGAGATATTCGGTATTATATACATCTTACTTGAACACAGTGTGCCATCGGTATATGTGGACATATTCTGTGTGCTATTAGCGCTAAATATATCTAAAGAAAACTACAAAATATCTTTTAATACTTCTGGAATCATTTTGAGGAATGACCTCTCCACACGCCTGTGGTATTCCTTGATGTAACTACACTCGTGGACAAGACTTAAGGAAGTGGAAAGTTTATGATATCTGCTTTTTGAAGGAGACAGAGGCAATTTTGTTCACACTTGGTTATCTTCAATAAAGGTTACTGTAATATCTTTCAGAGTTATTGTCTGAATCCCGATATATATGATAAAAGGTACAACTTCCTTAAGTTTTGTCCATGAATGCAAACTTCAAAAAATGGCCGATACATTCACAGTTATCCTAAATAAACATTAGAATTCTACGGTTGGAAGGTCGGCGACTTGTGTACGTGGGTGGCTCCAGGAGTCCGTATGTAAAATTATTTGACAAACATAGCAGTTTTAATCTTCTCAGTTATGCGGGAAGAATGTTGTTTATTTGTTAAATGAACTGATATCCCACGTCATTGGACGAATGTGGCTATGTTTGTATATAAAAGAGGGTTGAAACGAAATGCGATGAGTCGTGGAGACGCTTAAAGCGTTCTCTGTATGCTTGTCTGGTGATCTCCTCGCATACCTGTGTAACCCCGGTCCGCTCCTTATCAACGCTGCAAATAAAAGATAAATACTGTTTTTATTTTACAAATCGTGTTTTTTTTATTTATCCCCTTTTTGTTGTTGGTGTTGTGTACGTTTTTAAGTTACTCTTACTGTAGGCCGTAGTATATTGATTTTTGTGTGATAACCCGTAAGAGTAACCTTTGTCACGTACGTAAGAGAGAATCCTACAAATAAAAGGAAGATTTCGGTCAATGTTGCCATCTGAACAAACAAGCTTCTCTCTGCGTATTCTCAGAATGTAAGACCATGTACGGTGGTCTAAACCGTTGGTTTTCGACCGCTACGACCAATGATCGAATCCCGCAATGGGAACTTTTTTTATAGTTAAAAAAAAACAATGGTTGCCTGTAAAGTCGGTTTTACGGGCGAAGATTTTACGCGACAACGGTAGAATATTTATTGATATGAATATAATTAAATTGCACAATAGGAACAAGGAATTGAATGAAAATAAGAATTGCACAAATTTTAACTATAGAAATATATTTTGTTTACTAAAACATTGTACATGTAAACTTAAACTTAACTAATTCCTATTTGAGTGATTTTGTTGAGGATAGGACGATGATAGGAGAAATATGAAATGAAAGGAAGTGTTTCTGCTGTAATGTGTCTTGCGAAAGTCAAGTCGATAGTTGTTCCTTTTAACGTAGTTGACTTAGAAACGTTTGATACGCAATCAAGATTATACGTATTTTTCATGAAATTAAGAAACGAGTTGTCAGGCTTTACGTTTTTGTTAAAATCACCACACAGAAGAATCGGTATACTAGAATCAACTTGCACGAACGGTGGCACGTACTGGCTGTTGTGAATGTACGGACCGAGTCCTTGCCATAGTAACATTCCAATATCCTGCATACTAGCTCCTGGATGAATATATACAGCACCGAGTATAAACTTGAAGCTAGTATTAGCGGCGAAGCAAGTAACTTCAGTCATGCACATGTCACCCTTGGTTTTAATGACACGAGTTACGTCTGTAATCGCAACTTGGAACACTTCCGCCGTAGATGTCGATGATAATTTACGATAGATCGCCACTCCACCAGCCGCGTTGGTATTTGAAAATCAAAACACTTATTCAGATCGAAGGTTCAAATTTTTGCTAAATAAATTTGAAATTAAATAAAATTTGTAATTGTAAATGATGAAGTTGAAAATTAAAACATTTACTTAAATTAGATGTTAAAATTCTTGCTCAACACAGTTTAAATAAAGTTTTCTTATATCTGCCACTTTTTCTTAATATTTGTAATTTTAAAGAATCAATTCGAAAATCAAAACATTTATTCAGATCGAAGGTTCAAATTTTTGCTAAATAAATTTGAAACTATTTAAAATTTGTAAAATAATAATTAATTAATTAATTAATTTTAAACTAATAATTTACTTAACACTATCAACATTTATCAATAGTATGACATAACCTATAAACTCAGTTTCTCAACTTTTGTGTCAATCTAACAATTAATCAATCAATCATAGTTTACGATAATGAAATATCAGTGTACAATTATTTACCTTTATTGTTGTAGTTGTTGTAAATGACGAATCTAAGCACTCCACATTTTCACTACAGACACAGCTGACGATACTTTAACCACACGTGTGAACTTGTATTATGACGCTTTCTTGTTTTTCCAACGCCAAGAACGTTCGAGAAAGACAAAGACAGAGACAAGCATGCGCCGATTCAATGCGCCTAATTCTCTAGCGCTGCGCGCGCAGCTGCGCGCGCAGCACTCTCGTTCGGTGACTCATCGTAACGTTACCGGGCGTTACACTTTTTCATAAGTGACTCCCAGCCGCAACCTAATTTAAGACGTTGTCACGTCAAAAAATGTTCCAATGGCCCCCGATTCTTGTAAAAGTCCAACCCCACCAGCGAGAGTAAGTAACCAAACGGGGTTTTGGCACAGTTGTAAATGCAAAATTCGAACTGCTTTTCTCGTGTGTAGACATGTGGTGCAATTATAGTAAAAGCAGATTACAAAGGAGATCAAAGCCTCTCCCAACAAGTTTGTTTATGAACAAAACCGACGGCTTTCGAGTTGTTGCTTTTCAACAGGAAGATTTAAACTAAGAGTGAAAGGGCTGTAGTGCTATACAAGCTGTAGGATTTGGTGGAAACACACATCGACTTTTACTCATAGTTTACTTCTGCCCGCTGAATAAAAAGAGCTCGCTGTTTGCTTTGTCAAAAAAAAGCACCTTAAGTAAAAAATTTACTAGTGATGTGTGAGAAAAAATGAGCCACAACACCATTTTCAGAAAATTCAGAAAAACCCAACCTGTATACTTTTTTTCGGGCTATGGACCTCATCAGTACAGGGGCGGCTTAGATTTCATAACATCCTATGAGAGAGGTTTTGGAATGGTTCTCGAATTTTCCAAAAAGGGTTTTTAAGGTGTTAATTAAACTACGTGGAACTCCAGGTTCTCCCGATATTTCCCATCGCAGTAAGGAAGGAAATTGTTGTATTTGAGAAGAGGAACAAATTCGCCCTGAATGGTTTCATTTCTTACAGAATAGATGGCGCTCTAATTGTCTGCCTTCCGTCCAATTTCCTATTTTTTAAAACGAACACACATACCGGGGTGTAAGGATATATGAATACATATTAATACATAGTAAAACAGTTTTTGGACATAAAATATAGGTTTAAGGGGCTCTGTGTATAAAGTATATATATATATGTCATAATATTACCCTTCCAGGAATAATAAAGTAAATCTACAGTCGACCAGAGAGAGACGTAGGGAGGAGGATGTAAAGGCCGGTCACTTGATATATCAGTCACATTCCAAGGGGGCCATTTTCGTAGAACCTCAGGGCTATTTTTGGATAGTCGGGGGGGTGGTGGCGACACAAGACGGTCGTTGGGCAGTGACAGTCCCACGCGCTACCTCTCTCTCTCGGTTTGCTGGGTCCCATTTTCCAAACTTGTTGTTTCCTTATTTCTCTCTCCCCACATTATTATCATAATGCCACACTGAAAGTCGACAGGATCATATCACATATATATATAAAGATAAAAGTCACCTCTCCCGTCAAAATAGACGTCAAAACTAGACGCCATCTATTGACCGTATATATATTTATTAGCATTAACCCAGCGCTATCTATCGATGTAAATTATAAATATATTTTTGCGCTACTTTTCTTTTTTTTTAAACATGTGATTACAACCTATTTCTATAGCTCTTATATTACAATGATTAAAAATTGAAAGAGAGGGAGGGCCTGGCTCATCAGTGGTGAACCCTCCTAGCGGTTTCGATATTTTAATCATCCAGACCGCGTTTCACTATTGTATTAGACTGAATTTATTAATATTATTTGTTTATTATTATTATTTGAAATTTCAACTGTGAGGTGGTGTGTATGGACGGTGGACAGTTTATGAGGTGGACCAACATCTACGAAACCGGATAGGACGTCACTAGAGTACGGTACCGGAAGTAGCACGTGACTATCGATCCTGGAATGGTTACCATGGAGACGAGATCCACGGCGGTCAGCCCTCCACCCCGAGCACAGTCGGGGAATGGGAGTTTGTTGAGGTAGGTGGTCACTTTCTTGTCGTCCGCTGTCTTGTCCTGGCATCCTACGGTGCATGCGCCCGCTCCCCCCCCCCCCCCCCCTCCCTGCCTTATACATACATACACAGCACTCTATTTTATATAAATACTAATATTGAGTTGTACTTGCATTCACTTTTTGTATTTTATTATTTATTGTCAAACTTTTTTTTTTCTTAAGCGGCGCGTGTACAACTCCGTTCAAACTTGATGCGGTTAATTAGTGGAGGGATAAAAAAGTTTTCCCGCGCGCCTCTTAGATGTTTCTTAAACTTCCCGTTAAAATGTTTGCGTCGCGTTAAAGTTTTCTTAACACTTTTTGTTACTTTGTAAATTAATTTTATTAAATATATTTAGCAATTCTATTTTCTTCTTTTTCAAATCGTAATACTTTTATAATGTTTTTATAATTAACTTTTACTTTTTTTATCTTCATTTGTGGTGAAACCGTGGTAAATCCCATGTATAGTAAATTTCTTTATCTCCAATTTACCTAGATTGGTTTATTTGTTGGCTTGATTGTCTTTATATAATTTTTCCTGTATATAAATATCATATTAAGTTCTATTACTGTTTTTCCTGTATGTATCCTATATTTCTGCTTGGAGAATCTGTATAAGACTTAAAGGTCTTAATAAAGCTTGTTGTTGTTGTTGTTATAATGTTTTTATACTGCAATGGGGGAAATATATTGAAGGATATTTGTGACTTAAATGTGGTGAATCATCTTTGTGGTTTCGCCAGTTACCAGACCGCTACTGTATTGGGACATTCTGTCTTTATATTACTGGCAATTCTTGGTGGAAGTTTTTAGGGAAATTCTAAATAGAAACTCTCGCTTTTTTATTGCCTTTTTATATATTTTAAAAAGTTTAGTTTCTTTGCGCATTTTATTTTCATAAATATAATTTCCTTTATATATTTATTTTAAGAATACTCTATATATATTTCGATTATTTATATAAACATATTTTAGTTGCTAGAGAAACAATTTATTAGAGTTTCCGCATAACTTGTAATTAACAGCAAGCACCACATTGTATATTAAGGTATATGCAACGAAATAATTTCTACATTCTCGAATTAGACTAAAACAGAAATTAGAATTTCTAGGTCTTATAAACGACTTGGTCTTACCAATTCGCTAACCTCATTTAATTACTGAAACTATCTTAAATTCCAGTGTCTAAATAGCTGTGCTAGATACAAATATAAAATGTTCACTATGTGTCTTTACATCTCCAGAGAGATACACGTACGCACACAGCTTGGTCTTAGATGTGAATATTTTAAACTATATAATTTTATTTGGAACTATAAATTTTGTTTTACATATATATTTATTTTTAAAGAGATTGAACAATCCATTATAAAAATAACGATTATTCAGAAAGATGTATATATTGGATTTATAAAGGTTTTATTCTTCCAATATATCGAGGGACAACTCGCCTCTCCTTATCGAGGATATTTTGTACTAGAACAGGTGTTCTACAAGACCGACCAAGGAACTATCTCTGCGATTCCGAAATTCTATACATGCATTTTTTTCTGAATATTTACACTCATGGACAAAACTGAAAGAAGTTGTATCTTTTAGTATGTATATATCGGGACACTAACTTTAAAAGATATTTGATACACAGTAACCTTTATTGAAGATACATAGGATAACCAAGTGTGAACAAAATTGCCTCTGTCTCCTTAAAAAAAAAAAATAGACAACCGGTGATATCAAAGATTTTCCACTTCCTTAAGTTTTGTCCATGAGTGTAATTATAAATATATTCATCCAATAAAAATTACTTTTGATTATAAATAAACGTTATTCCCTGATTTATATTATTATAAAATAAATGAAACTTCCAGGGTTAAGTTTCTTGTGCTACTTTTTATTTTCAAGCTTTCGGAATGTTGAAGGACTGACAAGTCCGAAAGCTTGAAAATAAAAAGTAGCACAAGAAACTTAACCCTGGAAGCTTCATTTATTTTATAATAATTACTTTAAAACATATGTTCTCTATTTCTCCTATGTTTATAGACCTTAGAGAGAATATATAGGTAATAAAACTGTAGATATAGAGGTTCAACTACCACTATTGGATGGAATATACAACTTTGTGTATTCCTTTCTTGCTTTTTGGATCCTGGATGGAGTAACTGTATAACATTAAGGTCTTAATAAATACTTTTATGTGTGGAAAATATTGCTTTATATTTGATTTTGGTCTTAAATGTGAAATTATTCCCAATTAAGATTCATATCGGAATTATATTTGGGACTCGGGGGAGACAATCCGGTAGGTCTTTTTTATCGACAATGAGCTTAATGTACTATATTGAAAACTATTGTGTTTTTAGTTTTGACAGCGCTAATATAGTTGTTATATTGTCAGTATTATATATATTTACATATATCCGGTCATGGATATTCCAATATTTCGGGGACTTTCTTCCATCTCAACATATTCAGTAGAATATTTGATTGAGTCAAAAGGCGCAGTAGAATGTTGTCTTTTGATTGAATTAAAAAGACGATCCCCTGAATAGAATTGTATACAAAAAGAACGTACTTCGATCTTTTGGAAAAAACATAGCTACATATCAACCAATTGTTTATTTATTTATCGACGTTTCAGTCACTCGCTGTCACTTTCCTAACAAGAAGTCAGTGGACAGTGGGTAACACCCTCGATTCCCGACAGTCATGAACCGGGATTGAATCCCACGTCAACATTTTGTTTAATATGTGAATAACCTTCATATATTATTTATTGTTTCAATTATCATAAACTAGTTTGCTCTTGTTGAGCTGTACTTAATAAAGTGATTTTGAACCGGTGGGCAACTCTGTGCTTCACTTCCATCAATAATTGACAATATGACCCAGAATAAATATATTGCTACGGCGTTTTATGGTTTCCACAAGTCCATATCTCAGAAGAAGGCCAAGTGACACTCACTCCTCACTTTCTTACTGCTACTCTTTTTGTGTTGTTTTTCTTGCTTCCCTCTTTCTCTTTCTTGTTTTTTTTTTCTTTTCCTTCTGTCTATATCGTTATTTCCTTTGTCTCACTGCTTTGTTCTTATGCATACCTCTGGTGAATCCTGTATAGGGTCAGTGACCCTAAATAAAGGCTTTTTGTTATTGTTGTTTATTTTGAACCGGTGTAACTCTCCTCAGGGGAATGTGGGAATAACAGAGAATAACTGACACATCGGGAGAATTAAATAAATAAACAATTGGTTGATGCAGCTGTATATTTATTTCAAACCAACTTCCTACCATCAAATAATCTACAAAAGTACTTGAATCTGTGTACATGTCCAAAAAGGAGAAAAACATTTTAAAAATATTTCGAGTGAAAGCTTCTCTTCATGAATTTATTGTATATATATTGAAAGCTCTTAAATTTTTTAACTTTTAAAGTTATTGTAGAACAACATTTGAAAATCATTCCGCATTCTTTTGAATGAAAAATCGAAATTTATTTTAAGGAGAAATAACGATTATTTCTAACCTTAGGGATGAAGTATGAAAGGATGAATTGTGAAGAGTAATGAAAAACGGAAAAATAAAAGTGTCCAGGGATGGGAATCGAACCCACAGTGTTCCGCTTACCGGGCAGATGCCATGTACACTAGCCTACCCTGGACATATTTTTCCGTTCGTAAGCGGAACACTGTGGGTTCGATTCCCATCCCTGGACAATTTTATTTTTCCGTTTATAATTACTCTTCACAATTCATCCTATCATACTTCATCCCTAAGGTTAGAAATAATCGTTATTTCTCCCCTTGAAATAAATTTCGATTTTCCGTTCAAAAGAAACACATGCGGGATAATTTTCAAATGTCGTTCTACAATCATAAGCCACATTATATTGTATTATATTTTCTAATTGAAGAAAGAAAACTAAACACACGTCATTATAAATATGTGTGTGTGTGTATGTATATATATTTAAAATATTGATCAATTCACATTTAGATAATTAAAAAACACATATTGGGTTAAAGGTAAATAAATCCTATCTGCATGTCATTAGATGGCTTTTATTATATATCTCTCTATACAAGTATACTCGTATATGTTATGATTATTTTTTGTTTTGTTGTTGAAAAAGGTAGGGAATTGAAGGTGCAGTCGTGAAAAAGGAAATATTGTTATTTACCTTTCAAGTAGTTTTTATTTTGAATTACTTGAAGTAAATTTACACATAAAAATTATTTATCACAGCAATATAGAATTTATAAAATGAATTCTATATTCGTGATTTTAAAAAATAAGTAGGTTCAACTATACATATTTACAATAATATTCAAAGTTTTATGTTCTAAATCTATGGTCAAAAATAAAAGAATAGTCAATGATGAAAATAAAATACATATTTTTGAAAAATAAAATTTTGCATTTTAGATTATATAATATATATATTCAGGGGTAGGTCAAAGCTCTCTCGTTATACGCTCTATAGAAATGTAGTTAAATAGTTTTAGAATCTATGAAATAAAGTTAAGAAACCAGTATTTCCCAACATGGTATATATCTGCGTGGGATAATACAGCAATTAGATTTTCCTTTGGGAGACATTGCAGGGTGGTTCTTTGTTTAGATGGATGTTTGCCCCACAGTCGCCTGGGGCTGGTTATTTGGGTAATAGTCTATATATAACGGTATATATGGAGGTATATCTACATATTGATCCTACTGGGGGCAAACATCTTATATTCATAGTTAGATATAGATATTTAACGCACCATTACCTAATCTTGAATGTTATCATTGGACAAACCTGTTTACCTACGGCGTATAGAAGAGCAAAGTCTGAATTCTTTATATTTCATTGAAAGTTTTTACATATTTATTGAATATATGAATATACTTTCAAGTTTTTTTTTAGAGAAAACCACACCAAGATGCTCTGCGGTGAGGACCCGATTTGTACCTTCTGTAATTCAAAACTAAAACATGAAATCACTCACTATATTTTTGATTGCTCTGCTCTGAAAGAAGAACCCTTATGCTCAAAACTGGGCAACTCTGTGCTTCACTTCCATCAATAATTGACAATATGACCCAGAATAAGTATATTGCTACGGCGTTTTATGGTTTCCACAAGTCCATATCTCAGAAGAAGGCCAAGTGACACTCACTCCTCACTTTCTTACTGCTATTCTTTTTGTGTTGTTTTTCTTGCTTCCCTCTTTCTCTTTCTTGTTTTTTTTTCTTTTTCTTCTGTCTATACCGTTGTTTCCTTTGTCTCACTGCTTTGTTCTTTTGCATACCTCTGGTGAATCCTGTATAGGGTCAGTGACCCTAAATAAAGGCTTTTTATTGTTGTTGTTGAATATGTAATCGTGATTCTAATCAGATCATAGGTTAGTGGAAAGGGGGGTACTTTTATAACGTACATAGTTAACAATACATATATTAAACTGAAGATAGAGGCTGCCTAGCCGGCATTCATATTTATGTGAAAAATAGACACTTCGTCCAGTTAGAGTTTTTAATTTTTTCAACGTTTAGACAAAAATATTTTGTCTTCGTCAGGAAAAAAAAAATAAAACTTTTGAGAGGCGTTAAAAATTGTTAAAAAAAAAAGAGAACAATGTTTAACGTCTTGCCAAATTCTTTATTTTTATTTATTTCTCCTGACGAAGACAAAATATTTTTATTGAAACGTTGAGAAAATTAAAACACTCTAACTGGCCGAAATGTCTATTTTTCATAGAAATATTGTTTTGAAAATAGAGAATTCTACACTTAAATCCTTATATAATAAAATGTTTATATTGGAAAATAAATCTTTTTATTCAATCGAATATATATATATATATATAAATATATATATATATATATTTATTATCTAATAAATAATTATTTTCTTTAGATATGTGAAGCAACAGAGTATGCAGGTGTTTAAAGGATTTAATTAGGGGGACAGTGGAAGGGTGGTCTAAACCGTTTGGTTTTCGACCGCTACGACCCAGGTTCGATTCCCACATTGGGCTTTTTTTTATGATTTAAAATAATGCTCCAATGGCCCCCGATTATTGCAAAAGTCCAACCCCACCAGCGAGTTCAAGTAACCAAACGGGGCTCTGGCACATTTGTAAGTGCAAAGTCTTTCACATGTGCAGACATGTGGTACACTTACAGTAAAAGCATTTGCCTATTTCTACCCACCATGATTATCATGGGCGTGTACTATGGATAGGCAAAAAAAAAGGGTTCAATTAGATCTCATTGAGAAATGAATTTGAACCGAGGACGCGTTTCTGGTTGTTAGGCCTTCATCTGTAGAGTGTAGGCCTCACTTTGTTCGTCATTAGCGAGGTTATGCGTGCTATGCATTCATGCTTTATAATGAAGGAATGTGTGTGTATAATGGTTGTATATGTTTGAGCCACAATTCTTACAATCATCGCTACTACAACAGCTGAAACGTCCCTTTTGGCAGGTTTGGTTGATTTACCATTTGCATAACTCCTGCCCCGCTCCCAGGATGTCACGAAACTGTCCCTGTATTGTTGAGAGCCATAGTCCAAACCTACGGTAAACAGGTTGTCGGCTTTTTTGGCTTAAGTTGGTGGTGTTATGGCTTATCCATTTACACTTTTCACAAATAGAAAATTCTAACATAAAAGAATCAGATTCCTAATCTATATTATCAATTCTTTAATATTATTAATATTATATATTTTTAAATTGTATTCCCTGTTCTAAATGATTTAACTCTCTTACATCAGCCACTTTGTCTATATAAATTTTATGAACTCTCTCGAATAATACATGTAAATTTTTAATTTGTTTGTTGTTTTGTTTGTTTTCTCTGTAATGGGCGCAAATATTTCTTCTTCTTCATTCTTATCTCCACTCAATCATTAGGGTATCAAGTTGTGACCCTTGATGGTGTCTGTTTGACAACCATCATGATTGGGTGAAGTAGAATGCGTCTGCCTTTGTCATTAAGACTGGGAGCACTACTCAGTGGCAGGCCGACTTAGCTCCAAAAGAAATGGCCGCCTTTGACATGAGGAACAGATGCCATGTGCAGCCGCTCCTAACATGGAGTACAAACGCTGCTCATCCTGTATCCCTGGATTAGGAGCCCTTACAAGGTACTATCAGCCGGGCCAGTTGAACCCAGGTTTTTTAGTGAGCTTGTTACTGCTCCCCCTTCTCCTTTTTCATCCGGGCTTGGGACCGGCAAAGGCGGAGTTAATTATTTCAATATCGCAACTGGTTGATTAATTTAAAAAATGAATTGTATAATGAGTTTATAATTTCTTTTGTTTAAAAATGTAATTCGACACAATTATATATAGCGGGGATTTCGCGTTTTGTGTGTTGAAATAAATCAAGAAGATATAATAATAAGAAGAAAAATGTGATTTTATCACGTAGGTGCTCCAATCGTCCTTGTCAATCTATCAATTAGTTACGCTAAGGGAGGTTTGGCGCTGTCTAACTGTGGGATTCAATACCAAAATGAAACCACTCTATTTAGAACACGGTACACAGTAACCAGACAGGGCTCTGGCACCTTGTAATTTCAAAGTCGGATCGTTCTCCTTCTACATATTCTAATATATTGATACACATTTTGCTGAGAGGAAGTCGACCTTTAAAAAAAGCCGAAGATACCAATGGCTTTGTCACTGACCCGAGTCCTCTAGTTTTTATAAACGGTGGCGCAGAGCGTCTGCATCTTGTTTGAAGGGCAGCCTTTATTTTTATAGATCAACTAGCGGATGTACCCGGCTTCGCCCGTGTTTTACCCGAGTAAAGGTTTGTCTAACGAATCTCTCGATAAAGTGAACATTTTTTCCCGGTCCCTTGAAAAATACTCGATAAGTTGAATAAAATCAATATTAATCGGTACCCGAGTAAAGATCTGTCTAACGAACATTTGTTAAAACAATTCTCTATAAACTTATAAAAAGAAATAGATATATTTTGATAATTTGAAACTGATAAAGTGATCATTTTTTCCCGGTCCCTGTGTGCCGTGTCATTCTGAATTTTGTCTTTCCTAATTTTCTACATTACTAAATCATCGTTTTATCTAGTGAACATTTTTTCCCGGTCCCTTGAAAAATACTCGATAAGGTTGAATAAATTCATGGTCGTTTATGGAAGATGGACGAAGTTCCCCGAGGTCATCTTGGGCAAGCTCCCGCGAGGCTTTTTTTCTTGTCTACTTGGCATAGCTGTGACACCAACTCTGCCCTGATTGGTCGGTGGGTACTGGCGGCCGGGCGAATCCATTCTCTCACGGGGTGGGGCAGACCCAAGGTCATCAGGAGCAGCAAACCTAAGCCTATCTCCGTCTCAATGGTGCTTGCGAGTTAAAGCTACAAATCTGCAAATAACTCTAAGGATATTAAAGATATTCAAGATATTATTTTTCGTAAACCTTTCCGGGGATACACCTAATAATATCCCAAATTTTCACGGCGATTGGATGTATGGTTTTTGAATCCATAGAGGACACACACACACACACACAGACAGACAGACAGACAGACATTCAATTTTATATATATAGATTTCCTTAGGGAAAAGGTATATTTTAGCTATAGATTCGGTCAAGCCACTTTACCAGCTAAACACCTCTTTGGAAAATTCTGAAGGTTTCGTGAATCTCATGGAACCAAAGCTTGCAGTGAACTGACGGGGACCATAGCCTGACACCACGGTCTCCAGGTGAACGTTCTAATTTATCCAAACCAGGTATTGTAGCTTTGTCACCGACCCCAGTCTGCTAGTTTACAATGACGGTCAATAGATGGAGCATAGTTTTTGCGTTTATTTTGACGGGAGAGGTGCCCGTTTTCCTTTTATTCTAAGGGCACCTGACTTTTATATTTTAATTTTTATAAATGATAATATATTTATAAAGAAAAAGACGCCTCTCCCGTCAAAATAGACGTCAAAACTAGACGCCATCTATTGACCGTCGCCGCAAACTAGCGGTCTCGGGTCGGTGACAAAGCCACAACACCAGCTTTGGCAAACTGAGAAGCGTCCATCTGGAGATCGTGGTTTCGGCTTAATGACCCTCTTCAGTCCAGGGCGGACTTTATTTCATGAGATCCACAAAGGATCAAATGGAATCCTCACAATCCGCCAAAGAGGTGTTTAGCTGGCAAAGTGGCTAGGTCAAATCTATGGTGTTGAGGCTTTGTCACCGACATGAGGCCGCTAGTTTGCGTCGACGGTTAAAAAATGGCGTCTAGTTTTGACGTCTATTTTGACGGGAGAAGCGACTTTTTCTTTATAAATGAAAATCCTCCCGACAAAATTTCCATCAATAGGATAATAAATATGAAAGATGAATCACCAATATATCTACCATACTATAGTCATGACCGATATAATCTCCCCTAGTACAGTGAATTAGAGATTAGTTGATAGTTATTTTAAACTTGTGGATACATCTTAGCGAGAATGGTTTATTTACCTGATAAACTGTCCTTCGAGAATTACAAAAAAAATCTCCCCTTGCGATTAAAAAGTGCAACAAACAAAGAACGTCACCTCAGTCAATACCCTCTAGGTACCCCAGAAAACAGGTTAATCCTCCCCTAATTAATTGACTAAAAAAAACTATCTGCGCTAATTGACTTTTTATCTCAGGTTTATTTGACAGCTAAATTCCTCTCTCTCTCTCTCTGCTAATTGATTGGGCTCACGACCTTTTTTACATATTAACATCAAAACTTTTTTGGCCATCAATTCCCAGACTTCTCGCTCGAATGTATGATTGGATAAAAACTAGGAGCATTCGTATAAAAGTGAGTTGTGATCAAAATGAGAAAAATGTATCAAAATTGGATTTTTTAAAATGGGTGATAAACAAGTTTGGATTTGATAAATTTTGTAAATTCAACACAATGAGAGAGAACTCCGCCTTTGCCGGTCCCAAGCCCGGATGAAAAAGGAAGAGGGGGAGCAGTAACAAGCTCACTAAAAAACCTGGGCTCAGCTGGTCCGGCTGATAGTACCCTGTAAGGGCTCCTAATCCAGGGATACAGGATGAGCAGCGTTTGTACTCCTTGTTAGGAGCCGCTGCACATGGCGTCTGCTCCTCATGTCAGAGGCGGCCATTTCTTTTGGAGCTAAGTCGGCCTGCTACTGAGTAGTGCTTCCAGTCTTAATGACAAAGGCAGACGCATTCTATTTCACCCAGTCATAATGGTTGTCAAACAGACACTATCAAGGGTCACAACTTGACATCCTAATATGATTGAGTGGAGATAAGAAAGAAGAGAAGATAAAGAAATATAAGTGTTATAGACAATTACAAAGTTGTCCTAAAAGTTCGTAAACACTTGCAAAAAATTGAAATACCAATATTATTCGCCGTTATATATAATGTATAAAGTAATTGTATCATGTGTATTATTTGCCGTGATAATATTATTCGCCAAGTAATAAGAAAAACACAAACTTTTGGAACAACCTTATAAGATAATTTTATTGACATCTTGTCAATACATGCAAAAGTGCACAGTCCGTACTATTTTAAAAAGATAATTATATATATATATATATATATATATATATATATAATAAATAGTTATTTAATTTTATAGTCCAGTTTTGTATTAAGATTATCTTCACTATTATGATCATTTAAATTCAAATTATAAAATTTGTAAAATGTTATTAATTTGTAGATAGAGAGAAAAAAAAAATCCTTTACTTCTAATACATCATCAAGTTAATTATATATTTATAATTAATAACAATAAATATAATTAATAACAATAGTTTCTACACTATATATATATATATATATATGAATAACACTATGTACATGTCGTCACCACTGCAGAGTTTGGTGGAGAATCAACAGCAGGTTTCCAGCGACACCACGTATTTCTCGATCTATACGAAGAAAACATAGATCGCGTGCTTCATATTCGAATTGTTATAGAACGGATGATTCGTATTGGCCTGAATCTCGGTTTAAGACCTACTAGAATTACTGATCTCGTATACAATCCTTAGTTTGTTAGACAATCGGAAATATTTCTAAGATTCGACCAGAGATTTATTTTCTCAACAGCCCTCGACAGGCAACCTCTATCTTCAAGTTAAATAAGACATATCGATGGAATAAGTTTGTTCTTAATTCAACAATCCCTTGTATCAATATTGAGTAAGATCGTATGTGCCCGAAAGCTAGAGATTAAAATGTTTTTGATAATTTTCCCTAAAGGCCTTTTACTCAAATTTGTTTATATTTAAATTAGCACAAGACATAATGTCATATATCTATCACACAATAGATCTTCTGTCTATTAAATGACATGTCCGACATCTTGTTCTATTAAAATAAAATAAAAAACATATTTAGAATCTTATTTCACTTTAAGTATATAAATATTATTCTGAAAGGTTCAGGTTCCTAATATATATTATTGTTTCTCTCTTTTTTATTTTTAATTATTTTTTTCTTGTATAATATGTTTATAACTGTTTCTGTTTAAAAAATGTAAATCGAAGCAATTATCCCTAACCGGGATATCCCCTTTTGTGTGTTGAAATAAAAATCGAAAATTTCTAGAGATTTTATTTCTATTTATATCGTATTAAAGAAAAAGGGATTTAAAACAAAGTTTTTTAAAAGTTTAAACTTCACTTTTGTTTTCAAAAATTGTTTATATTTAAGGGTAGAATGTTATTTTTTTTATCTATATATATAAACGGGTTTCTAGTTTAACAAATCAATAACGTTGATTCCCTTTAACCAACATTTAGGTGTCTGTATACAACGATGAGAGCGGGTGTGAAGTCAATGTAGGAATTGGAACTATTCAGTCTCTGTCATATAACACATTGATTTTACCTATATACACTGATAATATTAATATTATTTTATTATTATTGTTAAAACTCTTTAATGCTCTTAGAAATACATAAAGATATGTATATATATTTATATGAAAAAACAATAGAAAAAAAAAAGATTTTTTATTTTTAATATCAACACCTGACCCACTTATCTTTTATTTTTTTCTATTGTTTTTTCATGTGTAAAGCGTCTTTACGCAAATTTGGCCTTAAATACCCATTTTCTGATTTCTCGGGAAGCCATTGGGACCAAAAATCTTTTTTGGTCGCAGTGGTTACAGCCTTCTCCACGCTGACGAGCGCCAACAGCGCGAAACGCGTTCGTGGATGGCTTTTTTTTGATAAATCAAGAAATTGGGTTGGCCAAATATCACGGAGCAAGCTAAATAAACGTTTAGTTTATTTTTGCTCCACTAGATGGCGCTCTGCCATCTAAAAAGCACATGTGCTCGTGGTCAGGAGATGCCTTTTTTATTTTTAATATATATATATATATTATATCAGAGGTTAATTTTCTGTTAATTTTTTTTTGATAGGTTGAAAAAAAAACGAATATATATTAAATTGCAAACATAATTTTTAAAAAATCTAATTGTTTTAAGTATTGATATCAATTCTGCAATACATAATTTTGAGTCTCACCCACGTTCTTAAATACACTCATGGACAAAACTTAAGGAAGTGGAAAGTCTTTGATGTCGCCGGTCGTCTGCTTTTTTTGAAGTAAACAGAGGGAATTTTGTTCACACTTGGCTATATGGTGTCTTCAATAAAGATCACTGTAATATCTTTCAGAGTTATTGTCCCGATATATATGCTAAAAGGTACAACTTCCTTAAGTTTTATCCATGAGTGTATACATTGTAACAGATTATAATATGAAAAATAGTACAAAAGTGAATTTGTACTTGGATCAGGTAGATAAATTAAGAAAAAAGGCATTTCCTGGTGGTGCAACTGAAAGTTGCTGATGGCAATGAATTCTTGATGAATCAAGAAACGATATTTGGTCAATTCTGGAATAATTAAAAATCAACGAGAATAGTTGATATTTATTCCGATAGATGGCTCAAGCCATCAGCAACTTTCAGTTGTACGATAAGGAGATGCCTTTTTTCTTAGATTTTAATATGTTATAATCATACATATTAAATAATTATTTATTATTCTATGAAAAGATTTTTAATTTCAATATATTTGGATTTTGATATACTGTAAATTTTCCCTCATTGCCTTTCTGCTACGTTAATAATTTTAATTTGATCTGTGTCTTAATAAAATTGCAGCGTCATTATGAAATTTGTCTAATTTTCTACGTTACAATATAAACGTTCCATATTTTACCTAGATGAAGAAGTTGGTGGACGAGTGGGTAACACCCTCGATTCCCGACAGTCATAAACTGGGATTAAATCCAACGATAACATTTTGTTTAATATGTGAATAACCTTCATATATTATTCATTATTCCAAATATCATAAACTAGGTTGTTCTTTTTGAGTGGTATCTAATAAATTGATTTTGAAACCGAACCTAGATGTTTAAAATAAACGAAGATAAATAAAACTGGCGACTTTACCAATTTTAAAAAGAAGCGACGTTACTCAAGTAGATGGGTTGATTTATTCCACCCCAGTCAACATACGGCGATCTCTGAGGTGTTGAAAGAGATCCGTGTTGGAGATTATAAGAAATCGAGGCTGTTAATCTCGACCCCCATGTCACCACAGTCTCTGGGTTTGAGATTACGACACGCAATGTTGCAGCAACGCCTCAATCAAGAACAGCAAACTTCAAACGGTGAGTTGCACCACAACCTCTCCCTCCCCCCCTTCTCTTAAAGAACCATCATCACGAAATAATATTAAAAAACGAATTTATATACGGAGCCTTAGTTTGACGTTCAATCTTTGTTTTTATGGAAACTAAGATCATTAAGAGAAGTGTTTGAAAGGACCTGGCTCATCAATGACGAATCCTCATAGCGGTTTCGCCAGTTCAATCGACCAGACAATAGCTAATAATTATTGTTTTCCCCGCATGCACCATTCGTTCCGTGAAATTTCTATATATCGCGACTTACTAGAAAGAAACTATTCACTACAGTTTATAATACAAGGTTCTATAACTACACTCATGAACAAAACTTAAGGGAGTTGTACCTTTTATTATTTATATCGGGATTCAGACAATAACTCTGAAAGATATTTGATATAGTGACCTTTATTGAATGCGCACGAGATAACCAAGTATGAACAAAATTGCCTCTTTTTCCTTAAAAAAAAAAATTAATAAACGACCGGTGACATCAAAGACTTTTCACTTCCTATTGTCCATGAATGTATAGATCTCTACTGCCCTTTATTCGACTGAACTGCCTCACCCTGAATAGCACCATATCGTAGACAATAGCAGCAGAACAGCCCAATAAAATGGTATATATATATGGCGGGTAGTAAACTGGCGAAACCGCTGGGAGGGCTTTTCACTGATGAGCCAGACTATTCCAATAATTCTTTTTTTTTTCATTCCAGAAAGAACACAGCAATACGTTTTATCATATAAATATACTTTAAAAATATAAAATAATTTTTTAATGCCTTGCCCAATTTTTTTATTTTTATTTCTCCCGATGAAGACAATATATTTTTGTTGAAACGTTGAGAAAATAAAGCTCTAACTGGCTGAAGTGTCTATTTTTCACAGAACTATGTCGGCCAGGCAGCCTCTATCTTCAAGATAATAATATACTGTTAATAAAAGATTTTGTGTGTAAGAAGTTTCATATTAAAAAATGTGTTTATTATTTTAATTTCTTATAAATTCTAATAATGATCAAGAGGATCAAAATATAACTTCCTTAAAAAATGAAGCACCAAAAAAGCCCCGCTATGATACTCATGTATTACTGAAGCCACATATAGATTTTTACTGATTTTCTTTTATTCAGAAAAGAAAGAGGCAAGCAGGACAATACCATTTATTAGAAAAAGGGAAAAAGTTTAACCATCAGAAAGAATTGGAAGAAGAAAAAAGGCGCTTTCACCCAAAATAAATTAAAGTGGACGACAAAAATAGATTACTGAGTTAATCCAAGCTGGCCACACTGTTTTCCACGCATGCGCAGTTGTAGTCTTGGACGAATTATTCAATAATCAATGAGTAAATATGTATAAATGGTTTCCTTTAGTTAATTATAATGATTCATGATTTAAAAAGGGTCTGTTCTCATTAAGCTAAAGTGTTTTACAGTGATGAGCCAGGCCCTTCAATATTGTTAATCGATTTTGCATTGATTTAAAAAATATTTATTTTTATTGGGATTTAATTTTAAAATCTCTATTCACCACTATTGAATTTATAAAAATATTGGAGGATCTGTCTTATAACACATTTCTATACGTTTTTACCTATTCCGAAGTATAAACATGGTACAGGCCATGATAATCATGGTGGGTAGTTATCTAACGCCTTTCACTGTAAGTACACCACATGTCTACCCATGTATGGAAGCAATTCAAGGAGGTACTTACAAGGTACCAGAGCCCCGTTTGGTTACTTGCACTCACTGGTGGACTTGTATATACAAGAGGTCATTGAACCATTTCTTCCAGAGAACAGAGTGTTAAATGCGGGTTGACCATAAGTACTGTATATCCGCTCAATATCCCTGTTGTAAACACAATGATTACTTTGTTCGACATTGGGTAACCTCTCCCTTCAAAAAAACGCATTAAAATCACATTGTTAATAATTTGTAATTACAATCATGGACAAAACTTAATGAAGTGATAAATCTTTGATGTTGCCATCGTCGATTTTTTAAAAAGGAGACAGATGTTGTTCATACTTGGTTATCTCGTGTGTCTTTAATAAAGGTCACTGTAATATCTTTCAGAGTTATTGTCCCGATATACTTGCTAAAAGGTACAACTTCCAAAAGTTTTGTCCATGAGTGTAGTTTGGAAATAATTTTCTTAAGATATATTTTATATAAAATATTATCTCTACAGACCTTTAATGCAATGATAAAAAAAATATTAGATGAGATGGCTTGGCTCATCAGTGGTTGAACCCTCTCAGCAGTTTCGCCAAATTAATCTCCAGACCACTCTACTCTTGTATTGGATTGGATTTATATACTCTGTATTTACTAAAGAAGGCAGCTTAGGGATGTTTAAGGAACCTGTGGACATAAGCTTATAGGTCTGTAAAGGTACATACATATAATTACAAGAAATTGCATCAAGCAATTATCTTCCTTAAATAATATTCCATATTATTAGCCAGTTATTGTTGATTTTAAATATTTATTTTATATTCTAAAAGACAATTAGAAGATTTAAGAGATTTGTGCTCCACGGAAGTAATACACAAATCTCATCTAGATGTATATACAATTTAAAAATTCAAAGTTAACATTAAGGATAAATAGTGTATGTAAAAAATAGTATAACTTTTAAACAATAATATTGTTAATTGCACTATATTTACATTAAATATACGTCATAATATTACCCTTCCAGGAATAATAAAGTAAATCTACAGTCGACCAGAGAGAGACGTAGATAGGAGGATGTAAAGGCCGGTCACTTGATATATCAGTCACATTCCAAGGGGTCCATTTTCGTAGAACCTCAGGACTATTTTTGGACAGTTGGGGGGTGGTGTGCGACACGAACGGTCGTTCAGCGGTGACATCCCCTCGCGCTCCCTCTTTCTCGCTGGTCGCCTGGAATTTCCCTTCCAAACTTGTGGTTTCCTTATTTCTCTCTCCCCACATTATTATCACTATATTGCCACATTGAAAGTCGACAGAATCATATCACAGAAGAGTCGACAGGATCATATCTCATAAAGAGTCGACAGGATCATATCACAGAAGAGTCGACAGGATCATATCACAGAAGAGTCGACAGGATCATATCACATATATACAATTATAATATGATGCATTACAGCGCCATCTGTTATAAGAAATTATAACTATTTTAGATGCGTATGTTTCTTTTTAAAATTAAACAATTTTCTGCTGCCCTTACAAGCCCTCACATAAAAATTTTCATTGAAGTAAAGGGCAGTAGAAAATTGTTAAATTTTTAAAAGAATCATAGACGTCTAAAATAGTTTTATAATTTCTTATATAGACAATTGTAACGTTTCCTACTTAGAAATAAGTCCCAATACTTTGTGTTTTAATATTTAATTTAATTACAACAAGGTTTTAACCATCATATATAAACAACAACAAATATCTTAGGCAAAATTAGAGAAAGAAATATAGTACAGTGTTGCCGACTACCTAACTATGAAGAAAAAAACAAAGAATAATTAAATAGTTTTTCCCATTTCCCCATCCCTGGACACTTATTTTTCCGTTTATCATTACTCTTTACAATTCATCCTTTCATACTTCATCCCTAAGGATAGAAATAGTCGTTATTTCTCCTTAAAATAAATTACGATTTTTCGTTCAAAAGAAAAATTTGCAGTAAAACTTGTCAAACGCCGTTTTACAATTATAAGCCGCATTATATTGTATTATAAATTAAGTATTTTAAATAAATAAATACAAAGCATTTATATTACGATGCACTAGCGCGCCATCTGTTATGAAAATTAGAAACTATTTTAGACGCGTAAGATTCTTTTTGAAAATAAACAATATCTATTGCCCTTACTGCAATGGAAAAATTAATGGGAGGGCCTGGCTCATCAGTGGTGAAACCTCCCAGCGGTTTCACCAGTTTAATCAACAATTGTATAATTTCATAGGTTTTAGAGAGTTTTAAATTTATCAATAAATCTCTGTAAGTTCCCAATAAATATCCTGTTATCCTTCATAAATAATTGTGAATGTATTTTACCCCAAATGTCTTCCATATATATAACATGTTATGTAATTAAAGCAAGTAAGAAGGATGAATCCATAACCAATTTAAAACTTTGTATATTATTTATTATTAATAGCAATTATACAAAACAAATCTTGGTATATGTAAACAAAAAAAAAATAATAATTATATATACAAGTTCCTTTTCAAACACGAGCTCATCTATAGCATTGTTACTCTGTGTAATATTCTAACATAACTAACCGAGCATAGTTTCCCCGACACAGCGTTGAAATATGTTAAGTAACTGCAACAAAGATATAATTGAGGTTTAAAAATAGGAAAAAAAGTTCCGTTTCCAGGCAACCCAGATCGACCAATAATGGGGAAACATAAAGAACCTGCGGTCACGAAACTCGCCAATAAATCACAGCAGGGATTGTTGGGAAGAGCGTTGTACAGGCGTGAGATATCTGGTGTGGCAACTTTCTCTCTCTATCTTCCATTAAATCTCTTTAGAACGAGTTTAAAAACATAATAAAACCATATTTAATACTGAATATTTCTAAGGAATTGAGGTAGGGTATAATAAACCGTATAATTTTGACGGGATCGAATCTCGAATTGGGGTATTCTTTTTTTCTTAAGAACAAAGATGCTTCAATGGCTTCGGATTCTTGAAAAAGTTTAAATCCACGAGTGTAAGTAACCAAATGTGGATTAGGCACATGTGTAGAACGATGTTAGACAAATTTTACCGCAAATGTTTCTTTTTAAACAAAAATAGTAATTTGTTTTAAGGAGAAATAACGATTATTTCTAATCTTAGGGGTGAAGTATGAAAGGATGAATTGTGAAGAGTAATGATGTGTAAGTATTGATATACATGTGTAGATATGTGGTGTACTTACAGTTTTTTTATATTATTCCTAGTACACGTGGTACAGGTCATGATAATCATGGTGGGTAGTTAGCGACTGCTTTTACTATGAGTATACCACATGTCTACACATGTGAAAAGCAGTTAGACATTTGCACTTACAAATCTGGAAGAGACCTGTTTGGTTACTCACATTCGTTGGTGGGGTTGAACTTTTGCAAAATTCGGGGGCTATTGGAGAATTTTATTTTTATTCAGAAAAAAAAGTGCCCAATGCGTGATTCCGGTCCCGGTTCGTAGCGGTGGAGAACCAACAGTTTAGACCATCCTTCCACTGACCTCCTTAAAATATAACAAAACCTTCTAACACCGAATATTTCATAGTGTTTGGTAGAGTAATGGTTTAGACAGTTGATATTTGACACCTGGGATCGGGGATCGGTGGAAGGATGGTCTAAACCGTTGGTTTTCGACTGCTACGACCCGGGTTCGATTCCCGCATCGAGCACTTTTTTATGTTTAAAAAAATGCTCCAATGGCCCCCGATTCTTGCAAAAGTCCAACCCCACCAGCGAGTGCAAGTAACCAAACGGGGCTCTGAAACATTTGTAAGTGCAAAGTCGAACTGTTTTTCACATATGTAGACATGTGGTGCACTTACAGTAAAAGCAGTCGCCTACTTCTACCCACCATGATTATCATGGCCTGTACCACGTGTACCAGGGATAAGCAAAAAAAACCACCTGGGATCGAATCTTGCATTGGGGGTATTCTTTTTTTCTCAAGAACAAAAATGTTTCAATGTCTTCCCATTCTTGAAAAAAAGTCTAAATCCACTAATAAGTACAAGTAACCAAACGGGGATCTGGCAATATGGGTATAACAGTTTAATTGCTTTCTATGTGTGTAGAGACACGTTACTATTTGAAATGTACATACCAACATTGAACCACCATACGTATCTGACTCTTTAATTAAACAATAAAACGTAAGGTTTCAAGTACCATACATCACTACAAATGTACATCTCTACCAATTTGTAAGTTAGAAAAGGAATAACTAACAAACCATCCCTGGACACTTTTATTTTCCGTTTATCATTACTCTTCACAATTCATCCTTTCATACTTCATCCCTAAGGTTAGAAATAATCGTTATTTCTCCTTAAAATAAATTTCGTTCAAAAGAAACACATACGGGATAATTTTCAAATATCATTCTACAATCATAAGCCACATTGTATTATAAATAACTAGTTTAATTTTTAATAGATCAATATTTATATAAATCTATTTATAATCGATCAGATCGCAATTTAATTGGCGAAACCGCTGGGAGGGTTCCTCACTGATGAGCTAAGCATTCCCAATATTTTTCATCGCAGTGGTTTAGAGCTTTGGCCTTCATAATTACAATGGTATATAGGTTGGAATTTTGTCTGAAATTCCCAAAACTGGTGTTGTTTCTCATTCTTTGTCATCATTAGTAAAGTGAAAGGGAATCGGTGGAAGGATGGTCTAAACCGTTGGTTTTCGACCGCTACGACCCGGGTTCGATTCCCGCATTGGGCACTTTTTTCTGATTGAAAAAAAAATGCTCCAATGGCCCCCAATTCTTGCAAAAGTCCAACCCCACCAGCGAGTGCGAGTAACCAAACGGGGATCTGGCACATTTGTAAGTGCAAAGTCGAACTGCTTTTCACATGTGTAGACATGTGGTGCACTTGCAGTAAAAGCAGTCGCCTACTTCTAACCACCATGATTATCATCATGGCCTGTACCACGTGTACTAGGGATAAGCAAAAAATAATAATAAAGTGTTTTACTAGGGTATGGCTCAGTGCCATCGTTCTGATTCACATTTAAAGGGAGAGGTGCCTCTTTTTGTACGTCAATATCATACTCCCGTAACTTTATGTTGCATATATAAATAGATCTTATAATGATTAAAGTAAGCCTTGTAATAAATTGTTATCGATTTGAAAATATGGTGTCAGTGTATAGCAAGCTATTACTGAACAATAATTTAAAAGTAATATAATGTCTATTATTTATTTTTAACTTCTTATATGCTATTTTTCTTTCATATATATGTATATTGGCCAATTCTGGAATAATTAAAAATCAACGAGAATAGTTGATATTTATTCTGAAAGTGTATGGCACGTGTGCCTAATAAAGGCTTTTGTTGTTGTGTGTGTGATATTTATTCTGAAAGATGGCGCAAGCCATCAGCAACTTTCAGTTGCACGATAAGGAGATGCCTTTTTCTTAATTTATGCACCTTATCCCAGTACAATATCACATTTGTACTATTTTTTTCATATATATATATATTTATAGAGATAATAGTACTTAAAATAATATATATACTCATATAGATATACCGATGGAAATTTTGCCGGGAGAGGATATTGATTCAAAGAGACAAAGGTCGCCTCTCCCGTCAAAATAGACGTCAAAACTAGACGCCATCTAGATATACATATGAAAAAAAAAAATAGTACAAATGTGAAATTATACTGGGATAAGGTGGATAAATTCATTTAAAAAAGCATCTCCTTATCGTGCAACTGAAATTTGCTGATGGCTTGCGCCATCTATCTGAATAAATTTCAACTATTCGTTAATTTTTTTAAATTTTGGTGAATTCTAGAATAATATTTTAAAAATAAACGAATAATCGAAATTTATTCCGATAGATGGTGCAAGCCATCAGCAACTTTCAGTTCCACAATAAGGAGATGCTACTTCCTTTACACACTAATCAAATAATAGAATAAGTGTGTAACCGAATGTTGATGGTTTTAGTTCCAAACCTAATTGTCCAAATGGTTTAACGGAAGAATAGATCAATTGGTAGCTCAGGAAAATGTTTCGAATTAGACGGCCTCATCCAATCACCTTTTAAATTGATGACGTCATCTAGCAAATGGGAAGAATGAGATTGGACGGTTTCTGTTATCTATCATTAGGGCCTTTATGTCTTTTTCTTAGAGGCTACACGGAGTTCATTTGTATTTATTACCAGTTGCAAATAAGACATGCTATATCCGATCTGGATAAATGCGCGTGAAAACTATTTACAATAATTCATATTGTAGGTAACAGAATTGTCAAAAAGTACTTTTTAAATGGCAGTAAAAAAGGAAACTAAAACCAACAGTAAAGTCAGTAATGCTCCAATAGCCCCCGATTCTTGCAAAACTCCAACCCCACCAACGAGTGCAAGTAATCAAACGGGGCTCTGGCACATTTGTAAGTGCAAAGTCGAACTGCTTTTCACATGTGTAGACATGTGGTGTACTTACAGTAAAAGCAGTCGCTAACTACTCAACATGATTATCATGGCCTGTACCACGTGTATTAGGGATAAGCAAAAATAAAACAGTAAATTGTGTGTTACTCCAATATCTACAATTCTCCAGGAGTGAGGGTGTGTGTGTTACAAACTCCATATTCTCTCTGTGAATGTAAACTATGGTCATTTCCTTCCAACCACTGTATCCTGTGTGCCTCTGATTACTTTTATCTCCTTCATAACGATGGCTTGTATATCTCCCTCGGTCTTATATCTCCCTGAGCAACTACTCAGTCAGCTCTCGCCAGAAAACCATTCTGTATGAATTCCTCAACATGGAAATTGAAGATGTTGGGGACAACAACTCCATTATGTCAAAGCCCCTATCCGTACTCAGGGCAGCTTGTAGCCCTTGATGTAATCTAGACGTCCCTCGGGAAAGGCCTCGAGTCTGATGTCAATGTTTATATTTAATTATAATGCTGATAGCTGTAATCTTGTTGTAACTTTGTTTTGATGTTGACTGGAAGTCAATAAAGTGTGTTTCTCTCAACGATGGCTTGTAGAATGCTGGGACACAATGTCGATATTTCATAAAACACGACCCGATCGGGGTCGATAAACATGACGGGTTCGAATCCCGCATTGACAACTTTTTTTAAAAATTTCTAATATATTATATACTAAGAAAAAGCCATCTGATAGTGCAACTAAAAGTTTACTGATGGCTTTTGCCATCTATCGGAATAGATAATCAACTAATGAACCACTGATGAACCAAGCCCTCCCATTATTTTTATCAATCAAGTATGAGCAATATAAAAATTGTTAAATTAAAATAAAAATGTACGAGTTACAAATAGTTCAAATTTCTTAAAATACATTTATGTAAACATTAATAAATTGATACCTCGGGTAAACCAAGAAAATCTTTATTGACATTTCGGTGTCTATCATACACCTTTCTCAGGTGTAATATAACCTATAAATGGTTATCAGACAGACTTATGTATACCTCTGGTGAATCCTGTATAGGGTCAGTGACCCTGAATAAAGGCTTTTTGTTGTTGTTGTTGGTTATCAGACAGGAAATTATTCAAGGAACTGATGAAGTCTTTCATGTCAAATATAAATTCTCAAAGCTGATATGCCGCAGAAACACATTAAAACAAACCTAAATCAATCTTAGAGCTGTGATAACATTCAGGTAATTGAGACGCTGAATATTTGTTGAAATAACATAATTCTCGGTAGAAAGATTATTACATAAGTTTTATGAATTGATTAGCCAGGCCCTTTATCATCTACCTTTTCTTTTGAATAAAGTTCGTAGAAATATTTTTTTTTGATTTATTCAAAGCTTTATTGCGAAAAAAAGTGTAAAATTTTTCTTGATAAATGACATATGAAAATCTAATTTTGCATTGTTAACTTTTTTTCCAGAATTCTACCAACTCCAGTAAAATCTGTATGAAGAGACAACCTGTGTTATATCTAAGTCAACCTCTCGGTGTCCACTGACCGCATAAGGCAGGTTTTACTGTAACTTGATATATATGTTATGAATATTTTGTTTTGTTGTTAAAAAAGATAGAGAATTGAAGGTGCAGTCGTGAAAAAATTAGGAAATAAATTATTTACTTATCAATTAGTTTTATTTTGAATTACTTGAAGCAAATTACACAAAGTTTTGCCGCCATGAGTGTATATAAGGAATAACGCCAGGAAATACATGTGGCATCAATGTGTTAGTTAACGACCTCCTCACACGTTGAAAGAGTTGGGTGACTCCAGGACGTCTATTTATAGCCTGGAGACCAAATTAATTAACTCCTGTGTTTACTCCACGTGGACTTCCGGACACAGTGTCTGCCATCTTTAATGGACACTTCCTTCATCTCTAGTTATATGGAACTCTATGTGTTGTCTATCCTCTGATATAGACAAATTGGTTCATAAAATATACTCATGGACAAAACTTAAGTCTTTGATATCGTCTCTAATTTTGAAGGAGATAGAAGCAATTTTGTTCACACTTGGTTATCTCGTGTGTCTCCAATAAAGGTCACTGTAATATCTCTCAGAGTTATTGTCCCGATATACATGCTAAAAGGTACAACTTCCTTAAGTTTTGTCCATGAGTGTATATTGGTTATCTCGTGTGTCTTCAATAAAGGTTATTGTAATATCTTTCAGAGTTATTGTCTGAATTCTGATAGACCTGCTGAAAGGTACAATCTCCTTAAGTTTTGTCCATGAGTGTATATTGGTTATCTCGTGTGTCTTCAATAAAGGTTATTGTAATATCTTTCAGAGTTATTGTCTGAATTCCGATAGACATGCTGAAAGGTACAACCTCCTTAAGTTTTGTCCATGAGGATCTTTTATAAACCAAAATTGATACCTTTCTCGTTAAAATGGAATTAAAACAATGCTTTTTTGGTTGATCTCCCGAGTACAGAACGTTATGGTGATGATAAGGAATAAGACAAAACACCAATTTTGGTAAATTCAGATAAAATGCAATCTGTACATCGTGGTTTCAGGCTTCGGTTCTCTTCATACTTTATAGATATTTGGTGAAATGGAAATATCCCTCCTGTAGACAGTTTGAAATGTTTTTACCCGTCCCAAGAATGTATGGTACAAGTCATGATATTCATAGTAGAATGGCGAATGCGTTTACTGGAAGTACACAATATGTAGTGTTGAACAGAGATAGAGAGTAATAAGTGAAATCACCAACTTCCAGTAATGGAGAACATGTCTACACATACAGACAGTAGTTCGACTTTTGTATTTACAGAATGCCATGTCTTAGTTAGATGCAATCACTGGTGGGGAATTTAGATTTGCATAAAATCTGAGGACCATTGAAGCAATGTTGTGCGGTCATTAGATGTTTGATATGTTTTGATTGAAGATGGAGGTTGCCTGGCCATCCTTCATATTTTAAAACAAATAAAAATTAAAAATTGAAAGAAATCCCTGCAACTTCAGAATAATTTTAACGCCTGCCAAATGTTTTTATTTGTTCCTGACAAAATATTTTTGTCGATACGTTAAGATAATAAAATGATTTACTAGCCGAAATGTCTTTAATTCTAAAACTATGTTTTTAATGGTTATAGGTTTTTTAAAACACAAGTCTAACAACTAGTGAGTGCAAGAACCCAAACGGGGCTCTGTCTCATTGTAAGTGTAAAATTTGAACTACCTTCTACAATGGGTAGACATGTGGAGTTACAGCGTCACCAGAAAGATGGCTCAGGATATCACCAGTTGGGTCAAAGATCAAATGACGAACACACTGGTATCAACCATATAAAGTATTTAAGTGAAAAAATAGTAAAAATGTGAAATTGTATTGAGATTTTTTTTGCTTATCCCTAGTACACGTAGTACAGGCCATGATAATCATGGTGGGTAGAAGTAAGAGACTGCTTTTACTGTAAGTGCACCATATGTCTACACAAAGCAGTTCGACTTTGCACTTACAAATGTGCCAGAGCACCGCTTGGTTACTTGCACTCGTTGGTGGGGTTGAACTTTTGTAAGAATCGGGGATATTGGAGCTTTTTTTTTATCAGAAAAAAGTGCCCAATGCGGGAATCGAACTCGGGTCGTAGCGGTCGAAAACCAACGGTTTAGACCAGCCCTGGCCAACCTAAATGATGCCACGGGCCGCATGGAATCGTAAACAAGGTCTAAAAACTTTAACTATATCAAAATTTTAACTTTAAAATGTATTAAAATATTTTAAATAAAAAATTATTATAATTATTTCAATATATTTTCTGTTTTTGAATATACAGAAGAAATTCGGCTCACCTAGCCAGGGACGATATAGGCAGCAATGCCCTTGCGTCCCCTCTAGCGTCACACAGCCCGAAGGAATGATGCATTCTCCATGCATCGAGCGGCCTTTGGTAGGCCCCTCGCGCCCGCCAGTATGGTCCGGCTACAATGGGGTTGACCATTCACCCACAGGCGTCTCCGTGAGTTCATTGGCAAGGTTGCTGACCGAGCCCTCTCGTTCGGACTTAGATCGACCCGTCCTACGCTCCAATAGGACTCCCCCCCCCTTTAGCCCTCGCACCCTTACCCAGTCCTCCCTGAATCTGCCGTCGAATCAAGGACCTCTGAGGTGCCGAGGTTGACGCGGGGACACCACCGCGGAGGAGGGGGGGTGGTACTACTGTGTGCACCCCTTGGTTTTTCATGGTGCGCACGGCAAGGACGCTCCCAATGGCGCACACACAGAGCGAAGACCCAAGAGTTTCAAGACCCGTGCGCCTCGCTTTCGCGAGTGCAAACACGTAGAGACGCCTCTCTCCACTCACTCCCCTCTAGAGTGACCGTAGAGGGCAGGACCCACAGGGTCTTCCGTCCCCGCTTTTGAATATACAGACGAGAAATGAAAGTTACAAAAGAAATATAAAGTTAAATGGCGAGCCGCAAATTTTTTTAAGGCGGGCCGCATGCCCGAGGGCCGCGGGTTGGCCAGGTCTGGTTTAGACCATCCTCCACCGACCCTCATTTGTATTGAGATAAGGTGGATAAATTAAGGAAAAAGACATCTTTTTATCGTGCAACTGAAAATTGTTGATTGGCTTGTGCCATCTATCGGAATAATTAAGAATGGTTTTGATTAATCAGGAATGGGTATTTGGACAATTCTGGAATAATCAACAGATTATTTTATCGTGAAGATAGAGGCTGCCTGGCCGGAATTCATACTTCGTCAAATTAAAGATACTTAGGCAACTATGTATTTTTTAAAGTAAAAATTTACTGGCCGAAGTATCTTGAATTTGAAGAATAATTTATATTTATTCCGAATGATGGCGCAAGCCATCAGTAACTTTCAGTTTCACGGTAAGGAGATTCCTTTTTATTAATTTACGAAGAGTTTATTATAGGGTGCTAATCCCACTGTATTGCTATAAAACTATATTTTTCCTCAGAATCACATTTCTATTCCCATTTATTCTCCCTCCATATTTACATAACGGTCAAATCATCTGTTAAGTTACATAAGGTAGATTTCTGTAATATCACTTCTAAGATTTACATTATGTGAATTGAGTCTATATACAAATAGAGTTTTTTTGCTTATGTAAGTCAATATTTTGTATTTTGAGAGGGAGATAGTCTCCCTAAGGCTTAGTTTTCATGGAAGGTTTAAAATATAACGATGATAACTAGAAATACATAAATACATTTACAAAAAATAGCTAGCCATGAATACAATAATATTTTATGAAATAAAGAAAAATAGCTGACACTCTCGGTTCTTAGAATTAAAAGACACTTCGTTCAGTAAATGTTTTTTATTCTCTCGACGTTTTTCGGCAAAAATATTTTGTTCTCGTCAGGAATAAATAAAAATTAAAGTATTTGTGTGGTAAGGCGTAGAAATACTCTCGAATCAAGATTTACGGGATTATAAAGACCTGTTTGTATTTAAGACCTAAATTTACCATTCCTCAATGACCAATTACAATTTTATAGAGAGAAGTGATCGTAAACAAGATCTCTCTATCACATGTAAACTTATACCGCCATGTTGATTAAACAAATCTCCTGCAACACATGTTGCGGTGTAATCAAACAATATATCAATACAGTAGAACTACCTCTCTGTAAAGGACAACATTTATTGACGAAACTTAAGGAAGTTGTACCTTTTAGCATGTATATTGGGACAATAATTCTAAAAGATATTACAGTGATCTTTATTGAAGACACATGAGATAACCAAGTGTAATACAATCGTATTTAAGACCAAAAATACTTTTTATTTCTCATTTATTATTTATTTATTTATTTATTATCAAATAAGACGTGATATCCCCACAAGGGATGCTTACGTCAAGAAACAACACTAAATTCAGAGACTATATTACATAAACAATTGAATAATGACATGGTTTGAGTAGAGATTAAAGAAGAAAAGAAAGGAAAGTAAAATCATGCTTGAATTTACAACCAACAAATGAAATAAAATTGAAATGAAATTTCTCATAGTTTTGTCGGAATGATTTTTTTGTCTAAATTTGTATTTATCAACAACAACAAAAACAAAAAAGAAAGACCTTTCATTGATTTAATTATATGGATTTGGATATATATACCGTATCTAAGACCAGTAAAACAGTGTTGCCAGATATCAAAGTTAAGAATAGAACGCAATAAAACCGTTGAGAAAAATCAATGATAAAATATAAAATGAAAGTTCAGAATTCGGAGCAGGTTTAATGCCAAAATAAAAAATATGACGCAAAAAAAGTTTAGAAAAATATTATACGTCCATAAAAATAATCTTCAAACTAAAAATAATACCGCACAAAATATTTATAATGTAATTTTTTAAAATACATATAAAGCTCAGTAATTTTAGTTATACATGGAGAACAAAAAAAAAATCAAGGCCCAAACATATTATAAAACTGTAATTTCTATCATAGAAGCATATTTTCGCAGAAAGCAATAAAAATCCTACGAGGGGGTGGAAAAAATAAGCAGCACCTCACGAAGGAACCAATCAACATCCAACTTAATTATCTCCCCCTGATGACGTAACGCTGATCAAAACACCACCACAGAGTTTACCCAGTAAACTTCCGCCATCTTTTGACCTCCAACGTTGCCAAACACTTCCTTTTTTAATAGGTTATTTTAATTACGTAAAGTGTATATTTATTTATTTAGTTTCGTTTTTTTCTTATTTTCCGAGATATTTTTATACACATTTTTTTTTATTTATTTAAAATTTAATATAGCAGTACCTTTTTATATATAGAGTTGCATATTGAGGTGGAGGGTGTAAATAAAATGGCATAAGACGATTCTAGTTTATATGCAAATTAAAAAGGAATGTGGAATTACTAACTCTAATAAATAAAATATTGCAGAAAAAAAAATCTCTTTTATATTTATCTTTCATATATTTATAGAAAGCTAAAAACCTCATGGAACATGTAAATATATGAATAATAATTAATATAGGAGGGCGCCATTCCAAAAAAAAAAAGCAAACGGTGACAGAGATGACTGATTAAGAGATGAAGAATGACGCTCGTAACTGTATATAGAATAAGCGGAGGTATTAGTTTTTTTGCTATTAGTTAAGATGTGTAATTTAGTTTTAAAATAGTTTGAAAATTATTAGAGATCAATAGTATCGTATTAAAGACGGTCACCTCTCCCGTCAAAATAGACGTCAAATCTAGACACCATCTATTGACCTTTGCGGCCTCGGGTCGGTGACAAAGCCACAACACCAGGCTGACGAGGGCCATTAGCTCGAAACCATGATCTCTAGATGGACGCCTTTCAGTTTACCAAAGCTGGTGTTGTGGCTTTGTCACCGACCCGAGGCCGCTAGTTTACGGCGACGGTCAATAGATGGCGTCTAGCTTTGACGTCTATTTTGACGGGAGAGGCGACCTTTGTCTTTTTAGATCAATATCCTCCCGGCAAAATTTCCATCTATATATTAAAGACACATCACCATAAAAAAATACATCATCTTAATGTTTTTATCAATATAAAATATATTTTTAGCTAACAAGCTTATAAAAGATTTTATCAAATAGTAACAAAAAAAAACATAAATCTTTGCTTCGAGCAAATATAATAAAATAAAAAGAAAATCTAATTTTATTTTTCTATAAAAAATCTCAAATATTACAAAAAAAATCCATTTGGTAAATTACAAAAAAAAGTTGTAATATTAATAAATAAAAAGGTTAAAAAAAAAATCTAGCCGAAATGTAACATTTCTGTTGGCAATTGAAAAAAAAAATGGAACAAGAGCGGGGAGTTATATATTGAGCAGACGAGAATAGAAGGATCGTCTGAGGTAATTTAATTTCACAAAAGCCAACGGGACACACTGTGTGTGAATAGAAACAGTAAAATAAAAGAAATTCTCCATTCTCCATTCTACATAGAAAAATATATGCATTTTAAAATCTAATCAGAGAATATATATAAAAATTTTGAAAACGTTATTTTGAAACTTTTCGCTTTAAATCGAATTAATTAACATGTAAATTATATTTCGTTTAAATTATAGAGAAAAGAAATCTAGAAATTAATTATACAAGATATATACCCGACATTTGTATTCCTAAAAATAAGTTATTTTTAACTCATTTTTTTTCTTTTGTTCAAACAAGTACATTTCTACTGATCTTACTGTAATGAGAGACAGAGCCTGACTCATCAGTGGCTGCAGCGGCTTCGCCAGTTTATTACATCATCTGCGATGAACTCTTTCATTTTTATATCATTAGAGTAAGGGTGTAAGTAAGTACTAGTTTTAGATCGCTACCACTCGGGATCAAATCCCGCATTGCGCACTTTTTTCTAATTAAAAAAAAAATGCTCGAATAGCCCCCGATTCGTACAAAAGTCCAACTTCACCAGCGAGTGCAAGTAGCCAAACGGAGCTTTGGCAGATTTATAAGTGCAAAGTCGAACTGCTTTTCACATGTGTAGACATGTGGTGCACTTACAGTAAAAGTAGTCGACAATTTCTACCCACCATGATTATCATGACCTGTACCACGTGTACTAGGGATTCTAAGAAAAACTATTACTGTTATCTCTGTACACATCATATTCATAATACAATATAATGCGGCTTGTGATTGTAAAACGACATTTGAAATACTATCCCGCATGTGTTTCTTTTCAACGAAAAATCAAAATTTATTTCAAGGAGAAATAACGATTATTTCTAACCTTTGGGATGAAGTATGAAAGGTGAATTGAGAAGAGTAATGATAAACGGAAAAATAAAAGTGTCCAGGGATAGGAATCGAACCCACAGTGTTCCGCTTACCGGGCAGATGCAATGTCCACTAGGCTACCCTGGACATATTTTGGATATATTCGAACTCGGAGAATCTATATAAGACCAAAAGGTCTTAATAGAAGTTTTTGTTGTATAAAGGACAACATGATTGGGTTATACCGCTGTCTCCATGTAGAAACTACACGTTGGGAGAGCTAATAAAACTGGAAACCTTTCGCCATCCGTTTGTAGTTACTTGATATAATTAACTCTATTTTGAGAAGTTAATTTAATAAGTTATACCTCCATTAAGTCTTTTTTTCCAAACTTCAACTCAATATCTTTTACTATATTAAGTTTATATTATGTAGGGAATATTGGTAATAGAGAGAGATCTGTACTTTATTACAACATCCATATGGGATTATATAAGGTTTAAATATACAAAATATATATATATATAGGAATATATAAGATTATATAATGATATGAATATATTAAGATAACATAATGTGTGAATATGCAAATATAATGGATAACGCGTTCGTGGATGGCTTTTCTTGATTTATCAAGTTATTGGTCAAATATCAGGGAACAGGTTAAATCAATGTTTAGTTGATTTCTGTTCCACTAGATGGCTCTCTGCCTTCTGTAAAGCACATGTGCTCCTGGTCAGGATATGCCATTTTTATTTTTAATATCAACACCTGACCTTTTTATTTTTTTCTATTATTTTTCAAACATATATATATGTATAGAAGCAATGGGCGCTTCTCCCGTCAAAATAAACGTCAGAATCTGACGCCATCTATTGACCGTCGCCGCAACTAGCGGCCTCGGGTCGGTGACAAAGCCACAACACCAACTTTGGCAAACTGATAAGCGTCCACCTAGAGACCATGGCTTCTATGGATTAATTTTCTCCAGGCAAATTTTCCATCTATGTTCTAGACATAGATTTGGCCCAGCCACATTGCCAGCAAAACACCTCTTTTGTAGATTGTGAGGATTCCATTAGATCCCGTGTGGATCTCATGGAATAAAGTCCGCCCTAGACTGACGAGGGCCATTAGCCCGAAACCAGGCTTAAAAGCAGAAAGGAATGCGACAAAATATTTATATTAAAAATTGATATATCAAATTTATATGAATGCATAATATTATAAAACCATCCATATTTATACGCATTTTAATAAAAATTATATATATAAAAATGTAAACTTTGACACAATGCAAAAAAAAAAAGTGAAAACCTTTTAAATTTGGAAATAGGGAGAGAGAAATTTCAAAACTCTAATTGAAACTTTAAAAAAATGTAATTGACAGCTTCCATTTTTTTCTAACTTCAGATATCTATCTATTTTATTCAATAAAACCTTATTACATTTAACGCGCTAGAGTTAATTGAATTTTATTCAGAATAGAAAAGAACAACGCATCAATTTCAATTAATCAATTTCAGCCTTGGGTATATGACAAGGTTCTCTAATAAATACAAATGGATTGAAAATCCACAGAAAAGGTAGTTGACCTGACTTTTCTCCCAGACGTCTACACTCATGGACAAAACTTGAGAAATAGATGGAAATTTTGCCGGGAGGATATTGATCTAAAGAGACAATATTCGCCTCTCCCGTCAAAATAGACGTCAAAACTAGACGCCATCTATTGATGGTCAATAGATGGCGTCTAGTTTCGACGTCTATTTTGACGGGAGAGGCGACCTTTGTCTCTTTAAAACTTGAGAAAGTTGTACCTTTTAGCATGTATGTAAAAGTGAGACATCGATTGTTCCCTGATCTAAATGATTTAACTCTCTTACATCTCAATCATTTTGTCTATATAAATTTTATGAAATCTGTCGATTAATATATATAAATTTGTAAATATTTAATTCTAAGTTTTATTTGTTTTGTTTGTTTCCTCTGTATTAGGCGTAAATATTTCAATATCGCGTTAGGTTGATTAATAAATACATTTTTAAAATGTATATCGGGATTCAGACAATAACTCTGAAAGATATTTGATACACAATGACTTTTATTGAAGACACACGAGATAACCAAGTGTGTGGACAAAATTGTCTTTGTTTCTTTAAAAAACAGATGACATCAAAGACTTTCCACTTCTTTAAGTTTTGTTCATGAGTGTATTTCTCAGCCTTCACTTTGATTGATGGTAAACCATTGACCATTTTATGAGGCAACTCGCTTAGTTGAAGTATGTCTGGCAATCTTAGATATATTGCGTCTCTCTGGCAACAAAGGTACATTTGGTCCAGTCCAATCAGCTTGATAAGTAAAGAGATAAGACGGAGTGCCACAGATCAGCCTGGGGAAACAGCTGAGCAGGGAACTAGAGGATAAGACTGACTGTAGCAGCCTTTATATGGTTCCTTCCTATCCCATCCTGTCCAGTAGTAGAAGGATAAGGTTAAATACAATATTGTGAATGTGTAAGACTAAATGATATTTTTATATTTTAAATATTTTCTATCACTTTTTCACATAATAATAAATAATTGGATAAAAATAAATGTGTCTTCATTGGTAACGTCCACTGCGGGAAATACTTCGCAACCAATGGACTGCCTGAGTTCTTTCCCACAGAATAAACAGGTCAATGTGATGGCTGGCGTTACCCAACTCAATACCAAGATGGTATTTGTATCCTACAGCCGCGAGTAGTCATCTGCAACGGACCATAGTCAAATCCCAAGATTATCCAAACAGAATATTCGCTTACATTCCAAGCCACCTCCTCAAGACATTCGTATTCAATAAAGACAACGGTAATCTCCCCACTTGCTATATAAGAATAAGCACAGGTCGGGGAGAAGATCTTCTTTATATAAAAGGATGTTCGAATAAGCTTTCGGGAAAGAGCCCTTATACGTATACAGAGTGTACCCGTAGAAGGGCGTCTTCGGCCGATAGCTTGTACGATCGTTCCCTTATTTAAAGAAGCTTTTCTCCCCGACCTGTGTTTCGTCTTCTGTTCTTATTAAACATCATATTAATAGGTACCGCTCAACAAGAGCAACCTAGTTCATGATAATTGAAACAGTGAATAATATATGTGAAGGTTATTCACATATTAAACAAATATCAACGCGGGATTCAATCCCGGTTAATGACTGTCGGGAATCGAGCTTGTTACCCTCTCATCCACCGACTTCATTCTTCTGTTCTTATTCAACATCAGTCTTATAAAAAAGCCATCACCACTATCCTACTGGCCATGTTCTGTCCGCACTCTGGCAAACAGCCTTTGATCCAACTCACTGCTTGGAAGAACCACGAAGGTGGACATTGACATCCAGTATCCTGATTGACCAGGCTACACACGACTCTTGGAGACTTCGGCTCAACATCCCTCCTGTCAGACTGGGCCTGGATTCACCCCATGACAAGAAATTACATCTTCACTTTGTATATTCAGGGTGATATTCGCTCCACCTCGATCTTTCTCTCTGAGGCAATAAATCTGACAAGTGAGGCTACAAGTACCATCTTGGTCTTGAGTTAGGCAATGCCAGCCATCACTGTCCACTCTATAGGTAAGAACTCTTGCAGTCCATTGGTGGCGGAGTCTTTCCCGCGGTGGGCGCTACCATTAAAGACCTTATATATATATTATTATTTAGTATTATTTTTATTCAATTTTGTATTTAACCTTATATATATAACCTTTATATAGAGACGTTGTAAAAATTATCTTCTATATCAATCTCTCTTTATCTTAATGCGAAACTAGATAAACGTTTTAATCTTTTGACAAAGAGATTTAGAATAGGTTTAGATGTCAACACTACAATTGTGGTTATATCCAAACACATTTATAATTCCCACCGGTAAAAATGTTTTTAACCTATAAATACATTATGATTCACTTTCTACTACTCACATATTCCACCACATCTAGGATACAGTTCTAAAGGAAAATGTATAGTCTTTACTTTATAAGACATGAAAGCACGAATGTTTATTTTACATATAAAACAAACTTCCACTATCCTAACTTCAATGAAAAATACATTAAGAGGGATTAGGTTATCAGTGTTGAATCCTCTCAGCGATTTCGCCAATTTAATCTACCAGACCTCTTCTGTTGTTGTTGTTGTCGTGTCCAAAGAAGAGTCTCAGATGTCTCCATGCATCTCCATCACAGCAGCAGCAATATCCACTATCTTGGGTGTGTAAAGCTGCTGCTCTGGGTCTAAGTCAATTTTCTGCAAGGCTGCTGCCATTGCTGGGCATGAGAATATGTGAGTAGGTGTTAGTTCCACACCAGGACAGTTGTTGCATGTCCTATAGGTTCTTGTGCCATCTGGATGTATTGTCATTCCTTTATAGTGTTTTGTTCTAAGTCTTGTTATAGTTTTTGTCAGTTTTCTCTCAGAGTTTATTTCACATATTTGATCTTTTCTTATTTTTTGTTTGATTATCTTGTATTTTGCCAAAGCATCAGCGTCAAATACTGACATTTGTTCTTTCCTTTGGCTCAGCTTTCTGACTTCTTTTGCCAATTCATCTGCCATTTCATTACCCTCGATCCCAACATGGGCAGGAATCCATTGTAGAATGCAGTTCTTCTCCAATGTTTCCAGTTGGGTAAGTAATGAGTGTATTTTCTGCGTGATTCCAGTATTGCCCTTCTGAATTGCTTCTAGACCTCTTCTCAGATCCCTAATACTGTATTGGATGATTCTATGTGTAAAAGAAACATACGGTGCTTTAATGCCTTCATTTCTTATATAGATGGCGTATTATTGCCATATAATTATATATTTTATTCTTAATATATATTACTTGTGCTTTTAAATACACCTATCCCCCGATTTACACGGTACTTGTTTTACACGTTTTCGCTTTTACACGGTTTTCCAAATAAGTTTTTTTTTTGTTTTTATCGCACTATACTAAAAAGCGATATTCTACTCTATACTACCTATTTTGAAAAGAATATTGGGAGGCTCTGATTTATTAGGGGGCGAATACCTATTCAGATTTGACAGTTTAATATACACCTATCCCTCGATTTACACGTTTTTCTCAGGAACGTATCTACCGTGTAAATCGGGGGATAGGTGTACTCAATACCTTTTTTAAAAAACGCAAGAAAATATAATTATAAGATTCACAGATAAAACTTTTAAGAAGAAGGCAATTTATTATTTTTTCCGTGAAAAAATATATCTATATCTTATGAGAGAGAGAGAGAGATAGAGATAAAAACTATAAAATAAATTCACAGAAGAGAAAAACAATCATTTCTTACCTTTTTGTTTATTAGGAAAGCCAGCCAATACAATAAGACATCCATATCGTGTTACTCAGAGAGAGAAAAACAATTACGTTGAAAGCCTCTGATAACCATGGGTAACAAATAATATAATTGACGGGTCTTTATTCCAAGCATTTCCTGATGTCAATTGGTGGATACAATCCATGAGATATCAACAACTTCTTCTCATTTTTTTAGAAAGAAAGAAATTAATCTACTGATTTATTGATATAAAAAAGGTAAATTAATCAATTTAATAAATTGTTTTGAAATTATTTCCGCATTTAATATAATTTGATGGTTATAAAAAAGATGATATTACGTTTGTGATTGGACGGTTGAGAGATGTTAGAATTTAATTTACTGCTGAACTTACTAATGAACTCAATGTCTATTGGCTGTATAAAGTCATGTGATAGCAGAGAGCCAATCAACGTAAGAATTAACCAGATACCATATACACTAATGGACAAAACTTAAGATAGTTTCATATTTTGATTGTCGCCGGTTGTCTAATTTTTTTGAAGGAGACAAAGGCAATTTTGTTTATTTATTTATTTCAACGCAAAAAACGCGATAATTTCATCAATTTTGATTATTAAACAGAAACAGTTATAAACTAACAGGTTATTGACTGTATTGTGACTCATCTATTGATGTGCCCTACTCTTCCCCAGCAGACACCATCAACAAGCTCTACAAGCTTGATACCCTGATATGATTGTTGGGTGGAGATAAGAAAGAAGAAGAGCTATAAACTCATTATATAATCAAAATAATAACAAAAGATAAGATAGAATAAGCAATTATATTCACACTTGGTTATCCCGTATGTCTTCAAAAAAGATCACCGTGTATCAAATCTCTTACAGAGTTATTGTATGAATCCCGCTGATACCTGCTCTAATATACATGCTGAAAGGTACAAATTCTTTAAGTTTTGTCCATGAGTGTATATGATCTTGTCTCAAACTACTCTTTAAGAGTAAAACCAAACCTTTTAAAGATTTTGTTATTGCATTATTTATACAGTAGTGTGTCTATTGTGAGGGACCATAGTCTAAAAAGTACGCCAAAACCCTGTCTCTTCTATAGATTGCCTCTCATCAGAGATTCTGTTTCGGTTGAAAGACTCCTCAGGACAGGACAAGACCCTCTGATGAGCGACCATCTCAAGGACCGACCAAGTTTAGCCATTTTTTAAAATATAGCGTTCTCTCATTGCTTATCCCTAGTACACGTGGTACAGGCCATGATAATCATGGTGGGTAGTTGGCGACTGCTTTTTACTGTAAGCGCACCACATGTCTACACATGTGAAATCAGTTCGACTTTACACTTACAAATGTGCCAGAGCCCCGTTTGGTTACTTGCACTCGCTAGTGGGGTTGGACTTTTGCAAGAATTGGGGGGCCATTGGAGAATTTTTTTTTTAAACAGAAAAAAAGTGTCCAATGCGGGAATCGAACCCGGGTCGTAGTGGTCGAAAACCAAACGGTTTAACCAGCCTTCTACCGACCCCCCCCCCCCCCCCCCCCATTGTATTCCTAAAAACAAATAAATACATATATATATAGAGAAGCGTAGGGCGCTTCTCCCGTCAAAATAAACGTCAATATATCGTATATATATGTTATATAGAGGCTTTAGAAAAGAGAAGAAGAGGAAGCAAATATAAAAAATATAAAGGAGAGAAAAAAAAAAGGCTCGCAACTTTAACAAGAAAGTTATATAGTGGAAAATTTATCTTTCCTTTATAAATCTGAAAAAGAAATTTATCTTACAAATGTTTTTATATATATATTCGGAACAATATTCTATTTATAAAAAAAGCAATATATTTATTGTGTGCTGCGTCTTCTCAACAAAGAAAGAAAATATATAGATTTGAAAATAAAACTCAATTTCCTTCATATAACACCAACAACAGGAATCTAGAGAGAGAGAGAACAAATCTATTTTATAAAACTTTAACAAAATCAGAGCGACATATGCGACTTTTATTAGTTGAACACATATTACTTTTCTTTTTCAATCGCACATGAAATGGTAACTTTTGAGAATACCCAAACCTAGAAGAATGGGGGTCCATATAATAAAATAGAATTATTCTTTTTACAGAATATATTTTGTCCATAATATAAATATATATATCAATTTTTTTTCTCCCCATTGAATATAAACAAAAATATTTTTAAAACTTAATTCTGTTGACGTTATGTGGCGCTGAGTTTGTTGTTGACACATTAAATGTTATAACACCTTGATAAAGGTTGGGATTCAGCCAACTGAAATATTGGTAAAATAAATTATATTTTGATCCAATATATGCCTTTTTAATTGAAGATTTATTCTTATGAAACTCAAATTTACCATTACAGAGTCAGGAGAACAAGCGTCAGATTTCTAGAAAACAAAGCTTAAAAAAAACCTTATCTGATCGTTCAACTAAAAGTTTCTGATTGGCTTGCGCCATCTATCGGAATAAATATTAATTATTCAGATGTCACAAGCCATCAGCAAATTCCAGTTTCACAATCAGGAGATGCCTTTTTCTTAATTTATCCACCTAATTCAGGTACAAGTACATCTTTTTATTATTTTTTACAAAGATTAAAGAGTTTGATATTATAATTTAAATAGTCACTTGGAGTATTGTCAAAAAACGAACAAAAATTTTAAAGGATTTCTTGTAGGTACTTTTTTATATACGAGCTTTTTCGAGCATTTCTGCTCCCTTCAACAGGAATAAAAATATAAGAACGTATAAGATAATAAATTGTTATATATTTACATATTTACAGCCTGCACTACGCTGAAGAGGGCCAACAGCCCGAAATGCGTATGTGGTTGGTTTTTCTAGATTTATCAAGAAATTGGGTTGAGCCAAATCTCACAGAACAAGTAAAATATAAACGTTTAGTTTATTTTTGTTCCATTAGATGGCGCTCTTCCATCTAAAATGATCATGTGAGCGGTCAGGATATGTCTTTTTTGTTTCAATATTTACATACATATATATATATAAATTTGCATATAAATATATATATGGAGGGAAAAAATGCTCGAAAGCTCGTATAAATAAAAGCCTTACAAAAGAAAATCTTCACGTAACGATTTTTTCTTCTGATATAAGTAAAGAGTCAAATAAATATATATAAAATTCTGAAATGTGTTTTAAAACAGAGATACAACAGCCATTTTAGTGTCCTCACCTTAAAGAGGAAAATTTTTATATTCATTTCCATGGCCTTTTATTTAATTCGCAACTTTCTTCGTTGCTCAAGGCAACAACTGAAAAAAAAAAGCCCCATTGTAATCTGATTTGCTAACGAACTAAACGTTTATTTGTGGAATAAGGTTAAATGATAGTAGAATAGTAGAGAACCAATTAACGGAAGAATAAGTTGTCTCATACAATATACTCATGGGGACAAAACCTCATTACCCACGATCCCACTGTGGCCCTTGATCCATTGTATGGTGCATCTGTTCCCATTGCGATTCAATCGCGGAATCAGTAACAGAGCTCTGTCGATAAGGTAATTACTAGCCTTAGAATTCAGAACTGACTTCACGACTGAGAGGTTGTCCAGGAAGAATCCTAAAGTTAGATGATCTGGTAAAGTAGGTGTGTTTTCAAGTGCCTTAACCAATCCAAGGTCTTCCGCTTGAAAGACAGAACAATGAGAGGACAGGACATGAGATTCATGTATTTCAGGTGCACAATCAAGACCAGAGATATATCCAGCTATAGTCCAATGCGATGATTGGTTACAATACCAAACAAGCACGTGTCGTGGCGAAGGCCATTCCCCGGGAAAGATCAATGGCGCTGCTAAAGAACGTGGGCGGCGAAAGGATGTTTTGAAGCGTGTTGATCCAGTGTTGGACAAATATTGGCAAGGTCGTGCGTGGTTGGCTCATTAACACCCAGTTCTATCCAAATATTCATTGAAATTTTTCCCCTTTCTTTTGTGCCCAATTCTCTGAGTGTTGGACTTTGAGGGAAAACTCTGGGGGCGGCTTGTTTTGACTTTTGACCAACTTTTAATAATTTTCTCTCTCTTTTGAGAGAAGTAAATATCTTCAGGCATAAATTAGATTTATATTTTATTGAAGGTCGAAAACATGTTGTGGGTGTATGTTTGGGGAAGAGAGAGATTTCTGAATATTTCTTAAAAACATAAATTATATTTACATATCTGTCATTTTCAATACACTTCGTCTTTAGCACATATGCATTTTTTTTTTTTTTGCATTACAAAATAGGAAGTTGAAGAAGATAATATATAGTCAAATACATATTTTCATATTACAATGTACACACATTCTTTGCATTTTCGTTAAAAAATATTGCAAGAATATATTACAGATTCAATATGATTTGAAAGATTTAATACAAACTTTTTAACGATGTTGTTACACTTGGTGAGTGAGTTATCATGGAATGGTTAAGAATGAAATGGAATGGAGGGTTTGAGTACTAAATTTTTATCCCATTTCCTGAGTATGTGAGTGCTTATATATAGCTTTAAATGGTTAAAATGGAGAAACTAGCATTTTCAATAAAAGCTTTAAAAATAAGAGATCAGGATACTCAACCTAACTCGTCATTATTTTATACCTCCACCAATGCTTTATTCAATTCTCTATGTTCCAATGACTCGCTGCCACTCTCCCCAAACCAACTTCCAAACAACAAATTATCTTCAAAACTTTTTTGATTACTCTTTTTTTAGTATAATATTTCATGGAATAAATTGTAATGGCAGTATAAATCAGAGAGTTAAAATGTTCTATTATAGTCATTGAGAGTTTAATTTAAAAATAAAAAAGGGAGTGGGGTTTTCTAAGTCCAAGAGTTTTCAAATGTTTGTTCCCTTTTTTGAGTAAAGAAACTCAAATGCTAAAAAAAAAAAAAACGTTTCAACTCTTATAAGATACTAGCCGAATGACCCGGGCAACGCCCGTGTTTTAATTTAGACACGTGGACCTGTTGGATCATTAACGCCCGTGTTTTTTACCCGATTGAATGTTTTTATTCAAATACTATTTGTTACAATTATAAATTGGCGCCTTAAATAAATGCATATATTAGTTAATAACTATAGCCTATGTGCTTTATCTGTCTATGTACTGTTGGCTTCCGTAGGCGTCTCTTACTGGGAAAAAGAAAGAGAGGATTCCATTTAGTTATTAACTAATATATGCATTTATTTAAGGAGCGACCCGCTCCAACACAATAGTTACAAAAACCAAAAAGCGAGTGTGGAGGGGGGGGGGGGGGGGCAAAGTGTCTCGCGCAGTGGCGGCGCCATCGTAGCGAACCAATAGGAGAGCGCCATTCCAAAAAAAAAAAAAAAGCAAACGGTGACAGAGATGAAGAACGCATGACGCTCGTAACTGTATATAGAATATATAGGATCAGTATCGCTGAAAACTTAGAGTAGAATAGATAGTAGCCATTTTATCTTTTCCAAATACAACGTTTATTATTGTCATCTATAGCAATAGTAAAAATAATGTAAGTGTCTAGCTCATCAGTGGTGAACCTTCACAGCGATTTCGCCAAGATTGTATGCATGCATCATTTCTACTGTCCTCTAAGTTTATGATCATTTCCCTAAAATGCTTGTGGGGATGGTTGGGTGCGTGTTGGTGTAGCTTGTGGAAAGGCCGTTGGTAAAATTATAATTATTTTTATAGAATAAATTGATTTATTTAAATCCAGAAATATATAAAAAGAAAAGAAGTAACGGCCGTTGGAAGCAAGCCTTGTTGTTGACGACGCGCGTGGCCAGAGAGTCCCGGATTCCCCCGCGCATGCGTAGTGAGATGTTCTTCCAGCACGCGGTTGCCGAGGCCGTCACACAACTGCCCGTATGTGTAGTGAAGCTTTGTCCCAGTTCGCGCTCGCTGAAGCAAAGTGTGGTCGCCACATGCTCATAACCAAGAATTCCATCAAATTCCTTGTATACAAAAAACAGAATAGCCAATACAGTATTAGAAGCATGCATCCTTTTATTAAATCAAGAGTTAATCAATGAGGATCCAGTCCCTCCATATTTCATCCACATTGCACCGAAGAAGGTTGTAAACGTTGTATTTGTAGAGAAAAAAATTCGTGCTAAAATACACTTATGGACAAAATTGAAGGAATTTGTAACTTTTAGCATGTATATAGGGATTCGGACAATAACTATGAAAGATATTACAGTGCTCTTTATTGAAGACACACGAGATAACCAAGTATGAACAAAATTGCCTGTCTCCTTAATAAATAAATAAATAGACGACCAGCGACATCAAAGACCTTCCCCTCCTTAAGTTTTGTCCATGAGTGAACATATATTCAATATAGAGAGCGGCGAGTATTCAAGTAAAAAACAAGACGCCGTCACCACATTGATCTGTCCCAGCTGTGAGATTCCAGCGGTGAGATTGGATCATGTCCCTGACAATTCTCTTTATTTCTCCGAGTCGGGAAATATCCCGGGTTGATCCCATTTCCTTCCTCATATCCTGCACACTTCATTCTAATACAGGAAAACCTGACTTCTCCTGTCTTAGGAGTTTATTCTTAATGAGATCTGTTTGTTTTCCCTTTTATTTAGTTTTCCTTGTCATCTGATTTTCTCTAACGCTTTCATATCTAATTTTTTGAAGTCCCTTATTTTTATTTTATATTTTTTTCTATCTTTAGTACACGTGATACAGGCCATGATAATCATGGTGAGTAGAAGAAGGCGACTGCTGTTACTGTAAGTACACCACATGTCTATACATGTGAAAAGCAGTCCCTAAATAATATATAAGAGTCCTTAAAGCCTTATTGCCTTGAATATCCAATTTTATTAACATATATCCTTGAAAATTTGCATAATAAATAATATAAAGCAATAGCGCGCCATTTATATACAACAAAAGAAAACATTCGCGTCTTAATGTTTTCTTCTACTGTATAATAAATAATGGTATTCTAAGATTTTGTCGTAACTAAATTTATTTCACCTGTATTGCGAATACAGTTTTGCTTGAAACCAGATGGAAACTCCCATGGCAGGTTTTTACAGTATCTTATCTTGCTTCTGACTAAATACTAGCATAGAATCTCTCCTTCCACTATGGAAATAAGTTTCAAAATTCATTCCAATAAGGAGGAATTGGCTTCTAAAGGCGGATGCACCTACTACTGTGTCAACTGTATATGGAAGACATGGGGAAACCCCCAGTGCATTATGTTTTCCGTGAAAATCATTAATAAATGAACCAAGGTAACACCTTACCAACAAACAATATCTATACATCTATTGTTGCCAAGTCTGATTGAGAAAAGGCAAAAAACTCATTTGACGGATTTACCTAATATAAAACACCCATATGGAATGATACCTCTCTATTTATGTAGTATTTTTACTTATCCCAAGTACACGTGGTACAGGCCATGATAATCATGGTAATATAATTTTCATGGTAATTTCACCACTGATGAGCCAGGCCCTTCCATTAATTTTTCTATTGCAGTAAGGGCAGTATAAATTGTTTAATTTTAAAAGAATCATACGTGTCTATAATAGTTTCGAATCATGGTAATATGTTACCGACTCCATTTACTGTATGTACGCCACTAACAAACCACTCTTTCTCCTTACAAATGTATAAGAGGCTGGCCAATCAGAGATCTCCAGTAGTATCCCGTCAGTATATTATTCCAGACTGTATGTATGTGAAAAGTTTATATACTGCATTATTAAACTCTTCCATAATTACATATGCGATGGATAAACTCGAGGATATCTCTAACCCAGGGTTTGGCAACCTTTGGAATCGGAAAAGTCAAAAATTACAATTTACAAAATTTCAAAGTTTTTAAAGAGCCACAACATTGTTTTCTTTCCAAAAATAAATAGTACTTGCATAAACAAAGTTTTTATTTATGAGAGTACTACACGCAGCTTCACATCCAAAGAGCCGCATGTGGCTCGCAGAATGCAGGTTACCGACCCCTGACCTAACCGAAAGGTCAAAAGTGTCCTAAATATCCAATCAATATTTCTCAGAAAAAAAAAAACATCTTAGAAAAAAAAAAAAATTGCGCAGCCAAGAAAACGTCCCCATCCCTGTACGTAATGCCATCATGATAAAAAACGAGCTGCGCATGCGTCACTGGATGGCACTGGGAAGTAGGAAAGAGTTAATGAGAGGGAGGTTAAGACGGATACCATATAGATACACCGTTTCATCCCTGAGTATATATGTATGAAAGCAAAGGTGGCCTCTCCTGTCAAAATAGACGTCAAAACTAGACGCCATCTATTGACCGTCGCCGCAAACTAGCGGCAACACTATATATATACACATGATGATATGTGAAGCAGATTACTGAAAAGTAGAGCAGATAAATAAATAATTATTTAATTAAAAAGGCATATATTGGATCAAATGCCTTTTTAATTAAAGATTTATTTATGGATTGCTCTATTTTCAAAATAAATAATTATATTTAATTTGCCAGTTGTTCTATGTCGGGTCATTTGGTATTTTACAAAATGGGGAATCCCCAAGTACTGTTAACTGCCTTAGCATGATGAGGAGGTAACAGAACAGTATATCCTGTACTCCTGGTACCTTAGACAAGAAAGCTGTGTTAATAAGCACAGTTAAATGCTAACAGGCAAAGAGGCAAAGTCGTATTCTCACCTTTGAGTGCCTCAGATGTTCCCATTTGGAAGATAATCATCACCTCAAAACGGGGTTCTCAGAGAAATGGCCGTTTGAATGAGATTTTGAATGCAAAGATCTCAAATACATATAATCGATATAGAAGACAATCTCAAAATTGACGCCAAAATATATATCATTTGGAAAAATCACACAGTTATCCAAACAGAGACAATTTATTGTCCAAAAATCTCTAATATAATTTTTAAAATCTCAAATAAAAGTACATATTATTGTTATAGAAGACATTCAAAATGGCCGCCAAAACATTTCATTAAAAAAAAACACACAATTATCCAAACAGAGACAAATTATTATCAAAAATTCCTTAACTATAAATTCTTAAACTTCAAACATTCCTAAACCCTACGATAAAAAAAAAACACAAATATTAAAAAATATAATAATAATAAACGACGTTAATAGAGATATCAAAATGATCCATTTGGAAAGAAAAACCAATTTGTATATAGAAGCAGGCGACAAGTAAAAGCAGGAGACAAAATGGCGGGTGAAAGCATCGTTTGGTAAAGACGAGGGCGTTCACCCTGGGTGACCTACATTTTTACCTGCTGCAGGTGACTTCCGGGTTCCCGCCAAATCGATCGGCTGCTTCCTCAGCATTCATCGTCTGAATACCTTCGACTTAACCCTTTTCTTATTTCCGGGTAAGAGAGAGTTAGTATTTGATTGATTTAGTGCCATGTTAGTTCACTGGGGTCATTGACCTCGAGGTGAATTGTTCGTTTGGTAGCGTGGCCTCTGATTGGTTGAGATGTATATTGATATATAGGTCATTGGGGAAGACATCTTGTTTTGAAAATGAGTATTAAAGGAAGATGTTTTTTTTTTTTTTTAATATATCAATCTGATTATTATTGATTGTTTATATATGATGTTGTATATATATATTTAGTATTTTAAAAAGTTTATTAATTTACCAGGAGAGACAACTGTAAAAGGGAAAGCTCTTGGTCTATGATGTACGTGTCTTTTCATTTGAGGTTGAATTGTAAGTTAAAGTTTTTTTTATTTTTAGACAATATGGTCGTTGATATTTTATCTTATTTTTAATTGGGCAATATTTTAAAGGAGTTTATTGGATGTATTCTGTTATGCTCTGGCTGTTACAAATAGAACAGAAAGAAACTTTACTACAGGTATATGCAAATAAGTTTGATTTGGAAGTTATACCATTACACCATATATATAATGAAAGTATTTAAAACACGAATGTTTCTTTTATACATAATACAAACTTCTACTATCCTTACTGCGATGAAAAAATATATATTGGGAGGGCTTGGCTCATCAGTAGTGAACCCTCTCAGCGGTTTCGCCAATTTAATCTACCAGAACGCTTCTTACCATGTAATGTGCAATCATCTCTGGAACTGAGGTCACCCGTCATGTAATTGCATCCTGTTCAGTGCAATCCACCTCTATCTTCTAAACAAAGTGATAATAATTTCCTTTATTCAAAATTAAGTATTGCAAAAGTTTACGCAAATATTTTGCATTAACCTTTGCAAAAAAAAAAACTCTAATACAATTTATGCAAATAAAAGTATTTTTATTATATGCAAATATTTAAAAAAATCAAATTGCAAAATATTTTATGTGCAATATTGCAAAATGCAATTTTATGTTGCAAAAATTTTCAAAGTTGCAATTTTGCACACTTTAATATTTAGATTTGTGCATTATATTTACAAATATCGTTTATGGAAGCGGCATTATGTAAATATAATCAGGATAGGAATTACTCTTGCAAATAGATTTCAAATAAATATTTTGTGTCTTTGCAATCAATCATAAATGAAATACAAAAGTAAAAATCAATAAAATGGAATTAAAGAAAAATTAGGAACTTAATACATAGGGATTTTCTTGAACAATTTCACAAAAACTCATCAAATAATTGTTTGCTATATGGTATAGAGTGAATATATATATGTAGTAATGTAGTTGTTGTTGCTGTAGGATGACTGTAGTGTGGCATGTTGGTTGCAGTCGTGGTAGCCACAATGAGTGGGTTTTGGGCGTGGAATTGGGATTACACAAAACGACCAGACATGTTAGATGTCACCACAGAGATGGCGAGAGTGCAAGTGAAGCCGACACCGGTCAGGTGAAATCTGTCGAGAGGGGTCTGTCAATCATCATGTCAGCGGACTAATCTGTTTGAGCGAGAAGGGAGCACACCTGGGAACCCGACTTGTTTTTCGGACCTTTTTCCTCGACATGCGCCGGCTGTCACTCACTCGAAATTTTATTTCAGTTACCTTGGCATTATAACCATACAACACATGGGAATATTGGTATATTGGAATATACATTGAATAATGAAGGATTATCTTGGATAAATATCGGTTATTAGAAACCTCCAATATGTCGACGGAGCGGTTCATCCATCTGGGATTCAAACTTTGTAAACATATTGTCCACGTGATACTGTACATATGTAAATGGAAAATTTTGCCGGAAAGATAATCTTAAAAAATAAAGGATACTTCTCCCTTCAAAATATACGTCAAACTTATACAATTTATATTTTGAAGGTAGAGGTATCCTTTATTTTTTATAGATCATCGCTCTCCCGGCAAAATCTTCATCTATATTTTGGCCATAGATATGACCAAGCTAATTTGTCAGTTAAATATCTCTTTTGGCAATTGTAAATATTTCATTTGGTGTAAATATAATGAGATACTCGATCTGGACTGAGGAAGGCCATTAGTCCAAAACAATGGTATCCAGGTGGGCGCTTTTCAGTTTGCCAAAGCTGGTGTTGTTGCTTTGTCATCGACCCGAGGCCACTAGTTTGCAGCGACGGTCAATAGATGGCGTCTTGTTTTGACGGGAGAGGTGTCCTTTATGAATATATAGTAGATCATTTTTGATGCCCAGGGTATCTCAACTGTCTCGGAATTTTTTCATCCAGAATATGCACTAACACACGCTGCTCGTAAGAATTACAAATATTTTTAAAAATTAAAGATTTTTTTTTATGTGTGGCGACCACACTTTGCTTCAGCGAGCGCGAACTGGGACAAGGCTTCACTACACAAACGGGCATTAGTGTGGCGGCCTCACTACACATGCGCGGGCGGCATCCAGAACTCTTGCCACGCGCGTCGTTCGAACAACAAGGCTTGCTTCCAGCGGCCGTTATTTCTTTCCTCTCTTTATATTTCTGGCTTTAAATAAATAATATTGCAAAGAGTTCTGTATGTGTTCAATTTGTATAATGCAACGAAGTAAATAACTCCAATCTATGTGTTTCAACCTGGGCTGGAGGAGGTGTTTCACCTAAAGGCAACAACCCGCTGTACCTCACTCCACCGTATCTAGAGGACTGTATAGTTGATTTGCTGTTTGAGGGAAGATCCGAACTGCCGGCGACCTAGGGATAAGGGAGGCTGTGTTCTCTGGAGGATGCGATACCTGGCCCACGGGATTACGTTTACCAACTGACCACTCAGAAGGATGAGGCCGACACGATTAACTGGTGACTCACAACTACTTTATTTTGCATCACAATATATACAATTAAAAATAAACACGTGACCAGACGTCCGTGGTCAAATCAAATTAAACAAAAAGAATAATACATACATAGATTAAAACTCAACACTGTTTTATTGACTTCTTCCAATACATTTATCAAAACTAACCCGGTGAGATTTTACCGGAATACATTGCGCCATCTACCTGACAAAATATTAAACAATTCTCATTATCAGAGAAAATTATTTTTTTTTCGAAAGGCAAATTTCTACAGCCGCGTTAAATGAAAGATGAATAATATTTGGACAAACTTCATATACCATTTAATGATTGTTTAAAAATGTCTTTTAGCGTATCAATCAAATTTTATTTCTCCCGTGTGCGCCATTCGCTTTATGCGAACACTACACGCCATCTTTTAGCACACACACATATAGAGACGTGTTTATTATGAATATTATAGGTTATAGAATCGCCTGGAGCAAACAATCAAAGGTACAAATAGTGAGAACTTACAAGAAACTTTCGATTTCGTATCTTTGTTTATTATAGATGTTTATTAAGAATATCTATTCAATGGCTATTGAATCATCTTCATCTTCAGTGATCCATTACTAACCTTCTTTCTTAAATTTTCTAGGCCATTCCTTACTCCAGGGTTTCCAAGGCGTCTGTTAGAATCGCTATACAAGCCAATGAGGACTAGTATTGAGTATATGATTTGGCATTTTAAAGAGATTCTTTAAAATGAAATTTATTTATACATCATATGCATTGCTAAATAAAAGATGATATTTTCCAAAGATAAAATAACGACTAATAAATCAACATCAATATGAAAACAATAGAAAGAATTATGGAAAAGTTTGCTTTATTATATGAATAAATGTTCATTTTATCCACAAGGTTAATATGAATAAAGATTTTTTATTATTGAGTTGCAAGTCATGCTTTTAGTGTCCACTTTTAGTTTAGACAAACCTGATGAGGGAAATATACCGAAACTAATGGTACACAGGCTAGCCCTTATCCCCTAATTTGACAAAGCTGTGGTATATTCGCCGATCTCCGCGGATTTCAAAAATAAAGTGGGATTTTCCTACGTCGTTCTCCCGCAAAATTACAATATTTACATACCCCATTAAAATATAAATACAAGAGCAACAGTAACAAATGACTAAACACAAATTTGAATGTTCCAAACTTCCTAATTGGACGATTGAAGAGAAATTTCTAGCCAGCTTGTCAAAAGATGAAGTGTCTCAGGGGAGCAGATGCCCGGCATAATCTGCAAATGCATTCCTATACAATCGAACATTTTTATCTTAGAATTTTGTGTTCAGAGATCAAAAGATGTATTTTTTAATGGTATCATTGTTTTAGAGTTCACGTTTTTTTTTATTGAAAAAATATCATTCTTTTGCAATTCTACACGAAAAAAAATCACTCTATTAGTATTTTATATAAGAGAAAAATATTTATTAGAAAAGAAATACTGTAAAAAAAAGAAGGAGAAATAAAGAAAGTTTAGAGAAATGATGACTAGAATAATTAACATTTAAATGAGAAAACTTTAAAACCATTAGGCTCTTAATGAACTATAAAAAGTATAGGATTTCTTTTTGTCTTAAATTTAAATTACATGGCTATATATCAGAATGTAAAAAAGTATTTTATGTTTATGTGTTTTTTTTTCTGTGGAAACATCTACAAAATAACAATTTGTGGGGAAGTGTCCTCTGTAAAGAAATAAAATAACGCCATCTTTAAAATCAAATAATGGTGCCAACTTCCGTATCCTTAAAATTGAGAAATGACCTTTCAAAAAAAAAAAAAAAGGTGGGGAGGGGGGAAAAGGCAGACGAAATCTTTAAAAAAATGGCGTGAAATATATTTTTTAAACTTTGGCAAATGTGTGAATTTGAAAAGTGAAAAAAAAAAAATCTGCTTGAAAATAAAAATAAAAAGAAAATTTTTTCATTAAATTTCGCTCTCAGATTTCTTCTAAAATTAATTTTTCTAAAGTCAAGATTTATAGAAGCATAAGATTACAGAGATGAGTATTTCTTTCACGCCTTCATTTTTTAATAATTTGATGCTTTATTAAATGAAATCTAAGCTGCGAAAATAAAACCTCTAAATTTGAATATTATGTATATTTATAAATTAAATGTTCATAATAAATATGTAAAGAGATAAAATTCCACTAATATATTCCTTAATTAAAAATTAAATCGTGTCAAAAAAGAACCTTCGTAATATATATTTCTAAATATTATGCGTGCACTTTAAAAAATATACATATATTATATATATTATAGAGAAACAAATTATAAAATATTTAAATAAATAAATGAACGGGGGCGGAAAATTCGCGATAAATAAACAACAAAATATTCAATGATTAATTTATAAAGTCTCTCTCTCTCTCAATAAAAATCGTTTTAATAAATCGCTAAACGTGCTTAAGGCTTCTTTTTTTTTTTGCTTTCTCAATTTAAAATGCTATATTTTAATAGACTCTTTATTACTAGAGATACTTGTTTTTCACACATCTCATTAACCTTAATTGGAAAGTTGAAATAAATAAATAGTCAAACTATCTATATTTAAATAGAAATATTTTAAAAGTTAGATACAATTATAAACTGTTAGCAATCAATATTTAAATAATATATTTTAATATCTATAAAAGCATAGGGCATTCCGTCAAATCAAACTTTAAATTTCCATCTTTATTTTAATGTTTTAAAATATATATATCGAAAGAGAGAAATAATTTCTATAAACTCATAAATAAGTAACACTTTGAAAAAAAAAGTTCTTTATATTTATTATCTTGTATTCACAAAGAATATTCTCGAAAAGAAAATCAATTTAAAAAGCATACGATCTTTTAAAATTTCTTTAACATGCATACGATTATTTTTTTCTGAATATATTTCAATTATATATATATATAATTAAATATAAATATGATCTATCTTTAGAAAAATATGTATTAGTAGTTTTATATATATTTCTAATATATATTTTTCTAAAAATAGATCATATTTATATATAGTTAAAGAGTTCAGTGTGTAATTAATTTTCTTAATTTTAGTTAGTTCGCAGCGGTTATAAATTACCATTGGGGATGGGTATAATTGGATAAAGAAGAAGTTTTAATTAGAAAATTGATCGAATTTCTGAACGATCTCATCAAGATAGATTAAGCCTAATTATTACTAACAACAAAAAAACGTAATGAATAATTTACTTTAACAAAACTATTACCCTTATCAACGAAGGGTATTTATCTTATGGAGATATTTCAAACAGACGAAATATTTTTATATAAAAAAAGAAGACGAATTAACTACAATAGCGCTACGTATATATAAAGAAAAGTAATTAATTTAAATTAAAAGTATTTAAGAATATTTTAATTTGTATAATTAACTTTTTATGATGGTTTTAAATTATTTCTTTTTTTTCTTCTTCTTCGAGATAAATCAGGATGTAAGACGTGTTTTGCTTATTGTAAAGTACACATTAATTATGTGAATCTCTCCTAGGCGGTCTATTCAGTAAGTACACCATATAGCAGCCTATGTTGAAGTGACTAGATTTTGAACTTATACACAAGGTACTCAACAATAATAATAAAACCCTTTTTATTAAGGTTTTTTGTCTTACATTTACCCTAGAGTCCAAGAAATAAAAAGGAAATTTTAAAAAGTATTAATAAATAAACAGACAAACAGAAATGTTTAATTAAAACGGCATATATTGGATCAAAATATAATTTATTTTACCAATATTCCAGTTGGCTGAACGCCAACCTTTTTCAAGGTATTATAACATATTAATGTAATTAAATAATTAATATATGCCTTTTTAATTAAAGATTTATTTATCTATTTTCAAAACAAACAGAAATATACGAAGGCATCTCCTAATCGTTCAACTTAGAGTTGTTGATCACTTGCGCCATCTATCGGAATAAATATCAACTATTCTCGTTGATTTTTAATTATTCCAGAATTGGCCAAATACCCATTCTTGATTAATCAAGAAAAAGCTAACCATGTACGCGTGTCGGGCTGTTGGCCCTCGTCAGCGTGGTGCAAGCTGTACCTCAATGACCAAAAAACTGGTCATTCAGGCATCCTGAAAAATCATGAAACGCGTAGTTAAGGCAAAAAGTGTGTGAGAAATATACTGTCTTAATGGAACGGAGATAGAAACCACTGAGTGTTTATCATTGCAGTAAGGTCTCTCTGTAGAGATAATATCTAATGATAAATGTAAAAAAGAAAACATCCTGTTCCAAAATCACTTTATTAGGTACCGCTCAAAAAGAGCAACCTAGCTTATGTTATATACAATGATTAATATTAATACAATGCAATAACACGCCATATATATTATATTAAAATATTCTATTTAAAATTGTTATATTAAAGTATTATTTTATTAAAAATTATATTTCATAGATAAAATACTCTGCTAAATCGACCGCCAGAGGTCACTCTTCCCCTATAAAACCTCGTTGTTGTTCTATCCCAATTGGGATAGAGAAAATCATAACTTTTGGTTAGTAGCCCGTAAAACCATATTTTCTCTATCCCAATGGCCGGCTCAAAACTTTTGTACATTATGTAAAGAAGCTTTTCTTTTTTATTCTTACGCCTTAAGCCAGGCAGTACTTTTATCAAATTATGTTCTTTTATATATTCCTTTATCACAATTAAAGAAATTACTGATCAAAACCATTTTTATTATTATTCTATCAAGAATTTAACCACGACTGCAATTACCATAGCATAATCCTCAAAACAATCACAATTCAAGCAGGAAATCTCTATTCATTTGTTTTTTATAACACACATATATATATAACGAATGAAGACATCAAAACGCGAATGTTTCTTTTCACGAATGAATCAAACTTCTACTGTCCTTACTACGATTAAAATATATTGGGAGGGCTTGGCTCATCAGTGGTGAACCCTCGCAGCGGTTTTGGCAATTTTTTTTTAAATCTACCAGACCGCTTCTTTAGAGCTCTAATACTGTATTGGATCATTCTGCTTTTATATGCAACACTGAAGGATGGAATCTTAGAAATGGTATTCAAGCAAACTATGGACATAAGCTTTTAGGACAGTAATTCTATTGAATGTTGAAAGTAATTTTACTGTCCTAAAAGCTTATGTCCATAGTTTTCTTGAATACCATTTTTATATTCCACCCTTCAGTGTAGCATATATAAGCAGGATCATCCAATACAGTATTAGATATCTTAAGAAGCGGTCTGATGGATTAAATTAACGAAACCGCTGGGAGGGTTCACTACTGATGAGCCAAGCCCTTATAATATATTTTTCATCGCAGTAAGGTCAGTAGAAGTTTGTATTGTATATAAAAGAAACATTCATGCTTAAATACTTTAATTTTATATAAATACATTCATGCAGGATTAGCGTTATCTTTTTTTTTTTTTGTCAATTTGGTCCATGTCCAGAGAATTTTTCATCTATAAAGTTTTTTGTTTTGCGCACTGTAAAACTATATATTAAAGGAAATTTGATCAGAATGTTAGGTATTAACACTGACTGAAAATATATTCCATTTCTGGGCATGTGAATATGTAGGTAGGTGTTAGTTCCACACCAAGACACATTGTTGTATGTCCTGTAGGTTCCAAATTTTAATATATTTATTATTAATTTCATCACTGATGAGCCAGGCCCTCCCATTAATTTTTCCATTGCAGTAAAGACAGTAGAAATAGTTTAATTTTTAAAAGAATCATACGCGTCTATAATAGTTTCGAATTTTTATAACAGATGGCACGCTAAATGCATCATAATTAGACACACAACTTATTAATTTGAATTTAGTATTATTACATCGTGTTTCTAATCTAATTATACCTTATCAATTACATTGTAATTATAGAAAATGATTACAATTTGTCCAACCTTGTTATAATGGGATGGTCAAATGCTCTGTTCCAGAAACTTCACACAAGAGTTGACGTTTTACTCGTATTTTTTGAAAATTATTTTTAAAAGAAAGCACACACACATATTTATTAAGACCAGCGGTCTTATACAGATTCACCACAGGAAGAAATAATATACTCCAGGCAGCGCAGCACCCAACAATAAGCCTCCAGGTCCGACGCATGTTCAATGGTCACACGTTCCTTTGTGCATACGTCATGGTTAGCGAATCACTGAACAGGCTAGTGTGGAATCAGCCGCGTATTTTTAAAAGAAAGCAAAAAAATTCATATCACTGAATTTGACACATTGTGTTTTTGGATAATGAAAAGATTTCTCATATATATAATTATATATTTTTTCCTTGAGAGAGAAATATTTGCCTCGCCATTGTAAAATAAAACAACAATAAAAAAGCACTTAACCTCCCCTCCCCTTTTTTTTCCAATATAAAAGCGAACGAGAGAAAATATTTAAAAAGTTTCATAGTGTGTTAAAAAGTTTTCTATATAGATATATTGCAATATTCCATTATAACTTTCTTATACCATTATTTATCATTGTCTAGCTAACAATTGGTTCATTGTTGCTATCTAAAACATCTAGCCTTAATCAATAAATATCCTTTATAAAATATTTGTAGAAACTTTCACTCATTGTTTGATATGTTAGCGTTATAAGGTAGAAACGGATCTTTATTGAGCTGTATTCAGAAAGGAAACAGAGAGTCCTAAGATAGTTGGTGTACATCCTCAAAAACACGACGTATTTTTTTATTTAAAAGTCTGCGAGCCTTCGGACAATGATGTCCTTCAACAGTGACCTTTATTGAATACACGCGAGATAACCAAGTGTTAACAAAAATGTCTCCTTAATAAAAAAAAAAATTAGACGACCGGCGACATCAAAATATGAAACTTTATTAAGTTTTGTCCATGAGTGTACATCTTAAGAACAAAAATGTTTTAATTTGTTTCCATTTGTAAGATATCACCAATTAAAAATACAAACAATGGGTTGTTGGGCAAAGCGTATCTTTTTTTAATTTTTGAAAGTGATATCAGCTTTCGATCATGGTGCCTTCTTCAACAGAGTTTGCACCACTTCTAAAAATGAAAGATACGTTTGGACAAACAGCCATTTGTTCTTATTTGAAGAGAAATACCGGGTGACTATTCTTTGTGTGAAATCTACTTATATAATTGCCTTATTCTGAAGCTCACGGATAGAATGCGCGCCCATTGGCTGCCGGTGAACACGTGTCCTCCCTGTCCCCCCTCTAGACAACCCTGTTATCAGCTGTGTGATACATACACCTGTCTATAGCGGCCATTCTAGACAACCCTGTTATCAGCAGTGTGTTACATCCACCTGTCTATACAGTCCACCCTGTCTAAAACGACCACTGACCACCCTGCCTATAGCGACCACTCCAGACAACCCTGTTATAAGCTGTGAGATACATCCACCTGTCTTTACAGACCACCCTGTATATAGCGGCCATTCTAGATAACCCTGTTATCAGCTGTGTGATACATACACCTGTCTATAGCGGCCACTCTAGACAACCCTGTTATCAGCTGTGTGATACATCCACCTGTCTATACAGACCACCCTGTCTATAGCGGTCACCTTAGGCAACCCTGTTATCAGCAGTGTGATACATACACCTGTCCATACAGACCACCCTGTCTATAGCGGCCATCTCTAGACAACCCTGTTATCAGCTGTGTGATACATACACCTGTCTATAGCGGCCACTCTAGACAACCCTGTTATCAGCTGTGTGATACATCCACCTGTCTATACAGACCACCCTGTCTATAGCGGTCACTTTGGGCAACCCTGTTATCAGCAGTGTGATACATACACCTGTCTATACAGACCACCCTGTCTATAGCGGCCACTCTAGACAACCCTGTTATCAGCTGTGTGATACATACACCTGTCTATACAGACCACCCTGTCTATAGCGACCACCCAAGACAACGTTTTTAAAATATATTCGCACTCGGGTAAAACCCGGGCGTTGCCCGGGCCATTCGTCTAGTAACAAATATTGGGAGACCTGGCTCATCAGTGGGGAACCCTACCAACAATTACATCCAATCAATCAACTAGTTCGGTCCAATATTAGAGGTTACTCAACTATTCAAGCGAAAGCCTCCACCTGCCAAGAACTTATTGGTTTCCCAATGAAGAGAGCGAGAGAGCCTAATAATAAAGTTTTTGAAGAAAATTTAAAATTTATTGGCAGAAATGCCGCCTCAGAAATTAAATTGGCCCACACGTGCGGCCGGTGAATGGGGCGAGGAATCTCCAACTTTTTATTGGTGGGCGGTCGCGAGTAAATGGAGAATTAACTCCGTCTTTGTTTATTTCCATTGAGGTTTTTTTTAATGGTGAAATACGGTGTAGCTCTGGTAATTAAATGGTATTCATGGACTTTTATTTTATAAATTAAAGGGTGTGGAAATGTTTTGTGAATTAAGTTTGGTGTATATGCGTTGTAGGATGTGTAAATAGGTATGTTTTGTGTATGTATGTTTGCGTGTGATATATTATGTGTATGGTTTTATGTGTTGACCGTGTGTATGTGGGTTCTGTGTGTAAGCCCGTATTGTGTGAATGGTGTGTGGTGTATTTAGTGTGTTAAGGGTTATGAGTGTGACTTGTATGCGTATGATCTGATGTGTTATGAATGAATGTGTTGGACGCAGTGTGTTATTGTATGGTGTATAGTGTGGAATTTGATGTGGTGAAGTGTGTTGTATGATCTAAGAGTGTATTAATATGTGGTATTACACTTCTCTGTAGTGTATGGACGTTTAAATATCTATGCTGAAAGATTTACCTCCATCTCTCTAATTCCTTTTTCTATCCATTTAAATTTGATTACACACACATATATATATATATATATATGCACTCATGGACATAACTTAAGGAAGTGGAAAGTCTATGATATACCGGTCATCTTGTTTTTAAGGAGACAGAAGCAATTTTGTTCACACTTTAGTTATCACGTATATCTTCAATAAAGGTCATTGTAATATCTTTCAGAGTTATTATCTGAATCCCGATATTCATGCTAAAAGTTACAACTTCCTTAAGTTTTGTTCATGAGTGTATTTAAAAGATAGTTAGGTCAAATAAGCCTACACTCTACTGACGATGGCCTAAAACACAGAAACCTTTGGTACAGAATTAGCTAGTGTAAGTTCCAAGCCCATGCTCTGTAGTTTAATTATCGTGACGTACATGTGGGCCATTGGAACAAAGCCATTTCTAGCTGTGGCTATAGGAAATTGACATACCAAAATAGCACTATAAAAAACTGGTTGGTCTTAAATCCGTTAGGTATTAAATCACATATGTTTTAAATCTGATAAGTCTTAAATGCGATATTGTCTTAAATCGTTAGGTCTTACATCACGCATGTTTTAATTCTGAGAGTTTTTTAAATGCAGATTTATTTTAAAATTTCTAGTTCTTAAATGGGTGTGTGTGATGTATGTTAAATCTTTAAGGAAGTCTTAATATATGGACTTAATGGTTTGCTTTTCTTGAACTAATATTCAGTGGGTTCTTAATCGAAAACCGTCTCTTGCTTTTTTTAAAGCAGACGATAGAATATTACATAATGCCATCTATAGGCCATTATGAAAACTAATTAGTAAAGTTAATAACGAGTTTACAAGGTGGGAAGAGGAGCTTCTTTTTATTAGTATGCACACAAGCTTTCGGACATCTCGTCCTTCATCAGGTAAGAGTAATAAACGCGCTGAGGATCCATATATACACAAAGCTGAAAAGAAAATTTACATAACTGCAAAAGATAAAAGTATTTAAAGATATAAAAATAAGAATCAAATATGCTAAAAAGAATATAGGAATTAAATGCTAATAAATCTGGACTAAGTACGTATGCACTATGAATGGTGTTAATCAAGGGCAGGTAAATGCAACCTATGGCTATTCACACAACATATGGTATTGTTCTGGTATATCTATATGCCTGTTGATGCTGTTTGTTTTTATTGACACAATTCGTGGCTTGAATGTTCAGTAAAAGATACTAAGAAGCACTTTGCCACTTGTCTTGAATTATTTTATTGTCTTTTGGTTTTAGAGTTAGGAGTAGCTACCACATGATTTTAGATTACATGAATTTGACTTAGATTATGATACTAGTGGTAGAGAGAGAGAAAAGAAAAAACTATTAACTAACCAAACTAGAAATTTGCATACATGTTGATTGCTTTAAAATTTACATATTAAAGATTTATATTGTACAATTGAATTTAGAATATTTTGGCTTAATTTTCATATATAAAATTGAATTTAAGGAAATTATTAACTATAGGATCCAACATACTCCCCCGGCTGGGAAGAGATGACCAGAAAATAAAAAATAAAAAAAAAATAAATGAAAATAAAAAAAGAGTTCCAATAGTATAGATGCTGGACTAATTGATTCCGACTATGTAGCTAAGATTACAATTCTCATTGTTTGAAAGGTAATGGAATCAGCTTCCATCTTTGAGTATCCGATTGAGGTGAATCTTGGATGAGATTTTCAGATTCGTTGGCCAGTTCTCTTTCGGGAACTGCTGGATTATCAGACTCTCTGCGGCTGCTAAGTCGGATTCAATAGGATCTTCCCAAGGTTTTGATTCAGCCTTTAGGCATGAGCCTTGTTCGGTCGATTCCTCTAAATGTTCTTTGGAGAGTTGTCGACTTTCTGCCGCCTTCTCAAAATCTTCCAGATTGACTGCCTTTTCTAAAGCTTCGGGTCTTAAGACTTCTTTCTTCAAGATTTCTGGCCATTCTATATATGCCGATGAACTGTAATTTTCATCGTCGTCTTCAGATTCCTTGACGTCTTCTAAGCATAGAGAATCGATGGGTTTCCAGCGGGATAATTTAGCCTTTTCACCGCTCTGTAGATAATCCTTTGTTGATGTATCCACAATTTCAACAGGTACAACTTTCTCTTTGCTTGACGATTCACCAGCTTCTGTATAAACATTGATTATGCCACTGGTAGCCTCTTTAGGTCGATTAAGATCAGCTTCAACTACATTGAGGTGAGCTGAGTCATCATGGCACAGTTCTTTCTTATCCAGAGCTTCTGCACTGACCACTGGTTCTTTCGAATATTTGCCTTCCGATTTATCAATAACCGAAACTTCGGAGATTTCAATCTTTGGAGTCCCGATATCTTTGTTAGACTCTTCGTCTTCAATGATAAAAGTGGTTTCCAAAATCGAAGAATCTTCTTGATTCTCATCGATAGCCTCAGGAATGTCGGCATTCTGAGTTAAGAGATTTTTGATAAGTGATTCCTGGCGTGGGGGTTTCGGTTGTAAGAGAGGGAAGTTTTGATTTTCATTTAAATAGGAATACTTGAGTCTACCTCCAACTCTTAGAAGTCCTTGAGTGTCTAAGAAGGGATTTAGAGAAGTTAGCTTGTTGGACAGAGGTAGTTGCTTGTTTGACTTCAGTAATTTTATTTCCGTGCAGAATTCAACTTGCTGAATTGATTTGACTAAGACTTGAATTGCCTTTGTTAATTCTCTTGTTGTCAAAGGTCCTTTCTGACGAATTGGATCAAAGAGGAGGCAATTGTAGTAGAATCTCCAACACCAAGCTGTGATTCGGATCAATTTGGTCATTGTGGAATACCTTACAATGAATTCTAGATTTAACATAGTTTCTGAATTTTGAATTAAGGTTGTTTGATCCAACACTTGACCCTCACCGACTTCTTCTTGAATCCAGTGTTGCGCTGGTGACCTGATGTACTGGGAAGAAACATTCGAGCAGTCTTTCCAACGTTTATTCACAAACCAAAAGTTTGAAGGCAAAACACTTTTTAACTAAAGATTATTGAGTTAAATAATCTAAAAACAAAAGTATGCAAATTTGAAGAAATAAAAGTATGTAAAATATTTATAGAAAACAAAATTATGTAAAAATAATTATACATGAAAGTTATTAAAAATAATGTTGTGTGAATAGCCATAGGTTGCATTTACCTGCCCTTGATTAACACCATTCATAGTGCATACGTACTTAGTCCAGATTTATTAGCATTTAATTCCTATATTCTTTTTAGCATATTTGATTCTTATTTTTATATCTTTAAATACTTTTATCTTTTGCAGTTATGTAAATTTTCTTTTCAGCTTTGTGTATATATGGATCCTCAGCGCGTTTATTACTCTTACCTGATGAAGGACGAGATGTCCGAAAGCTTGTGTGCATACTAATAAAAAGAAGCTCCTCTTCCCACCTTGTAAACTCGTTATTAACCTTCAGTGAAGAGCAGTTCTACTTAATTAGTAAAGTGTATATAATATGCAAATGGAGAGCGAAGTTAATCTAGCCAATCAGAAAAAAAAAAAGAGCAATGATTTAAATCGGATTAAAGTTTGAGTTATGTAATAGGAGGATTGGGAAATTGCTTGTTGTAATCTGGCAGCAGCACGGCCGGAGTTATTATGCAACTTTTTTTTTTATCGCAGAAGAACTCGATTTATAATTGAATGAGAGATTTCCGGATTATTAATAGAAATTCTATTTTTAGATATTTTATTAGCTAAGAGAGAAGGGAAATTTAATTGAAGTTATTAACTGACGATGTGGTGGTGTTCGAATTTATTAATCTATTAGACTTTTTTTAAAATATATTCCAAAAGATTATTTGAATTTTAAAAATTAGTGAATTTTAGAGGGAAAATGGTTTGACAGTATTTTGAATAGTTTTTCTTTTCTTTTTTTATTTAAGAAAAGAATTATCTGTTCTTATTTTATGTTAAAATTTAGATTTTTTTTTGCTTTTAAAAAGTAACATGTTACAGAAGTTAAGTACTTATTGTATTTTAAATGCAGCTTCAACATGAAGGGTTGCCAAAAAATTACTCTATGAATTAAAAAAATATATATATTTTAATAAAAGTGTAAATTGTATTAAATCCCTAATATCTCATTTTTTTCTCCAAAATTTAAAATATTCAGTGTTCGGTTTCAAATATCATTTTATATCATGGTACAGAATACACTAATGGACAAAACTTAAGGAAGTTGTACCTTTTAGCATGTATATCGGGACAATAACTCTGAAAGATATTACAGTGACCTTTATTGTGAAGACACACAAGATAACGAAGTGTGAACACAATTGTTTCTGCCTCCTTAAAAAAAAAAATAGATAACCGGCGAAATCAAATACTTTCCATTTCTTATGTTTTGTCCATGAGGACATTTAGTATTTTATTCACACATATTATTATTTTCGTACTCAACAAATTTCCTTGCACCTATTTTTTACTTTTTGGTAAAAATGAGGTTTAATTGATTAAATCAAAATAAATGATCTTGCCATCCTTATGTTTACCTTCCTTTATCTTTCTACATGACACTTTGGTGGATATGCTGGGTAGGATAGGGAATAGGAGATGCTGGGTAGGATAGGGAATAGGAGATGCTGGGTAGGATAGGGAATAGGAGATGCTGGGTAGGATAGGGAATAGGAGATGCTGGGTAGGATAGGGAATAGGAGATGCTGGGTAGGATAGGGAATAGGAGATGCTGGGTAGGATAGGGAATAGGAGATGCTGGGTAGGATAGGGAATTCAAACTGAAGAACAGACCACGAGTGCTGGGAACTACAATTTCCGCGACAGACCCCAGGACTCCACCGCCGTGTCAACACTTCCCTTCAAGAAGACGAAATCTCTATGGACGTTATAACTATACAAAGTCTCTCTTCATACCGCAATAAAAAACGATGTAACGCGATAATAGGGACCTATTACAAGACGCTGGGGGAAACTTTTACCGAAATATGCAAGATCCATGTCAGTGTGGCGACATATTTTGCAAGTTGCGGGCCACAGTTCCTTTCGTTTATTAATTTTGTTACTCAGCAAATATATTTAATTCTTGCCTTTCTTTTTTTTTTATTAGAATAAAGTTAAATTGGTTTGATCAAATGATTTGTATAACATTCTCACGTTTGTCTTCCCTAATTATATATATATATATTAAGGTGCATATAGGAATATTTAAGGTAAAACCTGTCTTGGGAGTTTCCCTTTGGTTCCAAGGAACAATGTACTCGCAAGATAGATTGACTCCTAAAATAAAGAATCAATAAAATTGGTTACACAATAAACCGAAAACAATTATTTTTATGCAAATTCAATAATGATCTTAATTTAGCATATTCGACACAGTTTAGAGAGGAACGCGTTAGACAGGGTCAGATGTCTAAGAAAATTATATTAATGGAAAATAAGCTAGAGATTTTCACTAAAATCAGACTCCTAAGACAGGAAAACTCCCAAGAGAGGATAACTCCCAAAACAGGTAAACTCCTAAGAAAGGAGAAATTCCAAAACAGGAAAACTCCTAAGACAGGACAACTCCTAAGACAGGGAAACTCCTAAATCAGGAAAACTCCTAAGACAGGAAAACTCCCAAGACAGGACAACTCCTAAGACAGGGAAACTCCTAAATCAGGAGAACTCCTAAGACAGGAAAACTCCCAAGACAGGTTTCACCCAACAATATATTGGAGTTGAGAGAGATATTTATTGCAACAGAGACTCTTTGAAATATCGTTTATCTGGAGAAATATCTTTGAAATATAAATAGAGAGACAGAAGACAAATGGAGGTTGGATCCTAAGGATAAAAAATGGAAGAGAGAAAGAAATTTGCACAACATCATATTTTTCCATCAACTTGGGAGTTTTTTTTTTTTATTCTTTCTCCATCAAAATGATAATCCATCTCTGGCGTGACCCAGAAGATCAAATTTTAATATAAAGTACGTAGGAATCTCTGCATGGATATTGCTATGTTAGCATCAAACACTAGTTCATACTCAACACCATATATGAAGTTGTGGAAAAAAAAATTATTCCTGATTTTGAAATAATTCAACACAAAACCTATAATTTAAATAAAAAGGCATTCAATTTCATCAATTTGTTAATTGTTTCCCTCGAATACATACAATACAATTTGAATTTCATTTAAATAAATTTGCATATCAACCCTTTGTAAATATATCAATTGTGTTGATATAGTTTCTATTTTCATCTAACTAACTTGCATACTAATTCTTGTATATATTTCAAAATATCTTTCTTTTCTTTCAATGTTTTGTTTATCTTTAAAGTGCAAGTGTACCTAGTGGGGACATAACACTCTATGTCGAAATAAAATAAATAAAAAGGCATTTATATTGTATTAAAAAAATAATTTATTTACTACTATTCCTGTTGGCTAAACGCCAACTTTTTCCAAGGTATAACAACATATTAAAGTGTCAAATTGGTGACATTAATATTGTAACAAAGTATTTTTTATTTTATTAGCAGATTATTATTTTTTATGTTTATATTTTGCTATACTCTTTACACTTCCCTCTTTTGCTTATCTTTCGTTTACCATTCATAGTTTGTTTTTGTCTGAAATAAATTGTTGTCTCATCCCGTAGTTGGTCTTCCCTAATTTTCCACGTGGCAATATGTTGTTCTACCTTGAAAAAGGTTGGCGTTCAGCCAACAGAAATATTGATAAATAAATTATATTTTGATCCAATATATATGTATTTTAATAAAAGATTTAATTATGGATTGCTCTATTTTCAAAACCTATAAAAATATTTTTAAAAAGGCGTACTTAGATATATGTGAAATACAAGTAATTTTATTCACAGATTACCCGTGCTAACTTTCAGATATAATTTTGCCCGTAGAAGAGCCTTAGCTCAAAAGCTCGCAGTGTTTTATAATTAAAGAAACTTATTGCGAAAGTATTTTTTAAAAATCTTTAATTAAAAAGACATATATTGGATCAAAATATCATTTATTTTACCAATATTTCAGTTGGCTGAACGCCAACCTTTATCAAGGTATTATATTAATGTGTGTCAACAACAAACTCAGCGCCAACTGACCGCCTTCAGCCAACCGAAATATTGATAAAATAAATGATATTTTGATCCAATATATGTCTTTTAATTAAATAATGTTGTAGATCTATATCAATTTGTAAATAGCAGAGAGAATTATCATAGATTTAACTATTTTTGTAAATATATTTATGACTATATCTTTCTAACCTGAAAGGTTCAGGTTCCTAATATATATTATTGTTTCTCTTTTTTATTTTTGATTACTTCTTCTTGTATAATATGTTTACAACTGTTTCTGTTTAAAAAAAAATAAATCGACGCAATTATTCCTACCCGGGATATAGAGTTTTGTGTGTTGAAATAAATAAATTAAATATTTATTTATGGATTGCTCTATTTTCAAAATTTTTGAAAATAGTTTAAGAAATATTTTCATATATATATATATAAGAGAGAGAGAGAGAGAGAGAAGTTTTAATGGGAGTTTCCAATCCGTGTTAAAGGAAAACGAGAGTACAGGTCATCCCTGCTATCATGGTTGAAGGTGTTTCTAACAAATGTAGTGGTGGCGCCCAACGTGGGGTAACAGATCTATGTCGCGGCCTTGATGCGCAAACACAATTTCCCAACTCAGTCACGCACCCTGACGATTCCTATGGGAAATACTCAGCCAATGTCCTCTCCAGACCAATACCCTGTTGCCTGTTGTCCATAACCTCAAGGTACATTTTACATTAAATCCATTAGTTGGTATAACACAATAAAATAATAAACAAAACGGTAAAACAAGAAACTCACCCTCGGAAACAGTTTTTTTATTATTATTTATATGTATTGTGCGCCAGAGGATTTTACTTTTCAGAATATAGGTTTTTTCCAAAGATTGGAAGTTTTCTGCCATTCGAAATCGCTATGGGGCAGAGTTACTTTATCTATGGAAGCATCTCACGAGAAAATATAAACATGACATTCATCCGTCTCCCCATTTTGTTTGTTCATCTCTAGGAAGAGATTAGCCTGAAATTTCCTCTAAATATGGAACGCTTCACGATTTTGCGTGTCATCCATGCGCAGGGGCCATGCTAATCTTCTCTGTATCGTTCCTATTTTAGTATATGTACCGCCGAACAAGCGTGTACTAAATTTCCTCTGAATATCAGCTATTATCTGAACAAAATTCACGGGAGGGTCAGAGCTATGGAACAACCCATTGCTAAGCCAAGTCCTCCCAATAGACAGGATGGCCAAACTGCGAGTGTGAAGTCAAAATTACTGAAGTCATCTTTTTGATTGGATAAAAATTTAACTAGCAATATACAATGTCAGGTCTGTGTTCATGTCTTGCTGGGAAGAAGCATTTACAGAATTACGAAAAAAAAAACTCTCTACAACGTAAAACGCTCCATGACGAAAAACTTTATATATCGAAACTTTACAAAACGAAAATATTTTAAAAACAAACAGAAAAATCTCTAAAACAAAAATTATATTTAACGAAACTCTCCGAAACCAAAATTCTCTGTAACGAAACTCTCCAAAGAAAAAATTCTCTATAACGAAACTCTCCAAAGAAAAAATCTCTATAACGAAACTCTCCAAAGAAAAAATCTCTATAACGAAACTCTCCAAAGAAAAAATCTCTATAACGAAACTCTCCAAAGAAAAAATTCTCTATAACGAAACTCTCCAAAGAAAAAATCTCTGTAACGAAACTCTCCAAAGAAAAAATTCTCTATAACGAAACTCTCCAAAGAAAAAATCTCTGTAACGAAACTCTCCAAAGAAAAAATCTCTATAACGAAACTCTCCAAAGAAAAAATTCTCTATAACGAAACTCTCCAAAGAAAAATCTCTGTAACGAAACTCTCCAAAGAAAAAATCTCTATAACGAAACTCTCCAAAGAAAAAATTCTCTATAACGAAACTCTCCAAAGAAAAAATCTCTGTAACGAAACTCTCCAAAGAAAAAATTCTCTATAACGAAACTCTCCAAAGAAAAAATCTCTGTAACGAAACTCTCCAAAGAAAAAATCTCTGTAACGAAACTCTCCAAAGAAAAAATTTCTGTAACGAAACTCTCCAAAGAAAAAATCTCTATAACGAAAAAAACTCTCCAAAACAAAAATTCTCTATAACGAAATTTGCCAAAACGAGAACAACACCAACTTCTCGATCTCTTTTTCAACGAAAGCATTTTAAAACGAAACTCATAATAAAGGAAAACTCCTTATGACTAAAAATGCCCTAGTCTCCTTTTATTTCAGTTTGTTTCTGGAAACCTTATTGAATTTCTGGAGCAACATTAAAATGGACACAATAGTTTTAAAACCAAAATCTAAGTCAACAAATTAATACTACAGTTATTTATTTATGCAAATAATATATATTAACTTTATATTCGTAATTACCTTTATGCCAGAACATGTAGGAATACATATCCTACCAATACTGCCAAATCTATTTAATTAATTCCGTAAAAATCCACACGTCTATGAATTATTTTTAAAAAAATACATTAAACATTCAGAAATGCGCAACATAAAACAAACAAATAAAAAACAACTTCGGTAAATTGGAAACAATCAAACAATTTAGAATAATTTAAAAGTGCGGGCCCTAATTTCAGGGGGTGGGGTGGAGCCTTAAGTCTTTTGGGGGGGCACTAGAGGAATGCCAAACAATTCTTTTGGCGCATGCGCAAGGCGTGAATGTCAAGGTTACACACCCACGCCAAAACTGCAGCTGCCGGGTCTCCTGCTCCCCATCTTCTAACGGATAAGAACAGTTTATCTTACACTTTTATACATTAATGTAGTAAGACTTTGTGGCCTAATGGTAGACACTGTTGATTTTCGACACAATGTCGCAGGTTCGAATCCCGCAACGGGCACTTTTTTTCTTCTAAAATTTATTTCAAATGTGATTCTGGATTTTTGCCCACAAGTCCCAAACCTACTAGTGAATTAGGGCAAGTGACCAAACAGGGATTTAGCATTTTATAAGTTCAAAAATCGAATATTCTGAGACATATGTACCCGGAATCGAATTCTGCATTGGGGAACTTTTTTTCTTCTAAAATTTATTTCAAATGTGATTCTGGATTTTTGCACACAAGTCCCAAACCTATTAGTGAGTAAGTGCAAGTGACCAAACGGGGATTTAGCATTTTATAAGTGCAAAAATCGAATATGATTTTACATATGTATCCGGAATCGAATTTCGCATTGGGGAACTTTTTTATTTTTCTAAAATTTGCCTCAAATGGCCCACAAATGTTGTAAAATACAACGGAGCTGATGAAATATCTTTCGAATTTTGTAAAATACAATGGCACTAATGATTGCAAGTAACCAAAGGGGCTCTGTCACCTGGTAAGAGCCAAACTCTGTTTCCCCATTGTGACGCTGCCTAGTAAATGCTACGTCGCATGTTGAAAGTAGTCTGACTTTTTTGCAAAAGTGTAAGGTGCTAGAGCCCCTTTTGGTTAAATTCCACCCAGTGATGGGGTTGGACTTATACAAGAATCGGAAGTATGGAGCAGAAATAAAGCACTCGATGTGGGTTCAATACCCAAGTTTTATTTAAATAGATATGTTATATATGAAACAGACACCCTTCTATCCCCTCTCGACTATAATATTCCTAGTCTTGATTGGTTCATATAGTTGTCTACAGCTGCAGGTGTCCTTCTCTCGCTGATTGGTTCCCTACTACCATGTGACTTAAATCAGAATGAATATTCATCCAGTACAGTAGAACCTCCATAAGAGGATACCCGCGCTAGAGGACACCTCTCTATAAAGGACAGTTTTCATTTGCAAAATTATCATTTTTACTATTGTGCAACTATCGTGCGACTGAAAGTTGCTGATGTTGCATTTCAGTTGCACGATAAGGAGATGCTATTTTTTTTCTTTTCTTAATTTATGAACCTTATCCCAGTACAATATCACATTTGTACTATTTTTCACATATATCTACATACAAGTATATATGTGACATATGTGCATATAGTATCATAGCTGTAATTTACATTGTTAATTAAGAGAGCGCTTTACAAACTATTTGTCAGTTAATTGGTCATTGAATCTATCAAAGATGTTTTCGTAGTTTAAGAATATATTTGCACTTAAATCTGTTTAATAAATAAATGAAAATATTGACAAAGAGTTTTATCTAAAAGGAAAGAGGTCGCGCTTCATCCATTAGCTCGTTGAAGCGTCAAAGATCGCCTATTTTTAGATAAAAAAGAACTATTGGCAAATATTTCCATTTGTTCATTAGATCTACTGAAATGTTTATTATCGAAAGTCATATAGATGCAGCATAAATATATCAATTGGAATTGAAATACATTTTATCAACTCTTTCTCTGCTAGATTCCCTAGTGTGGGTTCTTAACCTGGGCCGCTACCATAGGAATATACTTGTTCCAGGTGCTGACATTCTTCTTAACACAACTTATATTCAAAAATTAAAGATTTTAAATACAAAAAGGTCATGCCAAAGTCAGTTGTATATAGGTCACAACGCTTATTTCTCCTGATACCTCTAAATATAGTTTAAATGTGAAACAATAACTTTCTAGCATTGTGTTTCTTTTTCACATAAGTCATAAAATATTATCTCTATACATCTTACTGCATTGATAAAAGTTATTGAATGAGAGGGCTTGGCTCATCAATGGTGAACCCTCACAACGGTTACCCCAATTTAATCTACCAGACTGCTTCTTAGAGTTCTAATACTGTATTGGACGATTCTGTTTATATATGCTACACTGAAGGGTGGAATCTCAGAAATGGTAGTCAAGTAAACTATGGACATAAGCTTTTAGGACAGTAGAATTAGATGTAGATATTTACATGGAAAAATGCTCTTCCTCAAACAATAAGATCAAGAGGCCAGTTAGGGATAAATTAATGTAAAGTAATACGATCAATATTGGAAATATCCGTACCACTATATTGTCGCAAAGTATGTATTATTTTATTAACAGAGTATCATTTTTAATTATAAACTCCATTCCCATTTGATATACTTCATCCCTAAGGTTAGAAATAATCGTTATTTCTCCTTAAAAATAAATTTCTATTTTTCGTTTAAAAGAAACACATGCGGGATAATTTTCAAATGTCGTTTTACTATCATAAGCCGCATTATATTGTATTATAAATTTTTGATTATACTTTGCTACTCTGTAAACTTCCCTCTTTGCTTATCTTTTCGTTTATCATTCTTAGTTTGTTCTTGCCTGAAATAAATTGCTGTCTCATTCTGAAGTTTGTCTTCCCTAATTTTCCACGTGGCAATATCATACCTTAGCAGCCCCTCAGATTCTGGCAGGAGATGGTAGAAACAGGCAGTGACTGATGGAGCAGATTTTAAGAAGAATTTGAGAAGAATAGAATTTAATTATAACATCAAAATAACTGGATTTGATC